>OY292526.1:269291-693884 GCA_958496365.1 Subacronicta megacephala
GCGTGTACTTGATATGTACTAACAGCGATAACTTGATGTTATATTGATGGCAGTTAGTCATCTTGATTGCGAGTTGTTACTTTAAACTATTACTTTTGTATTATTTTTATGTTGTTTGTTGAATTTGATTTTTTGGTTCCGCAATTAAAAAGTTCAGAACATTTTTTTTTGTTTGACTTGGATAAGATCGTTTTCCCCTTTATCGAATCCTCTTTTAAAAGAACTGCTTGAACTGTATGCCAGGATAGATAAGCTGAAATTTGGAGAGGTAAAATTACCTACCTGCGACACCAAATCTTCAGGAATTGCGTTTTTTACAATAATATTTTTACGACAATCTGATTAGTGTTTGAGGAAAGGTGAATGTTTGATGACGTGGGTGCAGGTTTGGGAAAGCTGGGGTATTTTTTATAATTAAGTACAGGTATGGGTTCTTGCATATACTTGAGCATGTCAGTTTCCGCATCCGTACCTACCGTTACCACAAAATGCTGATGTCAAAAATTGTTCTATACATTCATTACATTTTATCATACGCTGATGATATGAAGATACACAAAAGGGTACGTATACATCCAATTCAATACAGCTACAAGATCTCGACAGATTTGAAATGTATTGTGTACGTAATAAACTTCAGCTTAATGTTGCTAAATGTGTTCATGTAACCTTCTCGCGTCAGAGGGCTTTAATTATGTCAAATTACAGACTAAATAATCAGGACATTGGCAAAGTTAATAGCATTAGAGACCTTGGAATCGTATTTGATAGGAAATTATTATTTGAAGATCACATCGAGAGTGCTGTAAAAAAAAGCATCAAAGCGTTAGGATTCTTAATGAGGACCTCGGCTTGTTTCCGCTCGCTTAATTACCTATAAACCCCATTAAACTATTGTATTGTTCATACGTGCGCAGTCACTTAGAGTATGCATCTCAAGTCTGGAACCCTCAGTACGAGATTTATAAGTCTCGCATTGAGAGAGTCCAGATGAAGTTTCTCCGATATTTAGATTATAAGGCACAGCAATTCTCAGTGGATTATGATCAGCGTTGTAGAAAGTATCACTTTCTGCCACTGGAATGCAGACGACACATTAGTGATATCACCTTTTTTATAAATATTGCAAACGGATCAATAGACTGTCCTGAGTTTGTAGGGAAAATATTAATCCGTGCCAATGATATTCGTTACAGACAACGACCCCTACTTGATGTACCGTTAATCACAACCAACTACAGGCGTAATGCTTTTATCCCGAGAAGTGCACAGGGATTCAATAATATTCCCCCTGAACTAGAAATTGATTTGTTTTGCACCAATGCACGAACAGTGAGACGGCTCTTAGCACAACACCTGTTTTTCCTCCTAAAATATAACTATGTTTTATGTAAGTAGTGAACTGGTAAAACAAAAACAATTGAAACAATTAGACCTGGAATGCTTGTTTAGTTCTGTTACTCATGTTAGTGTTTTCTGTTTTATTATTTTTTTCGTAATACTATATGATAAAGCATTTCGCTAACAGTTACCTACTAGGTAACAGTTACAGGTAACTGTTAGCAAAATGCTTTATCATATTTGTGATTGTTCGACAACTGATTGACCTACCTGTGGAGGCTTGTTGTTAGCAAATTGTTTATCTAGTTTTTTTTTATTAGTCTGTAAGCCTCCTTAAAAAAAATTACAAATTTTCTCAGTTGATTTTGAAACTTTATCTTCAATAATTTAAGGTTTAAATTCTTTTGGAGAAATTTTACAGTTTTGTATACCTTGACCTGCTGGCGACTGTACATTACAATTGTCTACTCAGTAGCCTAAGTAGACACTTATAATGTACTTCTTTAACTTAAAGTGATTAATATGATTAAATTGTAATGTATGTCTTTGGTTATTGGGTACCTACCTACGTACAGTGGGTTATAGCTGTTACTTGACCCACCCTAGGTGGGCCGGCGGCGTCTAAGTGGGTCAGGTAACAGCTATAGATAACCCACTGTACTTAGTTATTTTTAAATATTGCAAAGAGTTATTTTTTGTTTTTTATCTTGTGGTATCACCACAACTGTAAGTTGTTAGATTTCATTATTTAGAAATACTGGAAAAAAACGGCTAGCTTTGTATGCGGCGAAATTATTGGCGGGCGGAGCGCAGGCGTGGCCAAGACCGCGTGCGCACGCGCATGCCCCGCCCCCGCCGCGCCCGCCCTGCCGCCGCCTCCCTGCCCACAACTCTTTCAAACTTCTCAGCACTAACACGTCACAAGCGGCTTGAAGATTGCACAATGGATTTTCCAGATGACCAAGCAGAACAGTCTAGACTGTTCTGTAGCTTTAAAAACAGACAATTTTTCATATGATTTGTGTTTTTATGCTTGTCTATTCTTAACGTAGCGTATAAACCAAACGGTTTTAGCATGTTAAAAATAAATAATTATACTTAACCGAAGGCTATATCCAATGTTCAGGGGCTAACTTAACGTTAAATTGCTAACTGTAGATTTAGTAAATGGCGTGCCCCTAAAATTTAAATTCTCAGTAGCAGCTCGGAGTCTGGATTTGTGCCCGGTTAATGGTAATAGGCTCGCCCCCTATTACATGGGACCTAAACATACCGGCGAAATGTGGGTGTACATTAGTACACCTCTGCCTAACCCTTCCGACGTGCACGTACCTACCATACCATCACGCCTGTATACCCACAGGCGTGATGGCATGGTACGTGCCCCTAAAATATGCCGGTTGGGTGTCATGTTAGTGTATGGTTGAGACTCTGATTGAAATTTGTTGGTATGTTCACGAAATTCAGAATTTCGCCGTGGAAATCCCAAACAATCAGCAGATTGGAGCAATTTCCCACTTTTAGTTGAATCGACAAAATTCTTAGGAAGCTAATAGATACCTACCTACGAGTATCTCAAAATCTACACACGAAGTGAATCAACACTGAGTCATCCCTATTTTACCATCTAGCCTTTAAATTGATGAATGCTAGCTGTTGCCCGTGATTTCACTCGCATCACAAATGGTGTGGTAATGATAACAAAACAGTAAAAAAATTCTTAGTAGTTTTTTATTTCATACACTTAAACTTATTTTAGGTAAGTACCTACATACGTATTTACAGTGCTAACAACTGTTTCGAAATGAATTAATGTTTTGAAGTTCAGAGTGACCCATCCTCTAAATCCTTTCCTAGGGGTCGACATAAACGAAAACTGATTTTGTGGGTCGACGAGGTCTAAAAATCGACCCCTATTAAATTATCTAAGGATAGGCCCCCTTATTCATAATAGTCTGCTAACTTAAAGCATTGCTAATTCTCACTCTGTCTTCTTCGACCTAAGTCTAAATTGACCTAAGTCAGAATTTAAAATAACACTCTGTAGCAACTGTTTTAAGTTAGCGGACCATTATTAATAAGGGGGTTGATCCTAAAAGTAGGTCATTTGGCCATGGGGGTCTGAGGTAACAGTTCATTTTGGAAAAGGGGTCACTTGATCAAAATAGTTTGGGGATCCCTGCTCTAAATAATCCCGTGAAACTTCCCTGAAACTTTTCAAAACATTGAAAATACGAAATGCGTGGTGTGGCTCAAAGTTATTCGGCAATCTGCCTTTTCAAATTCAAAATGACACAATAAATAACAACTGTACCGAAGTACCTATCTATTAAATACAAAACAACAATAAACATTTACAATAAAACAGTTATTTATCTACCTACCTATCCACGAGAGGAACTTTGGGTATAACACTATTCGCGCACAAGAGTTCAATTCAAATGTCATTCGAGGGCTTGGTTGGTGTCGTGCTTGATGCAGGCGCACCCGACGGGCACGTTCATAGTGTACGTCCCGCTGGTGGTGTCACTGACCAGCACGGCGTCCATGACCTCGGTGCACGAGAACTGCACGCTGTCGGCCAGCGGGGACGCGCTGCAGCACCGCACATCGCCGCCCGCCTTCGACGGACACAGCTGGTAGGGGTCCGGCGCGCACCGGAGCACTTTGATCACTCGTGGGATTCTGGATTCGTTCTCGTCGTAGTCCACCACTGTCCTGCAGATGCTTTTGTCTTTTACTATGGACAGCGCCATGCCGCTCGGCTTGCCGTTCACTATTGTGAGCACCACCGATAATATCACCATGACTAGGTAAATTACTTTCGACATTATAATTTATGCGGAATATATAAATAAATGCGAACAACGAGAGCAGAGCAGAGAGATGCGCGTGCGCTTGCAGAGATAAACGCGTGAAATATCACGGTGGAGAAGTTCAGGCTTTATATTATATAGTGGTCGGGCTGTGTCACCGCACCAGAATGACTGGTAGCGCGTCATTCACGCGATTCATTCACACGGCGCAAAATTATAGATTTACCTACTCGTATTATAGTATGCACATACACACTCGAAATTAAGAGCTACGAGAAAGAATCAGTATGGATTTCTTTGAAATAATTACCAAATTATTATTTTTTGGGTGTTTCGCAAATTGGTCGTTTTTATCACGTTCTATACTCAATTTGGTTAGGTAATTAACTAAAGGTAAACAATAAAAATGGCGGCGTTCAGGGCTCTTCAACCTTTATTACAATGGTATCTTATGAATTGGGAGTGAAATTAATAACAACACATCTAACAATCAATAAAAACAACGACCAAACAAAACTATAACTAAATAATACAATTTACGGCAAAATAAACACAAAAACGAACGAAAGTACAAACTGTTACGAATGGCGTCTGGTTACCCGACTAAGTATAATATCGGTTAATTATTTTGCCGCGCTTCCTCGCGCTACTACTTCTTAATTTTTTCGAGTTATCAAAAGTCTATTATGTAGAAAAAGGTTTTGATTGCCTGTCTTTTTAGATTCTTTCTAGTAGGCACATTGCAATACTTTATGACATAATTATCAGATTTGATTTATTTATTGGTCGCAAGCTTAAGAATTTATAATTACCATTAAATATTAAGCAAAGTAGTAAAATATGCTAGTATAGTAAAGGAAAATTATTTTGAATGATTAAATAATTTATTTTGGTTAGGTACGTTTTGTTGCAAGATGAAAAATCGCCCTATAAAAGAACCTTTTTTAGGATTTGTTTACCTTTAGTTAAGTATCTAACCAAATGGAGTATAGATAGGCACATGGCAGTAGAAATTGCAAAATAAACAAAAACTTATTTTTAATTGAGTATTAAAATTAATAATTTAAGGACTGTGCACCGCTGTCCACCAGCTGGACTGGGATCTCATCTCAGGATGCACGGACTAGTCTAGACTGGCCTGGAATGACCTGACGTGGACCAAACTTGGTACATAATACTCAGTCAACCGCCAATATATCTAGGTAGATAGGACCTCTGCGAAGCAGTCGCGCGTATATCAATTAGTTATGAATAATTAAGTACCTATGGCATTTTAGAGTTGTACAAAATAGCCTTCAATCAGCCTAACATTTCAGGGAATATAAGAGTGATAGTACTGCCTATAATACCTACTTACTTTTGTTTCCTTTACTTCCTTCATACTTATGTGTTGTTATGTGAATACACAATCTGAGTAGTTATAATTATCTTTTTTTTAAAAGCTTACTGGCAATGTGGGTCACACATTACTAGTAAACTTGTTAACCCTTAATCTTGTTTGTGTTACGAGTGAGTTCACGTCGGTAGTGCAATGGGTGGGTTTCGAACCGGCAACCACATGATCGCAAGTCCGATACCCTAGCTATTAGGCTACCGCCGCCGTAAGTAGTTATGGATGTAAAACTTGTCGAAATACTGGTACCTAGTCGCAGCGTCGCGCCCAGGAGCGCGCGGCGGCCGCCTAGCGACGCGCCTGTAATTGACCAATCATTGGAAAAATATCAGTAAATCATTCCAGAGGTTACTATGGTAGACTGTTTGTATATCATAAAAGAATAGGACCTAACGAAGAAGCCATTAGGATGAAACTACCCATCATTTCTTCAGCGACTACCAAATGTAACTAATGCCCTAATTCTTGTTTGTTAACTACTTACTAAGGTGCTGTGGTCTATTTGTTTTAAATGCACTCGTTGGTAATAATTATACAAGGTGTCCCATAAATCAACGTCAAGCCGGAAATGGGCAATAGGGCAAGGTGTGACAGTTATTAGACAAATATGTAAAAACATCTAGGTTTTGGACTTTACAAATTAAAATCATTCAAAATAAATCTTAATAACTGACACCATGTGATGGTCTTTGAAGTCCTGTGACTATAAAAATTAACTTTTCGTCCGCATTTTTCTGTGATGTAACCATGAATAACCCATCTGTAAATTACAGTTAAATATAACTGCCTCAGTTTTAAATAAAATGATAGATTTTTGTCCAACATTAAATTCAAAATATTTAATCATAAACTTTAACCGACTGTACTGTAAAAAAATCGCTTTCATTGCCCCTGAAGGCAAAGAGTTCGATATTTTTTTGTCAAACCTTGTAAATCTGATTGAATAAGAAACGTTACTAAAGAAATCCAACGACTAAATTTTATTTCAAATGAACCTGTAAAGAACAAATTATTTTTTTTCCTCAATTATGAAGTTGCAATTAGATAAGTGTCATACCAATTTGGAATTCAGACTAAGTGCGCCATCTTTTAAAGTTACTTGCCAAAATAGTATAGTACATTTTTTTTACAGTACAGTCGGTTAAAGTTTGGTGATTAAACATTTTGAATTTAATGTTGGACAAAAATCTATCATTTTATTTAAAACTGAGGCAGTTATGTTGTAACTTTTAACTGTAATTTACAGAAGAGTTATTCATGGTTACATCACAGATAAAATACTGACGACAAGTTAATATTTGTAGTCACAGGACTTCAAAGATTATCACAGGATGTCAGTTATTAAGATTTATTTTGAATGATTTTAATTTGTAAAGTTCAAGATCTGGATGTTTTTACATATTTTTCTGATAACTGTCATACCTTGCCCTATTGCCCATTTCCGGCTTGACGTTGATTTATGGGACACCTTGTGTAATTATTACCAACGAGTGCATTTAAAACAAATAGACCACAGTCGTCATTGTCTGAAAAAGATTGAAACTGATAGTTGAACATACGGCGACGGCGTACCTACCTAGTACCTACTTGAGTAAGTGTCATTAGATCAAGCTGCGCAATAATTTATGAGCTCTTTATCTAGTAGGTATCTTCCCATAATTTGAAACACCCTGCTGCGCTCACAAGTAAATATTGTTGGGTCACAGAAAACGTTAGATTTATATGAAAAGCTCTTAAAGACCTTGATGGTATCACTAACGAGTCAACTTACAAGCTTACAGAATAATATATTAAATTACCTAGATAATGTTGTAGTTGTTGATAATGTGTTGTTGTAAGAGGCTGCACCATGCAAGTGAGGGATTAGTAGTTGTAATAGAAAAATAATGGAATATTGTACCAATGATATATCACTACATAGTATAAAACAAAGTCGCTTTCTCTGTCCCTATGTCCCTTTGTATTGTTACGAGCTGGGGTTCGGGATAAATTAACTAAACCAATTTACCAATAAACAAACAAACACTTTAATTAAATTCACTAAAACACAACAATAATCACCACAACGTCACTATAGTTATACACTACACTCAATAATATCGCACAATTAATCACTTGTTAACTCACTTCGATCTTCACTTGTTCGCTTCCAACACAAGACTACTCTGCCTAGCCCTCACGACCGGTATTTATACGCGCAATGAAGATTCCAGAGTCGAATGGTCGCGATAAGTCGATAAATATCGCGTAGGTACCTAACCGCCTATTGTTTCCGGGCGTTGACCCGTGACCTTGGCCTTGAACGGTTATTATTTGCGCGCGGTGCAGTCGGGTACATTCTTTTATGTTTCGACGTGCTTCTATGACGGATCTAGAACCTTCGTGGCCTATCCACGTTTTTCTATTAGTTACTCGGCGTAACACTGCCCCCTCCTAAGACATGCTCGTCCCGAGCATCATTAGATCCATGATACCGCGCTAAACGATCCACATGAACGATCTTCGGGGCACCTCTTGGTCCTTTTTGTATACGGTAGGTGACATCGTTAATCTTAGTCACGACTCTGTAGGGACCGTCCCATTTTGGCTGTAACTTAGGTGACTTTCCTTTGCTGCGCACCGGGTTATGCAGCCACACTAGTGAACCTTGGTCGAAACCCTTGTTGTTCATCTTGCGGTCGTAGCGGGTCTTCATCCTTTCGGACGTTTGTTGGCCTGATTGCCTGACATGCTCATATATGTCATCCATTCTGGTGCGTAAGTCGTTCGCATAATCAGTCACACAGCGGGGGGCATCAGGGGGAATACCGGTGAGTAGATCCGCAGGCAACCGTAGTTCTCTTCCAAAGTTCGCGAAGGCTGGCGTTACCGTCGTACTTTCATGGACTGCACTCCGATATGACAAAAGGAACGGCTGGATGTGCTTGTCCCAATCCCTTTGCCTGTTTCCTACGACTTTTGCCAAATACCTTTCTAAGGTCTGATTGAACCGTTCGACCATTCCATCAGATTGCGGGTGGTAAGAGGTAGTTCTGGTTTTATGGGTACCCATTACCCGACATGTCTCCTGGAATATTTGAGACTCAAAATTCCTTCCTTGGTCACTGTGAATCTCTAAGGGTACTCCAAATCGACAGAAGACTTCATGAACCAATTTATCTGCGACTGTCGAAGCTTCTTGATTAGGAATGGCGAACACTTCCGGCCACTTAGTAAAGTAATCCATCACAACCATGAAATACTTGTTCCCGCTTTCGCTTTCCGGAAACGGTCCTGCAACGTCTAGAGCTATTCGTTCCCAGGGCGCACCCACGTTGTAGACTTTTAATGCACCCCTGCTGCGCGTATGCGGTCCTTTTACAGCAGCACAACTTGTACATTTACGACACCAGTCTTCAACGTCATCCCGACAGTGGATCCAGTAGAATCGCTCTCGAATCTTCAACAAAGTTCTTTTGACTCCTAGATGACCTCCTGAACATCCGTCATGGTACAGTCGCAGGACATCTGGTACCTTTGCCTTAGGGACTACCATCTGTAGGTGACACTTGTCCCCTTTAGCATTTTCCCATTTTCGGCACAAGACACCATCCTGTATCAATAAACTGTCCCATTGAGCCCAATAACTTTTCGTCACTGTGCTCAGCGCTGCAACATCACTCCATGTTGGTTTCGAGGCGCCAGCTTTCATCCGTCCAAGAATCGGTTTAATATCCGTGTCAATTTCCTGAGCCTTCTGTAAGGTTTCCTTCCATTCATCACTCAGGTCTGTTTTCAGCATCCTCACGGAAACTACTTCCTTAGCCTCTTGTCTGACACAGTGCTTGCACATTTCCGGACATGGTCTTCGTGACAACGCATCTGCGTTACCGTGAGATCTGCCACTGCGATGTTCAATTACGAAGTCGAATTCCTGTAGTAGCTCAATCCACCTTGCTACTTGTCCTTCCGGGTTTTTAAACTGTAATAGCCACTTCAGTGCAGCATGGTCAGTTCGCAAATGAAATTTCCGTCCCAATAAGTACTTGCTAAAATGTTGTAACGTCTTAACTATTGCCAGCAGTTCTCTTCTTGTGACGCAGTAGTTCCTTTCTGGTTTTAATAACGATTTGCTAAAGTAGGCTATCACAACCTCCTGATCTCCTTTTCGCTGTGACAAGACGCCACCAATTCCTGTATTGCTTGCGTCGGTGTCCACGATGAACTCATTTTCGGTATCAGGGTAGCCCAGGATAGGTGTATTACAAAGACGGTCCTTTAACTCGTGGAAAGCACTTTCACAGTTTGTATCCCAGCGGAACTGCGACTTTTCTTCGGTCAGTTTGTGTAGAGGCTTCGCAATATCCGAGAAATTCTTCACAAACCGTCGATAGTAGGAGCACAAGCCCAAAAACGCTCTGACTTGCGTCTTATCTTTTGGAACTGGCCAGTCTTTGACGGCAACTACCTTCTCTGGATCTGTTTCAACACCCTTTTCAGAAACTACGTGTCCCAAAAAACTTACTTGGTGTTTGAAAAATGAGCACTTTTTCGGACTCAACTTTAGATTGGCTCCTTGAATTTTCGATAGCACACGTTCCAGGTTTTTAAGGTGTTCATCAAACGTACGGCCCACAATGATGATGTCATCCAAATAGACAAGGCACGCATCTCCAATTAGGCCAGTGAGCACTAATTCCATGAGTCTCTCGAACGTGGCAGGAGCGTTGCATAGTCCAAACGGCATGACTTTAAACTGCCACAGACCCTTTCCTGTAGAGAATGCAGTCTTCTCCTTGTCTTTTGGGTCTATTTCCACTTGCCAGTAGCCACTTTTTAGGTCCAGGGTGGTAAACCATTTCATTCCGGTCAGCGTGTCTAGAGTGTCATCAATCCTTGGTAATGGGTAGCTGTCCTTCTTCGTGACATCATTCAGTCGTCGATAGTCAACACAGAAGCGCATACTGCCATCTTTCTTTTTCACCAGCACCACAGGAGAACACCACGGACTAGACGAAGGCTCTATTACGCCATCCTTTACCATTCCCTCAATCATGGTCTCCACTTCCTTCTCTCGTGCAACTGGTAGCCTCCTGGGTCGCTGACGAATTGGTAACTCATTGCCAGTATTAATCTTGTGCTGAACCAATCCAGTCTTTCCTATGTCCGCGTCATTTGAAGAGAAAATGTCAGCGTACTGGAACAACATCTTCTTGGCCTTATTTATTTCTTCTACAGACAGATGATTTTGACAGTCTTCCAAAAGCGTTGCCACGTTAAATTTAGTTTTTTGAATATTACTGCCAGTACTCTGATCGTTGCATCGTCGCATCCAGGCTACTTCTTCACAAGTACCCATTAATGTGCCCTTCTTGATAACTTGCTCCTTATCGCTTGGGTTCAATATGCGTACTGCTGAAACATTGGTAGCTCTTACCAACGTTCGTGCCATCTTCCATGGGAAATCATCGTCCACCCTTTCTATGAGAACGCATCGATTTTTCTGATCAGCATTCTTTGGGAGAGTGACAGGGACGACGGTTTCCGACCTAGGAGCAAGAACAATTTTCTTCAGACAGAACACATTCCCAGCTGTTGCACCTTCCATGAACACTTCTTCTGAACCGCACTTCAATACTCCCTGATTCACATCAATCTCACAACAATGCTTTCGCATAAAGTCCAATCCTAAGATGCAATCATCTACTATGTCAGCTACGATGACAGTATGCCGATATAATCTGTTGCCAAGTTTCAATTCCACCTCCTTTTCGCCTCGGACGGGTATGTGCTGACCAGTAGCTGTTACCAGTTGTATACAATCACGGTCACTGATGCAGTCCCCAAGAACCCGACGTGCCACCTGAGAATTCACGACCGTGCGAGAAGCTCCAGTATCTAGTGTCAGCTTACAGGGTGTTCTGTTGACTTCGCCTCTGATGATCAGGCTGTTCCCATCATGGGCTTGTGAAATCGAAATTCTTGGGGCTCCCTCCACACCAGCCAGCACCCGCCCCGCAGTCCTGGCTTTCACTCGTTTCCCTGCTGCTCCTCGGCGGTGGTATCCACCACCCTTAATTTATCGCCCTGACTCTTTTCGCGCCACGAGGTTCCCTTAGGGCAATTAGCTCGGAGGTGGCCCTTTTCCCCGCAAATGTAGCATCTAGGCGAACCACCATCTCTTCGACCCTCGCCGCGTTTCGCGCATCCCACCTGGAAGTGACCCTTTTCCCCGCAGAGATGACATGTAGGCAACACAACCTCCCGGATACGGTGAGCCCGATGGTCTTGTCTGACTGCCTCCACTTCTAAGGCATGGGCCAAGGCGTCTTTTAGAGTATTGTGGTGCCCAAGTCTCACAGCGGCTCTGACTTCCAGGTCACGAATTCCATCGACGAACGCCTGGACCAGATTTCCATCGATTTGCGCAGGTTTGGACTGATAGGCTTTCCGAACCAACTTTTCAACTTCTACAGCCCACTGCTGTAGAGTTTCGGCACTACGCTGTACCCGGTCCTTCAGCTGAGCGCGAAAAACGTATTCCAGGTGTGCGTCGCCATATCTCGAATCCAACGCTTCAAGTAGCTGGTCGTAGGTCATGTCTTTACCGAGGGCTTCCAGCACTGATAAAGCCTGGTCGCGGAGGGACAAGGTGAGTGCTGTCATGGCTTGACTTTTGTCCCATCCATTTGTCTTCATGAAGGCTTCAAACTGGATCCTGTAAGCCGACCATGAGGAGGTTCCATCAAAAGGCGGCACTTTAAATCCATGTAGTGAGGTGGTCATGGGAGCAGCAACCACCGGAGCCACAATTCCGTTTCCTGCCTTTATATCGCCTAACGCCTTGGTAACGTTGGCAATCTGTTCTTCGGCTTTGGAGATACGACTCTCGTGCTGTTCCACCTGCTCCTTCATCACCCCAAGTTGTTTGCCAAGAGTGCCATGCAAATCTTTTATGAGGAGCATCTGTTCCTCTTGGCGGCGTGCCTGCTCCTCTTCCCGGCGTGCCTGTTCCTCCTTATCCTGCTGCAGCTGCTCCCGTAGTTGGCGAGCCTGCTCCTCCTGACGGCGTGCCTGCTCTTGTAGGATTACCATCAAGGCCGCCATATCGGGTGCTGGTGCAGGAGCAGCTCCAGATGGTCCAGCGGCTGGTTCTTCCAGCGGTTGCTGACGGACCAAAGGTTGTGGTGGAGACTCTTCAAAACGTCTCTGGTCCATCTCCTGCTGCCGCTGACTTCTGGTACGAATACCGTCAGTGTCTTCCTTAGGTAAAACTGGCATAATTTATCCCACTTCTGACACCAAATTGTTACGAGCTGGGGTTCGGGATAAATTAACTAAACCAATTTACCAATAAACAAACAAACACTTTAATTAAATTCACTAAAACACAACAATAATCACCACAACGTCACTATAGTTATACACTACACTCAATAATATCGCACAATTAATCACTTGTTAACTCACTTCGATCTTCACTTGTTCGCTTCCAACACAAGACTACTCTGCCTAGCCCTCACGACCGGTATTTATACGCGCAATGAAGATTCCAGAGTCGAATGGTCGCGATAAGTCGATAAATATCGCGTAGGTACCTAACCGCCTATTGTTTCCGGGCGTTGACCCGTGACCTTGGCCTTGAACGGTTATTATTTGCGCGCGGTGCAGTCGGGTACATTCTTTTATGTTTCGACGTGCTTCTATGACGGATCTAGAACCTTCGTGGCCTATCCACGTTTTTCTATTAGTTACTCGGCGTAACAGTATGCTTAAATCTTTGAAACTACGCAACGGATTTTGATGCGGTTTTTTTTAATAGATAGAACGATTCAAGAGGAAGGTTTATATGTATAATACATACATATTTTAGTATAGAAAAGCCAATAAACCACGCGGGCGAAGCCGTGGGAGGAAAGCTAGTAATAAATAAATAAAAATAAATGATTGTCTGATTGGCGCAGACTCAAAATTAATTAGGTATCTACTGTGATCAATTAAACAGTTGTTAGGTACGTTAGATAAAGATAATTTATTTGTCCGTTGTTAACTTTTTAAAGCTAATATCGATATTTCTTACCTAGGTACCTTGCTTTTAACTATACTGTTACCTATAGAGCTAGGCCTAAAGTTCTCATCAAGATAAATGTATAGAATAAGTCCAACCAAGTGGTAGCTGTAAGCGTTGAGGAATTCCCTCGACTAATTTTCGTCTCCATCATCAGTTGAACTCTAGGTCCAAGGTAAATTTTAAGCTAATCGGTTCACAGGTGAAAAATAACATTTGAAGTGGTTGTGGAGTGCGGGGCACGAGGTCGCGCGGCGTCCCCCCGAGTGATTCACCATTGACTCACCGAGCACCAATGCTGCCTTTTCTTCTTTTACTAATATATCATACCTACTTAATATTATAAATGCAAAAGTTTCACGTCTAAAGCCCTGCAGCCCTGAATAGATTTCAATAAATAAATTATTGCTTCTTTTGAGTACCTACCTTATTATTTCAAATGACCTACGCAAATGTCTTTTTGAGGTGGTACCGTCGTGCGACATGTTGTTGAGCTCCCTAAATAGTTGTTGATTTACATGATATCTAATAGATAAGCTACGGGGAAACTAATCAAACTACATTAGCCCATATAGGGCCTGATATGAGTTTCCGCGCCCTTGGAGCGTACTACTACCTTATAGCCTACTTTATTTGTACTTAATATTCATTGTAAAAGCTTTTTTGAATACTTACTTAATTACTTATATAACTTTTGTTACAAAAATATGTGTAAGTACTTACTATTCTGAATTAACATCCTACAATTATTATTTATTTACTTAAATTTTAATAGACAAAAACGCAGTTATGGATAACAATTGCGAGGAAGTAACTTAGTATGACTATATTTACCTTATGTATGTATGGCACGTGTTACCGTGTATGTTGATGCAGGATCAGGGAGACGTAAGTAAACGACAATTTAGTAAAAAATATTTTATTCAACATTTTCCGATACCAGCTCGGACAATTTAAGTTTACAAAATTGCGCCCGCGCAATTATCGTGAACTCCATAAATAAAAAACAATAACTTAGCACTAATTGAAAGTCACAGACTATTAAATTAAATTGTTACCTATTTATCTAAATAACACTAGCGGCATTAGCGAGCCGGTCACAACCATCAATAAATAATAAATTAACTGCGAGTATTACTGGTCCGTGTAAGTACACTCACGAAATAAATTAAGTATAGTCACTGGTGGAATGCATAGGAACTGTGTGTGCCCGTAGGTGGGCGGGCGGCGGCGGCGTCGGCGGCGGAGGGGGCGCCTCATGAGGCCTCGGCGGCCGGCGTGGTCTCCTCGATGAGGCAGGTGCAGCCCACCGGCACCTTGATGGCCTGCGGCGCAGCCGAGCCTTTGAACGTGACCTGCACCCAGTCGAAGATCTCAACGCACTCCGTCACGACGGCGCGGTGGCGCTGCTTGCAGCAGCCGTGTGAGATATGGTGCTCGCTGCACATCTTGTTGGGGCGCGCGGCGCACTTGAGGAACTTGATGCGCCGCGGTATCCGGTCGGGGTTATCGTCTATCTCCACCTTGATGGGGCAGATGGTCTTGTTGGCCACGTCCGACAGGACGAACTCCTTCTGCGGCCTGGCCAGCACGTAGGCCGCGGTCGCCGCCAGCAGCGCTGCTATCAACAGGTATCTATCGTGCGACATGTTGGGGTGTGAGGTGCTCTAGTGGCGTTGGGAACGTGCGCTCTCGTGAAGACTGAGTTGCGAATAGTAGTCGGTGTCGTTTAAGACTTCGGTTTATATCTGTCCGTTACCCTACCTCGGCGGGCGCACCGAGGCACAGTGGCGGCGCGGAGGAGGCGGGCCGCGGCTCGCCAGACGCGCTTCGGCCGGCCAGCGCTCGCTCGTCTCGTTATCTCAACACGTGCGCTACACTGAACCAGTTGCACGTTCGTCGGCTCTATTGCGATACAGTTTGATAATCTTATTTATAATTTGTTTTGTTTTGGATTCGAAAATAAGAACAGTGCGGTGTGAAGTGTAATTAGTACCTATTGTATTTATTGACCTGCATCACAACAACAATTTTGGACAAATGTGAAAAGTTCAGGACTGGTTTTCGTGGTTATTACTACCTAATATAATGCGGAATGCGTCGTAGTTAGTTGTTTGTTTAAAAATCGTAGAAGGTTTAACTTTGTGTGACGTATATGATTTGTGCAAAATCTAAGGCTACTCTCTGACCCAAAATTTACCAATCCATTGTTATACAAATGTTTATAACCCTTATCACGCTGACCAATCGAGTAGTAATTGGGTAAGTGTGTGCGTATTATAGTTTGTGGAATGTAAGTTACAAGACGCGTGTGTCTGCGTTGGATGCCAAGTGCGGCACCGCGGCGTGCGCGTGATTGGTCGCGGTGTTCATGTAATTATGTTATTCCTCGATTGGTCCGCGGTTAGAGCCAATAGTTTGTTATTATTTATCCATATCAGTGCTGTAACATGATAGTGTCCACTGGAGTCAGACTGCTAGTGTTATAACCAGGCCAAGTTACCTAAGTATCGTATGAAATATATTTAAGGCTAATCGTTATCTTAAAAGATTTTGGTGTACCTAAAATAGAGAATTCGGCCAAAATTAACAATTTTAATACACCAAAATCTACTGCGAAAACGATTTTTAAGCAATAATTTTATTTTAAAACTGATATTGTTAAAGTCGCTAAGTATTTCTTAACATCTCAACAGCACATTAAAACACCTTGTTTTACAAAATAAGAAGGTAGCTTTATTACATAAGATCCAGGTATTAGTATAGAGCACCTAACGAAGTGAACACAATGATAGGTGTAGGTAGGTACCTAGGCTTATTTTTTGTTGGAGGTACCTATACCTCTATGCCTACTAACATAACAACGTGATGACAGTTGCCCACTTGAATGGTCTACAAGTCATCATGATTACATGTTTTGAAATAATAATGATGACTCGAACAATTTTCCCTCACACACGAGGTCCTACTAGCGCAGGTGTTTAGTGAGAGTAAACAATTAGCACATCTTAGTAACGGAGCGCCATCACCTTTACGTTTGTCACTGAAGGTACCTACCAAGTAGGTACCTACCAACTCGTTACAGTTCATCTTGCGAGAAATGTGACGTCACTAGGGATTTCAACTTTTTGTTTGCAGAGCTCGTCTTCTGTCAACATAGGTGCATCATCTAGAATTAGCTGTTAGTTGCGGTTGCAAGGTTTTGCCCCTAAGATCAGTAATAAGCCAGTTTATTTGTTTTCGAAACCTCTTCGCTGTCGTTTCCATGAACGTGTTTCCATGAGTATCTCATTCTGAACACATCATTGCTGGGTGATTTAGATCCTGATTTTGAGTTCGTAACACGATAATAATTTAATACCTAATAAATAATAAATATTAATCAACGTTTACAAATATTTACATAAAAGTTAAAAAATAATTTAATAATACCTTATATAAAACTAAATTATAACTAAATTAAATGTGGCATACAATATTTAAAATAATTATTTATTCGTAGTAGGTACCTAAAATTAACTTTAAACGCTTTTAACGCTGATACCTATTAGGTATAAAATACCTCTAGATGAAAACAAGCAAAGTATCTATGAGAGTTTTATTTAATTATTATGAATGTCATTTAGATGGAGCCTGTCTGAAATACCTTAATAACCTATTAAAAAAAAGGCAAAGTCCCGGCCGGGTCATTGTTGTAGCCCTAACAGCTGAGGTTACCCCATAATTAGTGACAGACTGGACTTTTCTAATTTGAATGAATAAAGGTGTGTCAACGCATGCGAAATAAACAACGTGACGTTTTAGAGAACGAGCACTTCTATTCGGGTTAAAGTTCGGGATTACAAATAAAGGTCCCTCTTAGGTGTTCTGTGACCTCCGCGGCCCATATTTGCGATATTAGGTCAGTCAGTCGGATTACTTTTACGTCTCGTAGCGTCTTTATCAATAACTGGCTGATGCCTGCGGTTTAATTTTCCAAGGACTAAACACTTTCCACAACTTTTTCCACCTCTATAGGTGCTAAATACATAAAAATTGTATCAGCAGTTAAGCGTAAAAAGCTACAACACAGACCAGACACGGCTATTTTTGCATTTATAATACCTACTTATTAATATTAATACATTATGACTTCACGACATTGAACTAAACAGATAAATGCCGTGAATGGCATTATAATGTAGGTCTACTATCGTGTTATGTAACGTGCTCTCATGCATATTAATATAGGTATAATGAGTGAATACACATGTATTAATCATCTAAGTGATATGAAGTTATTGTGGCATATTGTTAATGTTTAAGTATATTGTTGCGGTTTATTATTATTTGCAGTTAAACAGTTTTTAGCCTTATCACTTACCTAGCCAACTGTCTTTGCATTGTTTTTTTTAAATTGTCTACAAATGACTAGAAAATTTACTATAGTGGCAAGGAATAATTGAAAATTGCGAAAATTCGGCCAGTGTTGCAATATGTACTTATGTTTACAAGTTGTGTTAACAATGCGTTCTAATCGTGACTTAAATTTATATTGTAGTCACGACGAGAGGAAGTAAACATAGAGACCATCTACATAGGTATATTAATGTATAATTTATGCACAAAAAAAATATAGAAGTGGACTAAGGTTCACAAAGTTACGCTTCCATTTTTGTTAAATTTCAATACATAATACTATGCTGTGCGTATACTTATACCTGGTAACCGAACAAAATTTTAAAAAAAGATTTTAGCTGTTTCTATAAAACTACATAACAAAACACATCACGCCTGTATTCCCCGAAAGGTAGGCAGAGGTGTAGAAATCTACATCAGCGCTTCACCGGTATGTTTAAAACTACATAATAAGTGTGTATATGAATACTATAAAATATACATCCTTAATAAACTTTTCGTTCAGTAACCTGTTTCGGACAAGTAAAAATAAAAAGGTCCCAGTACCACGCGTCCTGACCGAGGTATCGGCGGCACGCATAACTAACACTAATCAAGTCATTTCACGATCACGCGGAGGTCGGTGTATCTCTGCTCATTACTATGTAGTGTTCGTCTGTCGTCTGACCTACTGAGGGCTAAGGTCTGCTCAACTAGGCCTTACTAACCTTTTGCACCTGTCTGGATCAATCTAGAATCTTCGAGCGGTCTCGTATTGAGCTATTGTCATTCTAAACTGCACACGAAACAAGTGTACTATAGTATAATATCTTATTATAAACTGCTTCAATAGTCTAGTGGTCTTAAGCACGACTGCTACGCTAGAGGTCTTGGGTTCGATTTCCAGGTCGAGCAAAGTGGTATTGTGTTTTTCTATGAAATTCTCAGTAGTAGCTCGGAGTTTGGAATTGTGCCTGGTGAATGACAATAGGCTGGCCCCCTATTACATGGGACCTATACATTTCTACCGGCGAAATGTGGGTGTACATTAGTACACCTCTGCCTTACCCTTCACGGAATACAGGCTTGATGGTATGTAAGATGGATTAGGCTACCTTGCTAGGTTGTATACACCTAAGAGTCTCCTGTTAACAATCATAAACCACGTGTCTTCAGTCTCTCGTTCTGGGGGCTAATAAAGCCACGTTTAGTTATTCCTTTAAACCAATTCATATTTAGATCGCAAAGCATTTTTTTTTAAATCACTGTACTTTTAGTGCAACTGAGCATTTAATTTCCCGTTGAACATTTAATTGTTATTTCCTATTAAAATTAGCATATATCTATTGTTGTCTATTCGACTTGCGAATAATTTATGATGTCACGTATTTTACAACGCCTATTATGTCAATTATCACTATGCTACGAGCGATTAAAAAAATAAATAACGTCGATATGCACCGTAGAGAGGCGCTTTATTTTCGTAGCACCGCTACGAAACTACGCCGTGTGCTACGCCGGCGTAGTGTTACTACGGGCTACGACCGTAACCAGAGGGATGTTAAAGAATCTATGGTAGTAAACCCTTGCAGTTTTATCTAAGGGAATATTCAATATTTTACTATCTTTAAAAACAGTATAGCAAATGAACCTGGTTTTATATTCCGAGGAAATTTGCAAGACAAATATATTCACAGGTTTAAGAGATGATATTTTCTACATACACTTATTTAATATAATAAAATTACCAGTCTGATTTGAAAAAATCAGTTTTTGCATACGATAGCCACATTTATGGAAGACTAGCATCACCCTACGATCGATCCTTAGGAGTGGGGCAAATAAGAAGAAATCGCGAGGCAGAGCTCGTTTTACATAAATGTCGTGAAAGGGCAACAACTAGGTACCACACACTGCAGGTCACGTCTACCTTAGACATGCTACAAGTTGGTTTCAGTGCGTAGGTAGCTAACACCCATCAAGTTTTTATGATTTTGTCGTTGATATTTCCTCGGCCTCTGCGTCTCATAGCCTAACTGGTGTTCTAGACACTAGTCAAGTAGGTATTCACATGCGTGTGTTTGTGTTCTTCTACGCTTCTCACAACCTAGGTTGACGCAGGATTGTGTGGTTTGAGATGAGCGGTCCATCAAATCCCGTGACGTCACGCGGCACGGCCGCGGCACGTGTTCAGCACTCTGGCTCAATTACACACGCAATATTTCACTATCTAACGTACCGTAAACAACTATGACACGTGCGAAAGTACTTACTGTAATTTACCGCAGTAAAATAACTGAGGAAACAATACCACAGAGACTATACGTAATACTTATGAATGGTATGCTTCAATATATAGGTATAATAACAGTTTTAAAACGAAACAATTAATTATTTAATTAATAATTTTAATTGTTTTCCCGTTACTAATGTTATTGTTATTTTACGGTGGGATGCCCTCTATAGTATGGAAATACTTTGTTGTAATATTTTATTTACCTACATAATACCAACAAGGAAGAAATACTATAATGTTATAAATTCGAAAGGAATTTCTTTTTTATCTGTGTCTGTCTGTTACCTTTTAACGTCTAAATCGCATTACTGATTTTGATGAATTTTGGTAAATGCGTAGATTGAATTTTAGACAGGGACATATATGTAGGCTCTCAGTCGAAGGACTGACTGAGACTGGACGGAATGAGAAGGACGAAGGTCCTTCTTATTATGGTGAAACAAAGCTCATGAATAAGTTTTATTTGCATGGCAAATAATGTATAATCAAATCCCAAATGAAACCAAAAAACTGAAATTGAATCATATAACCGTTAAGTACGATAACAAGTTTCTGATTGATAAGTGCCACTATAGGTAGATAGGTACCTACAGTTAGAGACTACCCGATGGACAACGTTGACATATCGCATATTATCGTATCTAGTGATGAATGTTATTTGTATTGACATTGAGTAAAATAATGTATTGTATTATTGCTTTTCCTGTTACTTATTTAAATGATTAATCCCTATTAAAAATTAAATTTTTGATATAAAAATACAATGACTGCTTTATTTGTACTCCTAATGGCAAAATATAGAGGAACCTAAGTATGTAGCCAAATGAAATACCTTAACACATATATTTCACACATAAATAATCGATTTGATTTGATTTGGCATGTGAGTGAAATCGCAGGCAACAACTATATGTTAGAATAATGTTGTAAATTAGTAATTCAATAAACTAGTAATAACAATAGTAATGTTGTTAATTTAACTTTTTGAAACATAAGTATTTATCGCATTCATCTGCCCCTGTAAATCTTAAGTAAGTAGTGTAAGAGTAAAGTTATATAAATCCTTACAAATGGACCTGTATGAACTTTTGTGAAGCAACGAATTTAAAATACATACAACATCTGAATATGAATGAGGATACACACATTGTGGTTAGTTTGCGGTGAGACGATTGTTTTCAACAGAGACCATTGAGAACTTTGGACCCGTGTGAACTCAAATTCGGATTACTTACGAGTGTAATTGCATTAAAGAATACATAACCATTGTTTAAAAATTCATAGGCCGGACTGATGTATATACTACTGGATCCGACGGATTTAGGTACATTTCGATTACTAATCGATCACTTTTACGACTGGGGAGGCGGGAGGGTATGTCAAGCTAGTACCGATTAAAAACCTCACTTTGCCCTGTTAATGACATTCGCCACGACCATAGTAGGCTGTGGATTAGCGTTCACTGCGCATACAGCGCGAACTGTTATAGGTCCCTACGGTCCCTAATTGATCTAAGTTCTTAAAAAGGGGCTGCTAGAAGACATAATGTCTCATGCTGATCTGGGCCTGTCGCATTTTGTACCGATTTAATTAATGTATCCAACTTCACAGATTTAATTATGTACACATAATCTATATATAAATGTAACATTAATGTTAACACTGTCTTGAGTTCCAAATAGTTATTTTAATTTGTTTTTATACTAGGATTGTATAACTGTCAACGTAGCTAATACTAGAACTCATCGCTATA
The DNA here is from genome assembly GCA_958496365.1 of Subacronicta megacephala. Classification (NCBI taxonomy): domain Eukaryota; kingdom Metazoa; phylum Arthropoda; class Insecta; order Lepidoptera; family Noctuidae; genus Subacronicta; species Subacronicta megacephala. Next base: position 291,315 of record OY292526.1, read on the forward strand.
ATTCGTAATTAGAATCATAGGTAGTACTTAAGTCTTATAAAAACGGTGCTAGGAAACATTAGATCATTAAATTCTTATAAATCTGTATAATAATAGTAACTACTCGGTAAAATCTGCTGGCGCACGCGTCGTCTTTAATACGATAATTGGAGGCGCTTAACTAGGCGTTAAACATGTAGCATGTTGTCGTTGCTAAGTTATTACAACTTTTTTATTTATTTTATTTATTTAGGATCTCTAACAAAAGATATACACAAACATTATACAAAAAATAGGAATTAACTCTTGCAGGTGTACTCCTTTACTTATAGGAGACCACAACATGCACAACATAGTTTTGTTTTTTTTTTTACAACTTGCTGGAGTAACACAATTTATACAATTCTATTTTTATTTCTTAAATTTGTGAATAGCAGATGTGCAAGCATAATGCATAAGATAAAATATTAGGTACTTAGGTAGGTCAACTTGAGATTTGTGCTCTAACTGTATCTAGTCCAGTGGTTTAAAGTAGGTAAATAAATATTTAAGTACATAAATTTAAGTAAATAATTTTATAATCGTGTAATTGCTATAAATCTGTAGAAATATTTTTTACATTTCGAACTACCAGTATGGAATCTGTTGGGATAAAAAGCCCGCTTATGGTGATGTTATGGTATGTTGCTTAGGATGTACTTTAGGTTATTTTGTATTGTATTCAGATTAAGCGCTAATAGCGGCATAATAACTAATATCATTTTAATGTGACGTGAAAATTTTCTCGTGACACGAATGATATCCAGCCAGCTATGGAAGTATAAATCAAATCAAATCAAATCAAATAATTTATTTGCTCGAATATGGTACATCAAAGATCTTAAGGCTTTTTTAAGGTTCATCATATTCTGACATGTACGGCGTACAAATATATTTCTATACTAAATAACACTAATAAAGATTACTATTACACTATAAACTACGATATGTTTTTGTAATCTAACTTATCATCAAAGTGCAACTTATGGAGTCTGTAAAATTAAAATGTGATATTTGTTGCCGTGAATGCCATTAAAATCCTTTCCTGTATATTACAGAAAATAATGTTCCGGTAAATTAACCAAAGAATCGGATTTTCCTAAAAATGTTGGCAAAACCAACATGTGAGTGAAAGTCTTGTTTATACATATTTTGTTATGTTATATGAAATGTTTGGTGTAATAACCATACTTAGATTTTCCTTGTTATTGTACGTCATAGTAATTGTTAACGACTATGTATACTTTACTGTTATCTTATGAGTGTGCCTATTTCGTATTCTCCTTGGAGAGCAGACCTTTGACTCACATCCCTCACTGAAATTCCCACGACCTATTGTAGAGTTTTATTTACTTATTATTTTGTGTTTATATCTATCGATAATATTATTTCTATATTAATATTATAAGTATGAGCATAATTGTTTTACTTTCGGGCTCTATTATTTGTTACGAGTAACTAACCATTACATACATTTGTAATCAAACTGTAATTAACATTATTATCGTGGCAATAATGTATCTTTATGTGCGTGTTAAGATAGTGTGTTTGTGTTAAATAAATAACTCTTTGTATATATCTTTTTGTTTTAATTAGTATTCTGAAGACGAGTTTGTAACCCAAGTAACAAGTAAGTATAGCGAGTGCGGCAAGCCAGACAGTTGGCAGACATCGACGCCGACTATCTTTCATAGGGATCTAATGTGATTACAAACATGCACTGCATTGTCTACACACATACACACACCACACACACACACACACAGTGTATTATACAGGTGTACTTACAACTCTACTACATAGAACTAAAATACAATCTAGAAAGGTTTATCTAAATATATTTCCTAGTTCTATGTAGTAGAGTTCACCTTCTTGTTTGAGAGTAAACCTTCTAGTTTGCGAAAAACGAAATTATCAATTTTAATGCGAAGTGGCATTACTTACATCAGTAAGCATGGTATAAGAAATAGGGAATTAAATAACTATATTATAACCGTCATACTGCTAATAATAGTTATTGGAAATAAATCATTACGATAAAACTTTAGTCTATCATAACCATTGGTTGGTGGCCGATTAGTGCGTAATTTAAATTACTAGCTATTACATCCTTGAAGCTACTTTATAACTCAAATCAAACAAATCCATGTGTGCCTGATGCACAGGTTGCACTCTACTCAAATCGTGCGCCGCCCGCCGTCGCATGCGTTCCGTCGGCACGATCGACGGCGTGCGCCCGCGCAACCTTGAGGGAGCGACAACCGTTATGTTATGATTCAGTATTTCCCTCGCGTGCCAATACCATTAACAACACTGTTTTTGCTTCAAACATATTAAGAGTAAAAACCCACCACATACCTTGTGCATATGAGTCCAAAAAGATTCTCAGAATAGATAATATACATTGTATGTTTTCTTATATGTGATATTTATCATACATGGTCAGTTACTCTATCGGCTAGGATGAATCAAATCATGTGCGAATAAACTTATAATCAAAACGTTGGTTTTGGTCCTTACACTACACACAGAACAAAACTGATAGTGCTTTGAATACATAATAAGTATTCTTAGCGCGAAGGAAAAACTAAACTTGCTCTATGAGATTCCCGTATTAAGGTATGACGTTGACAAGCATACTTCATACCGTCATCAATACGAGAACGCGTCACTAATCTGGTGAGGAATTGTGTGTCCTAGATATTATAATATACTATGCGTACAGTGTATGTATGTATACCTGCGCTTCCGTATCGCGTGCGAGCTGACTACATTAGCGCAAGATTATACACCGGCAAGATTACACAACATGACAGGCTGGCCGGCGCTCGCGCACCAGGTGACTCACGCACATACATGTGAAACATCACTAGGGAAGAAATGTGATGCAATAAATACTTAGTTATTTTTTGTAGGGATCTAAGGCCGATACTTCACTGTTTATATTGCAGAAAACGAACAATATGTAATAAAGCTTAGACAAGTGCGTAGCGCCCGCCGCGTCCCGCTCCTAGATAAAATGGTCCGGGAAACGCTACGCCGCCTACGAGTGCTACGACCGCTACGAACTAATTTCGAGTAACAATCATTATGATAGATTCGGCATACAAGAAGCATGTTACATATTATACGGTTTTTCGTTGCTCAATAATAAAGTAGAAATAAAAAACTGGCCTTGATTTATTAAGAATATATTATAAGTAATGGTATGATATCTACTTAAAAATATGAGTTAAATATTTCGGAATCAAACCTAAAGGCAAAAGGAGAAGAAGCAAGGTTCAGATTCATTAACAATATGTCGCGAAAGCAACGACCTTGATGGTTGACACTTGCCCTTGCACCGTGCGCCCGCGCAGCGTTACAAACGCGGTGTCTTTGTCGCGTCTGTAGCAGCGCAAGCGGGGCCGCCCCGCGCATGCGGGCGCATCGGCGTAAAACAACTATGCATGTGTTTTTATGCTCTTGTATTATAGCCAGCGACCAAACTTGGCACTGTTTAGCATATTTATTTAATCGCTTAGTGTTTAAATCACTGTTATTAAAAAGAAAGAAAGAAACAGTTTATTCACCGATCTATTGACATAGATTTGCGTATACCTCCTTACAAGGAGTTTTTTATTACAATAAAAATATTATATATTGTAGATAGTGTAGGTATACATATTGCTACAAGTAAACTCATGTTGTTATTGCGAATCGCTGCTCACACTAAGTTGCGAATTTGTGCGGTTGTTTATTACGCTAAACAAACATTGGCTCAACAAAGTCTGCTTGCTGTGCGCTTGCCGCGGGTGTGAATCCCCGACCTCCTACAGTAGTGCAGACTGTTACTTAAGTCCGCGTAAACAAACTACTTTATGTAAGTCTCACGATTTAACACGTCGTCATGTCTTTATTATCTACTCAATCAACACTATTCGATTAAAAACTGCTTATCTTTTATTTTATTATTAAATAATGTGAAATAATCATAACTGTAAAGTAAGTTGTGTTGGTTGAAAGACATAGTACCTAATGTCTTCATTTTTCCTGACGTCGCCGTCGCCTGAAGACGTAAAATGTGGAAGAGAAATTCGACATCACTATATTATAGCAGTTGTCTCGGTAACTTAGTTGGTAAAGCGTCCGGTCCGTCCGGATTTGAATAATAATGCTGTTTAAGGCCGTATATGAGTTTAAAAGTAAATGATGTCATTTTTGAGATTGTTTTGTTGTTGCCTAGCAACGAGAAGAAAAATATTAAAGCTGGATCACAGATCTAATAAAAAATAAAGATGGAAGATTGCGAACAACAAAGTGAGGCCGGCCAAAACTACGCCGAGCCGTGTACAAACACAATTACACGCACACACGTATACCGAAACTACGCCTAATCTTGTCAGTCGAGCTATCGCTGCACGTCTATCAATACGTCATCAAAAATATTATTTATTTACAATTAAAATGCCGAAATGTTCTGTAAAAGGATGTAAAAACCAAACTGCAAGAGATAAAAAGCAGGATGGAATCACATTTCACATGTTAGTAAACTTAGAAACCAATATTTTCAATTAATCAAAATAAAATTGAGGTTATTCATTGGAACACAACAAGTGTTGCCATTTTATAGCGTCACAGTTTTCCCTATATTTGGGTAATGTGACATGCAACGTTATTTTACTGTTTTTTTAACAGTTTTAACGTTGAGAGGGTGATATAAGTTTGACGTGCCTGTCCGTAGAAGAAGAAAGCAATGAAAATTCTTCGTACCAACTTCTTCATGAGATTGTTAATGAATCGGTTGATTTGGTCAGTCGCTTACATGACAATTCATACCTGGGAGTACAGTGCGCTATCTGGTTAGAATCATAAAATGCAATAAATGTTTAGATTCCTTGCAGACTGATGAGAAACTTTATTTTCATAAATTTAAAGAACAAAGGCGGTCTTCGCTTCCCGTCTAAGGATCTTTTCGAGATTTGTGTCACTTGTGAAGAAGTTATTCGAAATTTATTGATTGAAAACATTACAATAACCGCAGAAAGTCAACACCGAATTATTGTTATGAATATTATTAAAGATATTTGTTGGCAACAACCGGGTTTTTATAAATTTAGAGACTAAACATGAATATGCTGGGCACAAACATAAAATTAATTTAATATGGTGCGTTATTGAGAAATACCTAAGCATTAGATTCTGTTTAATTAGAAACAATTTCCAAATCTATTCAAAATAAAAGGCAATCTTGTAAGAAATTAATTCAGCACAAAGGTTTTTAAATAAATAAAATCGAACATATAACCAGTAGTTCAATTTTTAAACACCTATTCTTTCCACTAAGTGCCGCAACTAATTTCACGTCGGAATTGGGATGACGATTCACGATAGAACACTTAAGTGTTCTTTCGTGAAACGTTTTTTTTTTTTTTTTATAAAAGCTTACTAGCGATGTGGGTCACACATTGCTAGTATTCTTGTTAACCCCTCGTGCTAAGCTAAATGCTTGTGTTACGAGTGGGTTCACGTCAGTAGTGCAATGGGTGGGGTTCGAACCGGCAACCATATGATCGCAAGTCCGACGCCCTAGCCATTAGGCTACCGACGTTATGATATAATGTTATTTTTGTAATATTGGGGTAATTAGGATTATGATAGCAACATCGGCCCATGCATAAAATATTAGCTCAAAATCAATCTGGTTTCTTTACAAATTAGTTCAGTTTAGTCCCAAACAAATGCTGTGGTTGATTGATTTACTTATCCATTACTATAGCTACATACCTACACTACACAATACTAGTGACATATAAACAAAACTTAGATCATAATTATGTGTTGGTAGCCAGCTCAGTATGTGTTGTACAGAGGGCAAGGCACACTGATTTTCACCTGGAACCCGCCATTAACGCAAGAGCTTTTTATTTCTTATTTTATTTTATTTTCTTATATACGTAAATACATATTGTCACGCCTGGCTCCCATGGCGGTAGGCAGAGACTATAGATTTCCACTTGCTACGATCCTGGCACACTACTTTCACTTCATCTACATTTATGAACCTCCTCATTCATGATGGTCGGTTTAGGGTGCTCGTAACCTGGCCTTAACATTATAATATGCAACAATAATATAATTAAATACTTATAACACTATAACCACAAGGTACTAGCGTGGTGGACCCCTCACACTGTGTGATGGGACCCGTGCCCAGCAATAACACAGTAAATGGGTTGAAGATACATACATACACTCACGCCTTTTTCCCATAGGGGTAGGCAGAAAATATGGACGGCCACTTGCTACGACTCTTGCGTAAGTATCTCTTTGCTTCTTTCACATTAATACATTTTTTCATACACACGCGCCGGTTGCGAGTACTACGCACCTGACCTTGGAAGACCTAATAAAACATGAATGTAATGCTAATAATAAAATTATTCATTGTAGCACACAACATTTAAGAAACCCTAGCGAATGCGATCATACATTATACAAATGTTTAGTAAAAAAAACTATAAGTACTTGAAAATAATTCTTAGCTTACGAAGACGTTTTCCAATAAAATTGTAAAAAGTTTTAGGATGTTTAAGACGTGACGTGTTCTCATGTCACGTCTTTCACGCTAGCACCTACTAATGGATCAGCCCGGGGATCATCGCAATTAAGATACAGGTAAACTTAATTAAAGATTGTGGTTTCTAAACTTGCGGTTTTATGGCGTACATACAACTTTTATCAAGGCGTGTTTTGATAAGTATGACGTCCACGAGTATTGTACTTACGCAGGAGTCGGAGTCGGCGGTGTTGGTGGCGGAGGCGGTGGCTAGCACGGAGCGGCGCGGGCGCACAGCCTGGCACGCGCTCACCCGCAGGAAGTGAGTCACGCGCGGAATATCCCACTTCAGTTAAAAAAGGCAATCACCCAAATCGATGCATAGTATGCAGGTATCGATATCAAATAATAAACGGACCCAATCGTAAACTTAACCTTTTTTCTTTCTTCTTCTTTCTTTTTTTTCCTTTTTTACTTTTTTCTTTATTGGCCGTAAACTTTTTTCCTTTGCGTGTAACGTTAAATAGGTATAAAATAAACTATTAAATTGATTTTCCAATAATTTAGTAATATTTCCTAACAATCACTGTGTTCTGACAGTATGTTATGAAATATATCACGCGCGCCGTGACTCACTGAGACACGCGTGCCACCCGGTCTTTATGTTAATTAGCAAAAAAAATTGCAAAAACATCGGTCCCGTTAAACCCAGCTCATATGGGTAGTCACATTATTTCTGTGTATTCCATAATTATGAGCAATAGAAAAGTGTTGTACCGTCTCGTAGTGGGACAGTAAATGGGATTAACTGATGTTGGCTCTTAGCTTTTCGCATGACAGATTGTGGGTGTAAATCCGAGGAAGAAGTGTTTGATTGATTGAAAGAAAGAAAGAAAGAAACATATTTATTTTGTTCTCACGTAATGTTAAAGGGACATAGGTAAAAATAGGTAGGTATCAATAATAGGTACTAACTTAAACTTAAATTAAATAAAAAAGCTTATTTGTGAGAACAAAAAAGGACCCTAGCTCAGCATATGATAATAAGTGACGCGGCGCTGGTATTCTGCTAGGGCCTTGAGCAAAATCACGGTCAACCGACATCTAAAAGCTGATAGCTTTATTGTCCAAACCACAGAAAACATAGTATCCGTGCCATAAAACTTAAATAAAATAAAAGATAAAAAACTTAAAAAAAATATCAGTAGGTATAATCAAAATTATTTTATTCTATAAAGAAACGTTTTATTAAAAAAATAAACTTAGATACGACGCGACTTAGTCAAGGTCAACTAGACGAGGATATAATTAGTTTCGTCCTATGCCGTCAATATCGTCCGATATAAGGATAAAAGTTCTACGTCAGTATAAGTTGTTGGCATCATGATATATTTGCTAAAGTGGGTACGTTTTTTGATGATCGTCATCTCGTTGACGCGCTTACCTGATCTCGGGGTGCCACCAGACGCAGTAAGGCTAGTGCTATTGAGGAAAGGTGGCTGCCAGCGAGATGCTGTGACATCATGTAACGGTACTCTCTGCGCGTTGGCGATGATTATACACCATGTTGTGAGGTAATGTTGTTCCGGGAAATATAAATTACAACATATTAATATTTTTTAACAAGTTTGGTTTTAGCATCCTTGGGGTATTTTTATGGTTCTTTTTACGACAACTTTTTGAAACTGTACAATTGGACTTTCACTATTCCGCTAATTGAAACACTACATTTATTTGAATTTGTTTTCGATTGTGCATCATGCAAATCAACTTAATCAATTTGGCCGTGCAAATCAACGGATATCGATCGATTTGAAAGCAAAGGTTACAATATAAAGTTTAGAATACAATATTGTTTATTTACGACTTCAGTACGTATTTGTTTTGTGGCCATAGTATAACTGCGGCCGAGGTCGGTCTATTATGATCGCTATGTGAATATACTAACTATATTGTGTAAGTGGTTATTGGTGAAATTATTTGTCATCGAACAACAGTGAAAAATATTTTAGCGATTAGTCAACTGAGAGAAATAGAGAATTTCCGAAGATTATTATGATTAAAAAATATGATATAACAATGCTCTCTTTTTGCTAACATCCAAATCGAAAAAAAAAATAGTTGCTATGATAAGATTAATTATGATACCTACCTGGATTAGTAAAAGAATAATTAAGGTTGACAAGGATAGTGAAAACGAATTGTTGCGCCTTCCCTTAGTACTGGGCAGGAGTATGACGACGATGATGATGTATGTATATACATATGTACCTATGTATGTATGTTACACAATTTCATATCAAACATAACATTTTCATACATGCTGCCATAAAAACTGATATATGTCAATACTACGAAGTGAATCCTAGATATACGCCAGGGACACAGTAAACATTTTAAAAGAAATTGATAATGTTATTAACAATACATTCTGACATAATGGGTAGGTAATGGCAGGTCATGCAATATCGGATGCGGATTTGTTAAACTAGTGTGGAGTTACCGGGTTATGTGCTTTACATATGAAAGGTGCGGATTACACCACGGTGCCTACGCTCTGCATCCGCGAGGTGCGCGAGGTGCGCGAGGTGCGCGTGCGTCACCGGTGCTACTTTCACTGCGCGCGCGCCCTCTTTCACCGCGGCCTTGACCCACGTCTGATTATCACATCCGTTCGCGTTGCCTCTAATATTACTAAACAGATTTTATTGGGTGTTTTGATTTTAAATAAATTAGTATTTTAAAGGATATAGGTATTATGTAATTTTTAATTTAATTAAATAAGTATTAGTGTTTTCATTAGTGATATACCATCACGCCTGTATTTCCTTAAGGGTAAGGCAGAGGTGTTCTAATGTACAGTGGGTTATAGCTGTTGCCTGACCCACTTAGACGCCGCCGGCCCATCTGTCATCGGGTCGTATTGGTCGTCTTACTCGTCAGTCTCGTGACCCCTGAGAATCTCCTGAGCAATCTTACCATTTCATTGATCTGGAATATGATTATGTTAGTTCACACAATGCAAGAATGACTGTAAGTTTCCCTGTTCATCAACAATGTTGGTTGGGTAGTTTCAGTTCGGTCAGGTGTGCGCAGTGCGCGGCATACAGATGCGAGGTGCGTCCGGAAACTTGTCCAGATAATGTAAGAGCAACAGAACGCGAAGTTGTGACGAAAGTTACGTGGAGGCTCGCGGTAATATGGTGAAACACACGTGTAACAGTTTCTAAAAACCTATAAGTGGGTAATCATAGCAATACCAATGGGCTATTTTACAATGTTCCTATATACACTAGGTATATGAATACGAGATACAAAACAGAATTTATAATTTTATGTGACTGATAAAATAAACTGGAACAAGATATGAAGATGCATTATAAGTTGCATGCAATATTAAACAAATAGCACAGGGATCGTTAATGTATAATCAATAGGACACTAACGGCACGTTTGCGTAGTGGCTGAGACATTAACTACTGCCCCACGGTCGTGGGTTTAATCCCCACACAGAACAAATATTTGTACGACCTACCTTGTAGTTGTTCCGGGGTCGAGTGTCTAGGGATGTGAGTAATTTTGGTGTCTAAACGCACCCACGTACAGGAGGAAATCTTAGAGTGACTTACTCACAGACGACGCCCTTGAACTTGTGTCGATAGGTAGGCGGAGGGAAGGCCGAATTTATCTAACCGGTAAACTACAGTTACGAGCTCCGCGGCTCGAGGCAAATTCATAAGGTTTTTTTTGTAGGAAGGTAGAATACTAAAGGGTGTACTTCAAGAGTCACATTACCATTGCAGCTGCATAACTTAAGCTGACCTTGGACAGAGGGAAACATTCACTGTGTGGGAAGTAACGAGAATATGTTAACTAATTATTTTTGTAATAAGCCTGATGAAATCTTTAGCACCGTTCCTTATCCTAGTTTAAAGATCCGGGCGAAATGAAAGCAATTAACATGGGAGATCGTTGTGAAACAGCGTCTGCGCGTAGCAGCCATAATACATATTTCTGTTCTTGTGGGTTGGTGATGTGTGCATTGCACAATCTCGCAGCACATCGTCCACTAGGCTCGTGTAACGGTACTGCAGCGACCTTCACATTCTACCACAGTGTTCGGACTCGGCCAACGTGCTCGTAACATGCTCATATAAGGATGTGCTTTCAAGAAATAGATGTGTAATGCTCATACGGAAATTCCTTGGATTTTGGGAAAATGAGACATCTAGAAATTATCTGAGTAACTTAACATTGATCATGAGATAATATTGTCAGCTTTAGTCAACATCTAATTCGGGGCTCCATGAACTTAGACAGACTAACGTGATTTAATATCTTCATTACACGAATCAAATCGAGCGCAGGAAGTGGATGGAAATATGTATCGTATTTACTTTGTGCGAAGGTTGCGTAATTATACAAACTATTTGTCATTTGAATAAACCACTGGATTTGCGGGGATTTTTTGTAAAGAATAAATATTAGACTAGACTGTAAATAGTTTCCAACATAAAATAAAGCATGACATATAATCTTATGCAGAATTGCAAGTTTATGACAGGAAATTATACCTTGAACAAGGACTGTTTACAGATGCTGCTGACGAATGTATCAGCACATTCATTTTCGGGATAATTTTGGAATATTGGTTACTTAAGTTGTGCTAGTTGTGTCCTCCGGAGATAAAACTTCAAACTTTCCTTTGATAGGAGCAAAGTAGGTACCTATTTTAGACGCTAACTGTCACGGGTGAGTCAATAAAACGTGTCAATAAATTGAAATGATAGTCATCTTAGTCTAGAATAAATAATATATTACTAATTTATAGATCTAACGCAATAAAAAATGTGGTGTTGGGTCAAGGCAGTTCAACTGTAAAACATTTGCACTAATTACCTACTCCCTTTATTATTTGGGAAAAGAGATAAGTACGCTGACTATGTTTGTTATCATAAATAAAGAATGTATTGCTAGCTATATGCTTAATTAACTCTCTGTGTAACCTTTTTGCACGCCCAAGCCAATGAATAATTTTATTTTGATGAATTTTGGTATAAAGATAGATTGGAAGAAGGAGAAGCACACACAGGCAGACAGGTAGGTACGTAACGCAAGCATTTAGCTTAGCACGAGGGGTTAACAAGAATACTAGTACACATTGCTAGTAAGCTTTAAAAAAATGTGATAAAGGCAGGAGGTTGACGATGATAATATTACTTAGTATGGAAGTACAGATGGTGGCGTAGGAAACTCAATGTTCTTTAAAACTAACATCGATGGTCCATCCTACGTAAATTGTTGTTTAACTACGTGTTTTACAGCAATGTTCCCACGGCCAGCGCCGGACGTGTCCTAATAGGGCTCTGTTGACTACAACATACGCACATGACGTACGCCATACGTTATACAATCGTGAACCCATCAAACACTTTGGACTAAATTTCGTCGGCACTTAAATTGACGCAAGTATGGTGGGGCCCGCGGCACGTACTGATCCTGTTGGAGCGGGCCGTGCTGCGTGCGTGACGCAGTGCGCGTGCGCGGTGACGTCGCCGCGTCGCCGTGACGCGCTCAGCGCCACACACGCCCACCACATGTGCCCGCGCCCATCTTACACAAACAATTACTAAGTGCAAATACACAGTTCCTGTGGAAAAACCACATCTTTCTCACGCGAGTGATGCATTCATTCACCAAACTGAATCAGATAAATAACCCGCCTTCAGTTGTTATTTATATCAGGAACGTTTAACGTCATTGAGTTCTTTGTAATTCGGTTAAATAGATACCACACTCTAGGTTCGTACAGTCTGTGACATTGTAGATCAGTCATCATCATTGTAGCTCAGGAATATGTGAAATATTGATATACGATAAATATGTAGTACCTATTTAGACCGTAAACCGGCTTATGTTGATTGACGTCCTTTTGAGAACGCCGTAATTACCGTTGTCAAAATGACGTCAATCAACATGCACGTGCCTTAGAACTAAACATATGAAGAAAGTAGTTTTCTAAAAATACTCAGTACTCAATGATTATTGCATTCCACAATGTAGTTTACATGGATGGTAAGTTTAACAATGAATTTGGACCCTGTCGGGCACAGCAATGTAGGAGAGAGGAAGCAATGTAATGTAATTAATTATCAGTAAAATAATAAAATCAAAACCTTTATTTTTATATTGTAATGTGTGAGTATTCTGCCAGAAAATAGAAAACAAATAAGAGTAGGTTTTTTTATTTAATTAAAGGGCTTTGTCGCTTTGCGACCATATCGCCCAGTACAAAGGTATTCTTAATGCAAGGTTTAAATGAAATGTCAGTATGCCATTTTTGATATCATTATAAGTCATCAGTAGGTAGTAGTTAAAAGTGATGCAAATATATTACTTACATTTGGACCAGCAAAAATCTAATCGTCAAGTTACATGCCTCTGTAAGCTGTGGCCGGACGTATTATTTCTTAACGGATTTATCCACATAAAAAGAAATGGTTTCATCACTTAAAATATGCTTATTGATATTAGGTAATTATATTTACAGAGCTAAGCCGGACCAAGCAGATAAAAACACACAAACATTTTTGAAATAGATTTTTTTGTTATTACCTTATAATAACCTAATTACCTTATATAGTTACTTTCATATGCATTTAGTTAGTAAAAAGCTGTTATGTTGACATAAGAAACGGACACTTCAATTGTATTTATTATAAAATGACGATACACCAAATAATGTTTAACGAAAATGGTTCTGGTTCAATATTGTCGGTGTCTTTTATAAAAAAAAACTAAGTGTCAGCAAATCTCCGAGAATTCATTCATGAATAGGATAAATTTTGAGAGAAAATAAATACTGTTTTTCTATAGCCCGTTTGACGCAGGTCTGCTAGTTACGAGAACCATAAACTTACAATATCTAAAGCTGTAACAAAAGCAGCGCAAGCGCCGGCGCTAAGTGCGTCACACGCCCACGTCTGAAGGTTGCCGCGCGCCGCCCGCGCCACTCGCCACCCGCTACTACCGAGAAGCTGCATCGGCTAAGTGGGACCTACATGACACCAACGTAAAAGGTACTTTTAAAAACAGACCCGCCTCAGGAATTACATTCACAAAAAATTTCAATTTTCGTGAATTGTCTAGAATTTTCGAAATTATAGTTTTGGTGCATTATAATAAATTATTATTTACAACGTAACGGAAAAATAGTCTAAGGAATGTTAACAATGATAAAACGGAATGCTACAATTCACCAGATAAAAACCTTCCGCTCCAAAATATAAAACAAATAAAGAAGATTGTAAAAATTTAACACTACAGAATTACCAAACAGAAAAATATTATGACATAGATAAGACAAAATAGAAGATGTGTCAGGATTTGTTGTAACAATACATTATAGTAATGATGCATTGTTCATAAACATTAGTTTTTGTAAAGGTTAACAATAGTCGGGCATCGGGCCGACCGCCCTCGATGAACGGACGCGAACAACGAGGTGTTAAACAGAACTCATAAATCCTTTCAACTCACTTTCATTCATTCATCTGGGTTCCCGGTAGCGTGTGACTAACGTAGCTCAATTACCGTTCCGTACTCGACCATTCATTTGGCAATTTTAAATTTCTTGACGCACAACATAGTTTCGATTGCTCTTTGGGATTTCACGCTTTGCGTAACATTCAAACAAATATTTGGCAGTTATAAAGCGACTGGCTTAGTGTATTCGAGCGTCAGAGGTGAACTATGTTCATAATGCACATTTGACGTAACGTTATCTCTGAGAAAACGGCACGTGTCCGGCGCGGCGGCGAGTCTACGAAGTCTCAGACTTCTATGAAACTTAATCAATTACTCACTGCGACAGTACTGGCCTGCTCGTTAAAACTAATCAGCGCTATTTGCAGATCACTCACAGTTTTGATACCGGTGGTCAGCGTACCTTTTCTAATGTATATGCATTTATAATATCAAGGGCAGGGCATCGACCGGCCCGGTCTGCGTGCGCGTCGTGTGCGGACCTGTCTTCGGAGGCGACTCATTGACTAACGGCCCAAGAATGCTTCTAAGAAACAAAAGGTGCATCAAAAAACCAAGGTATCGGTGTCCGTCAGGGGCGTCAATGGGCCGAGAAAGCTTTGGTATACCGCTTCATTAAGTTTTTGTGGAGATTAGGGATGGGATGGTAACGTTTTGGAATGTTATGAAATAATTCTCAAAATGATGGTGAAATAAATTTTGGCTACTTTTGGGTGTTTTTTTTGGGATGGGTGGTGAGTAATCGTGCGTTGTCATGTAGCTCGTGTGATCTGATTTCGTATGCGTGGCCACGGCGCGTCACATACACGACGTGCATGTGTTATAACCATGTTGCGGTTAATGATTGTTTTACGATACGATACATTGGCCGTTTATCTTGTTGGGTTAAAGTACACGTAGATACACAGTTATCGCGGATGTGCAGGATCTCATTAAGTTATCTAAATAATCAACGATCCTACAGAATCCTTGTAACTGGAAACCTCAGCACCTCAGATCAAATAAAAAGTTTTTATTTGATCTGAGCTCAGCACGTGATACGAACAAACATATTGATGTCAATCACTATGTTTGTTCGTATCACGTATACTTTTCAGTGGCCAGGTGCTATCACAACATGCAATATGTACTTCTACAGCTATTCTCATCTCAATTTCTTCATTGTTTCTCGCTGACTTTTGGAAATACTTACTTGACTGACATTTTGGGTGCTTGGTGTCATAAGTATGCAGAAGCATAAGATAGATCTTAGAATCTTTGAAGTTCACATCTATTTTGCTGAAACAATTTATGTGAAAAAATATTTCTAGTCTAGTGGCTGCATAAGGCTATATACCTACAGGACTTCTTCCTATCTCAGGTCTTTGGTTCCCCAGAGAAGACGTGACAGCAAGTTGCAGTGGTCAATGTAAAATATTTTGGCATAATAACTGGAAGACCGCATTGTTGTGTACGACAACGTACACAACAATGCGGTCTTCCAGTTATTATGCCAAAATATTTTACATTGAAATAATTACGGAGGTCACGCAATAAACGAAAAGATAATACGTAGAGATTAATACGTTACATTTACATTCATAACACGCCCACTTTCACTTAACAATTGTCGAACATGTTCAATAACGTTCCATGCGATGTGAGGTCATTGTGCTTATAGATATTTATATGTCACGGTTGTGGGTCAAGTGACCATCATTCCCCTCTGCGTTTAAATTGGCGACCGTTACGTCACGACGGACGTGGGTGTATGTGCTGCCAGGCGCCGGCGCAGCGTCGATGAATAGGGTCGCGGGAGTTGCAACACCAATATAAGATTCTTAATTGACATGCCTGTATCCTGTATCCCCGAAGGTGTAGTACTTCTTCCATCGTTAGACTTTTTCTTAGTTTCTTGGGTATTCATTGACAGTTAGTATACTTATTGGATGGAAGGATGAAAGGATTGGATGCGGACGAGATGGCATGCGTATGAAGAGACCTACATCCAGCATTGGATGGCAACAGGAAGAAGAAGAAGTATACTTATCTTGTTACTAGTAGAAGTATATATACTTGTTTTTGGACCCCGTCCCCACCCTTCATTAAATAACAGAAATAGTATGCTTTTAAATGCCACAAACAGTTTTGAACTACGAAATTCATCATACATACATACATAAATATTGTCACGCCTGTCTCCCATGGGGGTAGGCAGACACTATAGATTTCCACTTGCTACGATCCTGGCAGACTACTTTCGCTTCATCTACATTCATTAATCTCTTCATGCATGACCGTCGGTTTAGGGTGCTCAAATTCATTAATGTATCCAAAAACAACGTTTTGGTAAAAATGGTTATATTTTTGTACAAATATTGCACATATGGCCCCTGTAAAAGCTATTCTTTACAAACTTCCTTATTTAATACATTTTGATAGCTCGTTGGATGAATCTACTGCAGTGATCCGTATAATATGGGATAACTCGGCAAATTTGTCGGCGAGATAGACCTGGTGGCAAGTAGTCATTGCGGCCTATGGACGTTTGCAATACCAAATGAGTTGCAGATGCGTTGCCGAGACAAGGGAAAGGAGAAGAAGGAGAAATGAGGGAGGAATTGGGTCTCCGGCGCTCCACACTCACCATACGAAACGCAACAGTATGCATACTGCTACTTGACGTCGATATTCTGTGGGAGGGTAGTACTTCTCCGGTCGTACCGACGCGACGCATTCATTTTGGCATGAAAACATCAAAGCCAGCAAGACACCACTACCTACACTACTACATCCATTGGGTAAATATACTTTTTAATATTAATATTAATTAAGAAATAAAATTAAAAACAAATGAAAATAATAAACTACATCAGAAAATGTATTACCTAATAAGTATTTTGGATTTCCTTAACAAACTGTTGACATTTTCTTTTTCGAAAAGGTTAGGTTTGGCCTATTCTAAAAATACTACGATAGTGTTTCGGACACAACGATAAATTAGATTGACTCGAATTCTCGGATGCTGGGAACCTATTTGAGCGTCGTTGTTTCGTGTTATCCGATGATCCGACGTTTGATATTCGGATGCTTAGCAACTGCGCTTGCAACCACTATAACAAGGAGGACATTATAACATTTCTCAAACTACAGGTCACACAGGATAACGTCCATATGACGCTCATGTCTGTAAGCTGTGACGGAGCTTGCAAACGTCTTGCGTATAAGATAACTATTAAACAATTTGTAATCATGTCATCTTACATCATTGACGCATTAAAGGGATAATATACTTAGCGGATAAGATGCCGTCTGATGTTAAATAGTCATGAATTTATAAAATATCGCCCACTAGTGTTATTATACAAGTTTGTTTAGATATTATGTAATATTACGTTAGTTGTAAAATAAAATCAGCGTGGGTAAATAAAACTGTATATCTTGTGCTCGTTATGGTGTGAATGGTGTAATGCCGGGATCGATGAATCTGCGTTACGAGTAGCGGATTCGATTCCCACACAATTAGTATTTTTATAGCCTGAGGTAAGTAGTTGTTCCTAGTTTTAGGCGTTAGTGTAAATGAAAGAAAGAAAGAAATAAATTATTTATATTTATATATATAAATTCCTTAATAATACGAGAATAACGTATCCAAATATAAAAAAAAAACTGTTATCGCAATGGGATTCTCCACACGATTTTATATCTGTTTAATAATGATTAATTCAAATTCATATTACGTAAAACATCTGTCAAGACAGCATAAAATATACTTATATTATTATAATTGATTATAGTTACAACGTATATGGTGAATCTGGTATAATATTAATTTGCATATATTAGCGAAATCTGACCTTTGCCGTAGTGTCTCAGCGGTCAGCCTCTGAGCCACCGGTAGTGGGTTCAATCCCCGCACGGTTTTTTTAGTAATACACCGTCGCCCTATAAGGATTTACACCGATCTTATCGGCGATGTCTTCCAAAAAGGTCAAGTGCGTACTTAGTACTCGCAACAGGCAGCGGCGCGTGAGTTTGAAAAGATGTATGAATGTGGAAGAAGCGAAAGGGCTATGCAAGATTCGTAGCAAGTGGGAACCTACAGTTTATGCTTACCTTTCCGGGGAAAAAGGCGTAAGTAATTGTGTATATGAAGCTTTTCATTGCATTCAACAAGACCTTCCACAATTAAAATTATACAAGTGAAGTGGATGTTATGAGTGTGTGTGTGTGTGTATATATAAATGTTATATCTATTTACGTCTCGGGCTCGAGATAATGTATTCTTGACTTAACATAAATAAATAAAACTGGTCCTTGCAGAATTATATTTGTTACATTGATGACGTGTGGTGTTTTAGTTTGACGTCACCGATGTCGTCACGAAGGCGTTTGGCGTGCGTTTGTATGGCTATAGGTGTGGTCGACTAGCCCAAGTGGGATTTCCCTGGGTCAATGTCAAAAGAAACGAGGAACATAGCTTCTTTAATACATATATGTATTGTATATATTTTATGAACATAACCGGCAACCTCAGCCTGTAGACGCGAGCAACATGGTATCACTCTTCAATTGTTAAACCGCATACATACATACATAATCAGGCTACAATGCTCCCACTGCTGGGATGCAGGACTCCTCTCGGTGAGAGGGAGTGGGCCGTAATCCACCACGCGGGCCCAGTGTGAGTTGGATATCACATGTGTTCGAATTTTTGATTCTAGGACATGATGGTTTCCTCACGTTGTTTTCCTTCACCGTTCCGAGATCAGTGGTGATGTTATAATTAACAGAAAGTAATCCGCCTATCTGGGTTCGAACCTCCGACCTACTAATATGAAGGCGAGCTCCGGAACAACCAGTATGTTTTGTGGCAGAAGTTGTTGTGGTTACAACATTTTATTACTTCAAGTCTCATGACAAGCTTTTTTTTGGTGAAAATATCTGGATATTATTAGCACAGTGAAAGGAGGCTTATGCCCAGCAGTGGGTCAAAATAAGCTGTGTATTAATATTTGTATGGTCTACAGGTAGTGTTCCAGTTCTGGGTGTTAAAAAAATATATATTTTATTTTAATAAGTTCGTAATACGCTTATACATATTGTGATGTCTATGTTGTGATGTTTTTCTCTCACTATTCATTTTCGATATCGACCCATAAACTGAGCCAACTGTTGGAAACTTTACAAAATATTTTCTGCAAAATAGCAAAGGTTACTCGTGCGCAAAAAATATGCATGATAATAAAACTCAGTACCTAGCTTGTCAAAACTCGTTTGAATCTAAAACTATACAATTCGTTGAGAGCAACTTGTTAACACACTAATATATGGGTCATTAATTCTGAACAGACCAATTCGTTGTAGGTTATTGCTCTGCGTGAGCGTCGTAGATTTCGGCGTTGCGCCTGCGCCGCTAAGCGCACGTACGCACCGTCCATCACACAATACTATGTCACAGAAGAACCACTGGGATCAGGAACTAGTTAATAGACACAATACTGTACTATTATAGTTGTACATTGTATTGACCTTTATAATGGGTCAACTAAGATGGTTGATGTCTGCTGCCATCTGTCGGGATGTCATAACTTTTACACAAAAAAAGACTTCAAGGAGGTTTATATATAGGTATGCAGAATCAGTAATCGGAAATCTAAGAAAACATGGACCATAGTTATATTAGTTATGCAGGGAGAAGAGAAGCTTTTTGAGAATATATTATGTAAAATAGAAGATATACTATCAAGGGCGCATTTCACCATATCGGAACAGCCGCTTTTGCCGCTATTTGCCGAATAAAAAAAAGAACAGAATTTGTATGAAATGAATGGGTACCTATGCCATTCATTTCATACAAATGCTGTTCTTTTTTTTTCCAGAAACGGGCTCAGAAAAAGTTATTATATTAAATTAATTAAGAAATGAATGTCATTGCGGTTTTTAAGATGCGGTAAGGTGAACAAAATTGGTGGGCTCTGAAAATTTTTTAATTTCCAAAGTGAACGATAGATGATATAAGTATGAAAACCTCGGCTTTATTTAATTGTAAACAATATTTCCATTTAAATTAGGAAATGAGGAATCACACATAGGTATATGTGTTAAATAGAGATTCTTACTGGTTTTGCTCTTCGGCATGAATAAAACAATATTTATGATTTACGTAACGTGAACAACGTCTACTTTTTAACCGATAATTTATTTTATTTTATGTTCTTCTCAAATAGTGCAGTGGCTGAGTGTATGGCTTCTCCGCCACGGGATGCGGGTTGGGTTTCAGCATGGAACGAATATTAGTATGGTCTACAGGTAGTGTTCCAGGTCTGGGTGTTTAAAAAAATATTTATTTTATTTTAATTAGTTCGTAATACACTTATACATATTGTGATGTCTATGTTGTGATGTTTTTCTCTCACTATTCATTTTCGATGTCCATTGACATCATGCGGTTTCTCACCAGGAAGCCAACGGACACGATCGGCATGATAATACGCGCGGGTACCTAGATGACAACATATTCTTGTTAATCTGGATTCAGGTGTCGGGGAAACTACCTTGTCTAATGAGTTAACACCTGACGTCCACTGGATGATATCATTCATGTTTTTCGTGGAGTTGTCCAATGGACAGCAACTATATTTGGCCATATGTACTTAAGTATTTGGCTTTCCGTCAGAAGTGCAGGTACTATATAAGCTTATGAAGTTTAGAATATATCAACCTTATTTTTTACACAATAGTATATAATAATATTTTTTTCTGTAAAAATTAAAGTTGTAAGTAGGTATATAAGACTATACTTATTATGATTGTGTGCTATTAAAATCGTTATTAAATTGAAGTATTTGAAGTTAACATTTTCGCGTGCTTGCTAAAGGCGAGATGTGTTTTTGAACATGTTTTAGAATCAAACTGAACTAATCCATGTCTTGAACGAATAAAATGTCTTAGGTACCTACTTAGACTGAATTTACTTACAAAGGTATCATAAATAAAAATAAGCGGTCATCATACTCAAAAACAATAAATAGGTATATAGCGAAAAATAATCAGCTGTTGTCTACATTCATTCTGACTACAGTCCTCAAAGTGTAGCTACGTAAAAGTGACATTATAAAATTAAATTGTATTCGATACAATCAAATTGCATATCAAAGAAAATAAGAATTAATTTAAAATATAATGAATAATTGTAATAAAAAACCAAACGGTAAAACTGATCATGAATTTAATTATTACGTTACTCATGACGATTATCTAGTCAATATTATAGCAAAAAAAATAACGGGAAATGACGAAGGAAAATATGGGTAATCTTAAGACCGACGTATTACATGAATCATATAATATGTGATGTGTTGTAATAGCCCAAATATTTCAGTCGTAACAAAATTACCATGACGTGGTCTACTCGTCATAGCACAAATAATCGGTTCAATCACGTATCGCTCCATCTTTCCTTCCTTGATAAGTAGCAATGGTAACAGTAATCGGGAGACTAGAAAAATGTAAGTATAAGGCTCATATTCTGAGATTGTAGTCATTCAAACAGCTAATTATAAACACAATACAAATTAATTGTAACCCATAAAATTTGATAGAATACATACATACATACCATCACGCCTGTATTCCCCGACGGGTTAGGCAGAGGTGTACTAATGTACACCCACGCTCCGCCAGTATGTTTAGGTCCCATGTAATAGGGGGCGAGCCTATTGCCATGAACCGGGCACAAATCCAGACTCGGAGCTGCTACTGGGAATTACATAGAAAAACCCAATAACACTTTGCTCGACCTGGGAATCGAACCCAGGACCTCTAGCATAGCAGTCGTCATGTTCCACCACCACTAGACTAATGAGTTAGATAGAATAATCAATAAATATATATAAAATAGATAGAAGATATAAAAGTGAAAGCAAAATTTGTATCCCGTTTGAAATCCTCATGGATAGATACCTAATCGTAACCTTGCGACATGGTAGCCATTTCCCGCACATACTGAGAGCAAAATATGCTGAGTGGAAACAGACAGACACTAAAGACTTCCTATACCTATCTCCAATATATTAAAAAGTTGAATCATTTTCTTAGGACATGCAGAGCGTCATAGTGTCGGGGTATTTTGGTTGGTATGAATGTATCCATTGTCCTGGCGTACACAATTTGCAGTATCTAACTGGAAAATTTTCTGTGGGCTTGCCCCAAAATTATGCATGAATTATTAAGAATTTTGGTTTTCGTGATAAACGTTCACCAGAGTACAGTGTTTTCTCATTTACATAAACTGATAGCAACGAAAGTATACGTATGAATTAAAGTTAGACATCGTTAGTCAGCTAGTCGTTGACCTGCAGAAATCAAGGTGAACGACATTAATATATTAAAAATGTAGAAGCATTTATAATATATTTATTTTGTACCATAAAAACCAACATTCGGGCTTCAAAGTTCACTTAAAAAATATCATCTTTCTTATGGAAAATCTCGGAAACGAGCATTGGAGCTACCTGATGGTAAGTAGGAAGGAAAAGGAAGGAGAAAGGGACTAAGGCAGGAATTGGCGTTGACGTCGATATTCTGTGGCTGGGTAGTACTTACTTCCCCGGTCGCGTCGACCAGTCATGCTGGCACGTAGACATGCCAGTGAGACGATACTACTTCTAGGTCTGTCGATCTAAACTCAAAAAGCTCAGTCGTATTTCTAACCCTTAAAGTCTAAATTTCATTCTTTGGTGAATGAAATAGTCATTATATACATTTTTAGCGAAATAAAAAGAACTTTACGCGTAGGATTGAATCTTGCCTGAGGTCGAATTTTTCTTAAGCTAAAATTTACATCTTCAAAGATATTTAGCATTAATTAATGCCAAATATACTTAATAAAAATTAACTGTCTTTAGCGATTTAGTAAAAGTTTAGGTTCACGTCAAGGACGTACCTATGTAAATTTAAAATGTGAAGACAAATTTTGGACCTGACTTGTGGTGGCTTAGTTCGTCATAACGTCAGGTGTATCTAACTATAAGACGCAGGTTCGAATCCTGCCTGCAGTCGATATTTTCCTTCACTAAAATAAGTTAAGATCAGATCAATATTTAAATAATGACGTGTTCTTAGTTAATGATAATCGTAGATTTACATCATACGGTCGCACGCGAGCAGTTTTCTCTGAAACGTGAATAAGTGGGGAATACGTCGATGACACACGAGCACGCGCGCGGTGCGTGCCCGGCGCCGGCGCGGGCGGCAACACACAGCTCGATAGTGCGTCAGGAAGTAAGGAACTAGATTTCACGATTCAAGGTAGTCTCTGAAGTTTTTGGAAACTGTGAAATCTATTACTAACCGATTTATTTCCGATCCGTTACAACATGGCAAAGTGGGAGTAGAGTCGTATCAAGAGGTCAAACAGAAGGCAAATAATAGAGAACAGTAGCGATTGCTCCATTGACAAGAGTTGGGGGGCCTAGACAATGTTATATTTCCATATCGAAAACGAAGTTCGATAAATCTGAAATGTATGAAATTGGCATAATCTTTCGATATGTCATGTGATGAAATTATGTCAAATCCATATATTTTGGATATCTAACTTCGTCATCGATAATGAAGATGTGACATTGTCTAGACCCGCTGAGCTCTTAAATGAGAGAGAGACAACATAGCAAACTTCAAGAAGCGAGCTGAATCTTTTCTTCAAGGCTGGCAACGCACTTGCAACTGCAACCCCTCCGGTGTCGTGGGTGTTCATGGGCGGCGGTGACTATTCGTGACCAGCTTGCTCGCTTGCCTCCCTTAACGCGATTTTTCCCTTAAATTCCTAACTAATAAAAAAAATGGCAAAAGTGAGTCTCACAGTTTTTTTTTTTTTTAAAAAAAGGTTACTAGCAATGTGGGTCACACATTACTAGTAATCTTGTTAACCCCTCGTGTTAAGCTAAATGCTTGTGATACGAGTGGGTTCACGTCGGTAGTGCAATGGGTGAGTTTCGAACCGGCAACCACATGATCACAAGTCCGACGCCCTAGCCATTAGGCTACCGCCGCTTCACGTTTGTTACATTTTCACGCTTAAACCACTGAGGTTGAGTGAGTTATGTTCAATGTCTTTCGACGACTTACCTATATAGGCTTTCTTATGTCGTGCGAGAAGTGAAGATGCGACCCCTAGAATCGCAAGGTAACGGTTAAGCCACTGCGCATAACCACAAACAGCAGTAAATATTTACTCCTGTGGCTATTATCACTTATAAAAATAAACAAACTCACTTTCGCATGTATAATATTATTAACGATGTTTAAACGTGTCATTTTTACTGAAAAACAGGGAGTGATGTATAAGTTTTCCACTTTTCTCTCTTGGATCTGAGTTATTTTAGCTTATCTTCCACATCTTATATATTTGTAATTAAACTATATTATTGACATATCATAGAGACTGTGTTATTCTCAATTGAATTGTTAGAACAACATTGTATATAGAAATAAAATATTATAAGTAAACATTTATTATTTAAAAGACATGCCAGATCTTCTATAAAAGATCAACTATTTGGAACCATGCTTTTTATAAGTAAAATTTCAAAGATAAACATTTTTTTAATTTTTATTATAATAATAAAAAAATCTTCTAATATCGGTCTAATTGAAATAAAACATTTGACTTTGAATGAATTATTACATTGTAAATACAATTATTACACAAATCGGAAAATATTGCATAGAAAATTGTGTAACTGTAATGAAAATAATGCAACATTCGTTTTCTGATGACGTTAGTGACGTATTTACCACAAATGAAGTATTAAATAATGTCTAGCTTATGTAGGTAAGTACGAGTATATTGTTATCTTATATTTTCCTCAACAAAGGTATGCGACTGAACGAGTTTAAGATAGATGGAGTCTACTTTTGTGACTGTGAGTAACTGAATATAGTATTGAGGTAAAACAATACATAAATGCCAAGGGTAAGGATAAGGACGCTCGCCGAGTTCAAGATTTTGTATTTACAATATAAGATTTTGTAATTTTGTTATCTTTAGCCATTATAGTCCCACTGCAGGGCAAGGCCCTACCCTCAGTCCACTCCTCTCGGTACAGGGCTTTGTGGCCAGTTAAGGTCTCTCTCCTCCTGCTATTCTGCTGCTCTTCTTCTGGGCCTGTTGGATCTCTTTATATCATTTTTTTTAGTTGTATGTGCTTACAGAACTCCATCGTACCCTCTTTTTTCATCCATTCACAATAAGTAATAGCTAAGTACTTAGTCACACTACAATTGTACCAACAGAACTACATCAATGAATGGCAACTCATTGAAGCGACTAACTAGTAGTTGAAGTTGTCGCGGTGTAGCACGTCTGCGCGCGCACTAATTGCGCGCACGAGTCAATGCGGCGCGCGGCGCGGGCGCAGACAGCGTGGCGCCCGCCGCCGCCGCCGACGCGTGCCCAACGTAACGTCTCGGCTCAGCTGAGCGCTATGCCAATGTTACGCATCACACGCAATAAAGATAATACTGATATTGAGTGCCAAGAAAGGTTTGTAGTAGTAGATACAATCGGAGTTATTTTGACAATCACTTTTTTCAATCGATGTGTATCGTGGGTGCGTTTTTCCCGCAACCCGTAGCATGGAGCCGATGCCACGGGTTGCGGGAAGGTGGTAGACGGTTATGGGTGGTTAGACCACTAAGTACACCAAACGGGCCGTTAAATAGAAGCGAGGTACTTATTACCTACTGTTACCTAAGATGCAAATACTTCTTAAATCCATAATAAGTTGAATTATGATCTTTTAATTGTTAATGGAAATATCATGAAAAAACCGTATGATTTGGGACCAATCGGTGCAGCAGCGCAGCCTGTGGTCTGTGTCAGTGCTCTATAGCAGATCAAGTGCGCATAAAATATTTGTTCACCATTCAAATACAGCTTTACAAAAATGTTTGCTAATAAACAACGACAAGAGAATCACTGAAATGCGACGCTTAATAAAATAGTTATTGAGCAGTTACAGTCAACAGTTGTGGGAACGTTACCTGTATAAAAAGCAATGATAATGAAATAAATCATCAGAACAATGTTGGAACGATATTACCTATACAACAATTAATCCTAATTAAAATACACACAACCTTGTGCGGCACGTGCTGACTACCGGTAAAGTCGAAAGCTATTTGTATATAATTATGTAGTTAATAGTTGAGGATATAATTATAATGAATTACACAACACGTGAGTCATGTTGGAAGCGATATCTGTATTAAATCGACATCTTCTGTGTTCTATCTTCGAAATTCTAATGCTTATCCATACTATACTAGCTGAGCTAGTATAGTATGGATAAGCATTAGAGTCTCGCTTATTCATACTATGATAGCTGAAGAGTTTGTTTATTTGTTTGAACACAGTAATCTCTGGAACAACCAGTCGGATTCATGAGGAGGCTATAGGCTATCTAGCATCATGCTACGATCCTTAGGTGCGGTGCAAACGACTGTCACAAGCAACCTTCGCCAACCTTAGGTCGATTACTTATATAGAAATATGTTATGGCACTGCCTCATTAGTCTAGTAGTCTGTGGAAAGATTATATAACTATTTATTTATTACTGTACCTACATAGTTTAAATACATTAGGTACATAGGAAGTTAAATGAAACATATACAGACCCTGTTACTGTAAGGATCAAGAACGCCTGGAGTCTAGAGGTATGGTGAAATTAATACATATTGAATGCTAACGGCGACGATCCCTTGGAGTTGTAAAAGCTTCTAAATCAACCAAGTAAGAAATTCGAACATGTTTTAAACTCTGAAGTAAATTTTCAACAGATGTCACTGACGCCTCAAAGACATAAATTAAAAATGTGAAGGCAAATTTTGACATGTCGGGTGGGAGTCGCGGTGGCTTAGCGGTCATAGCGTCTGGTTTACTTAACCAGAAGACGCAGGTTCGAATCCTGCCCGCGGTCGTATCTTTCCTTCACTAAAATAATCGTTAATTATATCATTTTTGCGATTACAAACTAACGTTTTAGTTGTATTATTCGGTGACGTATATCGATGTAAAGAAGAACTACAAAAGATTTTTCCAACTACTTACAAAGTTTGTCCAACTTATCTTTTCGTTACATAGTATCTTCAATAATATTTATTATTTTAGGGATAGTAGCAAGTCTGTATAGAGCTCTCGGTGCGCCAGTCAAACTCAACAGTTTTTTTTATTTTTTTTTGCCTAGGATTGCTGAGGATTGCCAGGAGTTTGCGTCAGCTTGGATATAAGTTATTTGAAGAGTGGTTCCCATGTTTTGTATGAGTAATTTATATTCTATATGGTGTAGATGTTTGCATCAGGCGCGGGTGTAGCGGACCGGCGCGGGCGCAGGTCAGCCGACGCTGACGTGATCCGAAGTATCACTTCGAAGAGGGGGAGTGTGGGGTGATCGTGGAACCATTTTCAACACCACGCATTAGTACGTGTTGGGTAATGAAGTAAAACCAAGAGGGCAACAGCCGAGTGGTGGAGACATGCCTCCATTTGTATTTCAACCACTTCGGCCTACAACCTATTTAATTATTTATTGCTTTAAATATAACGGTCTAGGACCATTTATTGCATTTCTTGTATAGATAATATGACTTGTATTGATTGCCTCATTAGTCTCGTGGTCCCGACTGCTACGCTACAGGTCCTGGGTTTGATCTAGAGTTGTTCTCATTGATTTCACATCATTTGATCTTCAGTTGTTGTTCTCTGTTATGAGTTTTTCTTTGAAATTCTCAGTAGCTTCTCGGAGTCTGGTTTTATGCTCGGTGAATCTGAGTGGCAATTGGCTCGGTACTTATTCCATGGGACCGAATCTTACCGGCAAACTGGGTTATACATTTGTAGACCTCTGCCTACCTCTTCAGGGAAAACAGGCGTGATGGTATATCATGTTATGTTATAAGACGTGAAAAGTATTTACAGTTGGCAAGAAAATATGACTACATTTCGTTGAAACCGACATGTGAGTGTGTGTATGTAAGTTGCCAACTGGCCTAAAGTACCTAGGTATTGACAATTTCAATAATTCACTCAGCGTAAAAGCTTGAACCATCACCAGGTCGTAAAAGTCACATTATGCGCGTGAGTTGGTACCCAGCAATGCCTATTACTCAGTGCGCTTAGCGCACCTGTATTCACCAGATTGCTACCACGTACCTAAATATTACAGAATATAATTATTTTTATACAACAAATTAGCAAACTTAACTTGAAGTGCAGGCCAGGAATTAGTAATTGGAGCCACAAATCGTCTGTTTTGTGCGGAAAATAAATACGGATGACGTAAGTATTTATATTTAACGCAGATTATTACAGAAGCCAGTTAGATAAGTTGCGTTAAAGAAGTTAAAGAGACAGATTTTTATAGTAGTAGTGTCTCGTTGGCAAGTCTTTTGTCTACGAGAACGCTTGAATGGGTCCCACTACACACAATATCGACGTCATTTGGCACTATGCATACTGTTGGGTTTCATAACGTGGGTATGGAGTGCCGGAGGCCCAATTCCTTCCTCAGATTCTTCCTTCTCTTTTTCCTCGTCCCCTCCCTTAAAACGCTCTACAACGCATCTGCAACTCCTTTGCCATTGTAGGTGTCCATAGGCGGCGATGACAACTTCCCATCAGCTATCTCGCCTGTTGCCTGTTCGTTTGCAGAGTTCAAATCAAATCAAAATCAAATCAAAACATTTATTTGCAAACTAAGTGTATACAAAGGTGTTACATTTTAAACAGTACAAGACTTAGTGCCTTTTTCAGGCGTAGCAAAGTTAACATTTTATATTATGCTCTTATAATAAATTAATTTTAGTGCTCATACATTTACGCAAGTGAAAGTATTTTATATAATAATTCAAAATACGTGATTCTGAGTTGTACAATAATTATTAACTAATGCAACATAATTAAAGAGAAATATATATGTCGTATAAGTATTATTTAAAGATTTTAAAGTATCATTTTTAAATGTATATTATTTTATTTATATTTTAAATGTATTACTGTATAATTTAATTATAACATTAGATGGGACAATAATATTGTTATCACATAATAATAAAAAAACATTTTCTTTTGTTATTTTTCTGTATAACCGTTTTCGAGCGTTCAACATTAAGAGGGTATAAATTATAATATTGGCCTTGATAAACATAACATACAATTATTATTTTTTATTCGAAATGTCAGCGCTCACTAGTTGTATAAAATAGTTTGTTGATAAAACAGGTTCAACCAGCTCCAAATCTACGAACTGTATTTAAAAAATGGTGACCTAGCAACAACAATAAAAACCGGCCAAGTGCAAGTCGGAATAGCGCACGAACGGTTCCGTACCATTATCTATAAAAAAGGGAAAAAATATTAAACTCCCTTAAATATTTGTTTTATTTTAATTTAATTATTTATTTTTAAAATATGTAACTAAATATTCTGTGCATATTTTAAGCGTCTACTTGTACTACTCGCCCCCCTTAAATATTGATTTTGTTTTGTTTTTTATTTAGTATTTGTTGTTATAGCGGCAACAGAAATGCATCTTCTGTGAAAATTTCAACTTTCCAACTATCTCGGTTTATGAGATAAACCTAAAGCCTGGTGACGGACGGAGTGACAGACAGACGGACAGCGGAGTCTTAGTAATTGGGTCCCCTTTTTACCCTTTTATCCTTTGGGTAGGGAACCCTAAAAAATAACAGATCTATAAAAAGTAGTTTTTTGACGCCATTATTAATAACGCACAAAGTCGTTATGTTTTTATTTTAAACGAGTTCTTTGGGTATTCCAATGCAAAAATAGATTATTGTAAAGACTGTCATTAACTGTGACGTCGTTAAATGAGAAGTTTGTATTTGTGACGTCACGACGGTGAGGAGTTGATGTTTGTTACGTCACTGAGAAGACAATCATGGCGGTGAGATGTTGTTTTTATCGTTTCTGAACTGCTGATCATGGTGTTGTGTTGTCAGTTACTTCGTTGTTTTTATACCGACGATTATCACATCTCATGATCGTATCTTCTATATATATAAAAATGAATCCCTATTACCCTTTGTCACGCCATAGCTTGAGAATGAATTTTCCAATTTAATTAATCTTTTTTTAAAGATTTCTGATATTTTGTGGTATAGACCGTGAATATAGACGTGTTGGTGGTATGATGTACTTATGATACTGTTCTAACTTACACTAAGCTTAATACTAAATACATAAAAGTTAAGGCGAGTACTACCCCAAGTAACACAGGAAGCATTTTAAGAAACGAATAGTAAACTTATGTAGAACTTAAGGTCCGTATAAACTCTTATGTAAGTTCACGGAGCATCTTGACGCTTTATATTAGCATTTCAAAACCATTATGATGCTTTACACTGTAAAACGGTTGGATAATGGCATACCAAAATGCTTTTGTAAAGCCTTTAGTTTTAGTGCAGCAAACCACAACGCAGCTGTACAGCTTTCAGCTGTTTTTAGTGCATTTGGATCTACAATAGCATTTTTAAGTAGTAAGATAATGCCTAATGCTGCTAACTAGCATCAACTTTTACCACTATAATGCACCGTTAATCCGTTATACAGCTTTGAGTTGTTCTTAGTGCACTTTGTTGTGTAGTAGCACTTATAAGTGGTAAGTTAATTCCTAGTGCTGCTGAACAGCATAAATGTGACTCAATGTAATGCCAGCATTTTTAAAGGTGAACTGAGTTCTCTTGTAAAACTAACAGCTCTTTAATTAAATACGTGAGTTATTGTAATGCGTAAAGCTGTATATAAATTCATTTTACTGTATTTGTTAAACCTTTTGTCGGCCATATTGAGGATATTAAAATAGGATATTAAAGAAGGTTCCGTAGGTCACCAAAATCAAGTAGGACCTGTCAACATGAGAAATACGATCGATATGGAAACCTTGTGTTTCAAAAAATATTTTATTGCCATTAGGTAATGAGAATATTCAACAAAAACTTGTTTATTTAAAAACGGACTACACGTTTGATGCTGAAAATGTAAGACCTGAGAGCTCCAACAAAAGTGAAGATGATAGTGATATTGATTAATTTGTAAAATGTTCTTCATTTGAGAAAATTTATGAAGGTGGGCCATTGAAAGGAATATTAATCAAATAGCGTTAAAAGATCTCGCGAAAATGATGTATGGGTTGATTCATTTATGATTTTGCCCAAGGATCCCCAAAATTGCGTTCAAGTAATGACACTATTTCAGACTACATCGATTCTTTTAGGATACCGGTGAACCCATATAGAACTACTATATAGACAATGGCACTACAGTGGTTTACCAAACATATTCTCTTGGGCTTGTGGCTTAATAATTGTTCAGGTGTGAGTATTTATATCTCCTGCTGCATTAATTATCTTTTTTAAAGGCTCACCGGGCTGCTATGTACCGACACCATTTTGTAAATATGTTATAACCTAAAAATATTATAATTCGGACCTATCTATAAAAGCAAAAGACCTGTATTATAATGATATAATTTAATTTAATGCTACTCAACCAATATTATTATGTTAATTTTGCTAAATTCGTTCTATATTAGGAATACAAATTTTTTTTTGGCTACTTCACACATACTTTTTTATAATGTTTTATATCAAAACCAAAATATATCGAAGGCGCGTGAAAATTTTCAATGAAACTCATATGGACATTTACAGTAAACTAGATTGCGCAGTAATATTTGAAGGCATGACAGAACAAAAGTCAATTAACTTAGGTACCCAGATTAATTTTGTAAACAGTTATGGTATCTCTCACTCAATTTTGACCGACTATTCGTCCATATTATATCGAGACAAAGTAGTGAAATTACTACATTTATTGGATTATAACATTTGTACTATGCCATTAGAGATGTTTTTGCAATGATGGAAGGTTTCGTTTAAGTTCTAACATGTGAACACTTAAATAGCTCCAATAACGCTTTTAATACTTTCTAATGCTTTTATATTACAATAAACATCTTCATTATCAATAATATTTCCAGTATAATGCTTTTGTAATGCGATCAGCAACTTCCGTGACCGTGAGAATGCTTCTGTGATGCGATCGGCAACATCATTAATCACAATAATGCTAATATAACGCGCCTGTGATGCGATTAAACAAATGTTGTGACCCTATTTAGGATCTAAAGCTGTATAATTTGTGCCCAAATAAGACTTACAGTAGCCGTATAAACGTTTATAATGCTCTTAAAGAACTAACTCAAAATGCTAAAAGGATACAAAAATGCTGTAAGTCTGCCGTTATACAGCTTTTATGTGTTACTTGGGACTCTACACCTTCCCCTCATTGTAACTAAACTGTCAAAAGGATGAAGCCATTTTAGTATGTGGTTTAAGACATTCATTCTGACAAAGAACTAACTTAGTTCACTTAAAATGAGAAACTTAAAATTACAGATACAAAAATATGGTTTGTCGATGATCTCGAGATTCAGTGGTACTTTAGTCTATTTATATCTATAGACATTATAGATAGACAGGTATTGGATTTTATATTGTATATTTATTTATGACATATTCATTTTAAATCGCACTAAACACAATATTATTCTTATTACTTTCAGTAAATAATCATACTTCAATCAATCACTTCCATGGTAACAAAAAATAAATAAAAAAGAATGCCAATTTTATGCCGAAACATTCTCACGATGTAATATAGAGTCGTTTCGGAGACCTTAGGTACCTACATCAATTCACGATGACGAGGTAAAACAGCATCCGTGTTCATCACAGATGTCGTGACGATATTGATGATCGTCTGACGTCATAGTGGCAATGAGACGAGTGTTCATTAATTTCACGCAAAACTTCAGTGGTTCCGCCAAAGTGCAGGAATGTCGGCGATCAACAACATGTAGGAAATATGTTTTGCTTGATCATTGTGGTGAAAATTCCTTGACGTCGTCGATGACGATGACGTCTGTTTGACATTCGGTCTTACATTGTATTCCGTGATTTTAGTAATTTGTTGCCTTTGAGCCGAGTTTGTGGTGAATAACACATATGGTTACTTGCGAAATTAAAAAGGGCAACTAAACATTATACCTGTGAAAAATATCCCAGCTTTCTAAAGATGACATGGCCCTGCCTACATTGATTTTTATTTCACTTGAAAACAATTTATAGGATGTCGGAGGTTTGAGATGCCCAAAGCTGTATCCGAATCTAAATATTTGGCCACCCAACCTTCCTTTGAACGTAAGTACGCGATAAATCTACGTAACATTAACAGGTCGAAGTTCTACACAGGTACACTTATGATTAAGGCCGTGGGACTTTGGCAGGCCCAAGCCAGTGACGTGTAACGGCCTGACGGGCCCGCGTATACGCTGGTTCTCATGGCCCATGCTGTCACCCGGAGCCGGCGCGGGCGCGTCTGGCGCATGGCGGCGCGCGGTGACTCAACGCTCAACGCGGATCTCCCACGACGCACCTGATCTATTTCCCATTCCCGTAACGTAACGCAGCTGACAATATTTCATCAATGCGCGACTCTAGGGTTAACGCGAATTTGCAGAATAGTGTATAAGCTCAAAGTGTGTTACATGATTAGAAAAATAATTACTTGAGTTTTATTTATAGAAGCTCAATAAAAAGGAATTAAATCCCATATCCTCCGCTCAGCCCAGTTGAGTCGTTATTAATACGCAAAATCTTATTGGAAGTAGTACCAACTACTTAACATCTTATAAGATTACGTTTTAGCATTATTATTTTTTTCTAATATGACTGCTCTTAAAAATACATATACCTACATGTGAAATGAACGTTGTTAAATAATTTTATAGTTTCTCTCTACATAATTATCATACACTAACTGTGCGCCGCAGTTTCACCCGCTTTGCCCGGCTCCTTAGGATCGTAGCGTGATGCTAGGTAGAATTTTTTGTTGTTAAAAAAGCGTCCCATAAAATATATACCTATATTACAGTCGTCATTTCTTTATTTTACTAGTTATGTAGAAATTCTCTATTTTGAAGCGTAAACATCTGGTGGGTTAGGTATTTTAATTGCGTATAAGTATATATCTATATTGTTGAGGCCCGTTTGTATTTGGGTTTGCGTTGCCGCCGGTTCAAACTCCACCCATGGCCCTACCGACAAGGACCCAGCCACAATACAAGCATTTAGCTTTGAACGAGGGGTTAACAAGAATACTAGTAATGTGCGACCTACATTGCAAGTAAGCTTTAAAAAAACAAAAAAAATTAAAACGTAAAAAAACGGTTTTAAAATAGAAAACTTTGAGTAGTAAGTACCAATATGAGAGTCCGTTAAAAAAATAAAAAAGGAAATAGAACAACACTGTATTCCAAATCCAAAAAATGCGTGTCGGCCCTAGACGCGGGCGCATGCACCGCCCACCGAGCTTGGAGCTTGACGCATCGGCGTTTGCGCGAAATCTCCGCCGTGATCTAGGCAAAGCCGCCGCCGCGCGCCCGCGCTGGTGACACACCCATTGTTCCTCACTCTTATTATTTCCACAACACAATTTACATACATCTACATAATTTGTGTTATCAGGCTCAGGTTGATCTCATTTGTCATGAACACAAAGCTTCAGTTTTGTATTCCCATCTCTTCACTTACGAGTTTGAAGGCTTCGTCATCCCAGGGATATATATTAGGTATAATAAGCTTGTTGCTAGCTAACGATTTTCTCTATGCTTTTTTTTACTAAATATTTAATTATTCTCTGATCTTATCTATTTATCTTTACTAATATTATAAAGAAGTAAAATTTGTGAGTTTGTGAGGGGTAATCTCTGTACTGTAATCGATGTACTGAACCGATTTAAAATTTTTATTCACTAATAGAAAGCTACATTTTTCCTGAGTGACATCTGGCTATAAGTATATTGTCCCGTAAAAGAAATGCGGGCGAAGCCGCAGGCGGAAAGCTATATATGTAAAGATAAATCTGATAGATTTGTTTATCACAATAGACATCCTAATATCGGCTAAAGGAGGTCCACTGCCGGGACCTTTTTAGTGTACTTTCATGGACCAATGTTGTAACTTTGACAACCCTAGGTTATTATTTTTTTATCACATCTTAGATTAATACGTCAGATAGTTTAAAGTTTTGACAATTTCTCCTTAGTAAGTACTTATTAGTATTCCACATACGAAAAAATTTTGTGTTTCCACTGAATGCGCGTGAGTTTGGTCACATCACGGCCGTAAATGTCATCAAGTCGCGCCCATTCTCTGTGGTCACATTAACATGGCGGCACCACGCTGATTTGGGTCACCTCAACCACATGAGTACCTAGCGAGTAAGACAAACTCTAAACTTCAGATAATACAATCTACATTACGCCGTGTCTTTTATATAGTTTGTGGCAGTGCTTTAAACGTCAGCAATGGATTTTCATTTCAGATTCAGATTGTTCAATAGTGTCACAATACGGACCTATGTAAGCTTGACTTTAGAAGCTGACTGCACGTCCGGACATTCCACGAATGCACTTCTCGATTGTTAGGGGCCCACTGCCGGGTATGTATGCGAGGCGAATTATGTAATAGGATCGAAGGCGTCGATGTATGATGCTGTAGAAGGTAGTTTTCGTGAGCGTGTCCAGGTCGTGGGAGCGCGGCGCATGACGCACCGGAAGCCCTACGCATACCGCTGCGGCTGCGCGCAAAAAGAAAATGTTTAGACTAGAAACAGGTTGCTGTGCCTGTTACAGTGCGCTCTGCTTGTAAACACATATTCAGTATTAGTATTATTTATAGCTGTTGTCCCCGGATCCACTCGCGTCCCATTAGGATTTACTTATAAACTTAGTTTCAATGCAACGTATCAAGATAACACGTGCACCAGATTTTAAATTAGACCTCTAGCAATAAATGTGAAAGGCATATAATTCCATACAAACAAACTAAAATCCTAAAGACAATGGTTTTGGCTTCTATTGCTCTTATGAAACCCCCTTATATGACCCCTTCAATATACGGGTACCTCTCTTATGTACAGACATCGGCCATTACATAATATAACAAACCAGCATTAGGTAGAGCCGTACTAAATGTACACCCACGCTCTGCCAGCATGTTTAGGTCCCATGCAATAGGGGCGAGCCTATTGCCATTAAGCGGACACAAATCCAAACCTCAAGCTGCTACTGAGAATTTCATAGAAAAACAATTATATACAACAATCGGTCATTACAATTTTATTATATTAGCTGAGCTGAATAGGAAGATAAATATTGTGAGCAGGCAGACGGACAGACGCGGCGGAGCACTTTGTTTTATAATAATTATGTAGGAGTGATAACTAACTTTATAATAACGTGTGCCGTGGTTGCACTCGCGTCCCAAAAAGGACCATTTACAATTTTTTTAGGTGTATAAAGGTTTCATCTTTTCTCAGGATGTAATCCATACCATTCGTGCCGTCCAGTAATTTTGACAATAAGAAAAATCGCAAGAACATCACTTGATATGTAAACAAAACGTTAGCTTTTCTACTACGTTCTACGTTGCTTCACCTACGCACACCTCTCTAATGCGATTGCGGAGTTATACAATGTAGCTCATTACAATAATCTAATCACCTGCACGCTTGCGCCCGCGCAGCATAGAGCCCTACGTGACGCAGCGCACGCGCACCCCTTAAGGAGACGAGACATTTCACCTTTTTTACCACTCCGTTGCGAGTCAAAGCACGTAAAATTATCATTATTGGATAAAAACTAAAGAATGTGGTTGATATGCCACCCCGCGTTGCGCCAAGCATTTTATGACAGGTTGTTACCGAGTGATGTGCCTTATTAGTCCGTCCGATTAATAAATTACTAACTACCAGCTATTATAGCGTAGGTATTCTATTCTATTATAAGATCGGCGAAAAGTCACTTTTATATTTTTACGTATGGCTAACAGGCTAAATATCGAAATAATTTTGATGAATTTGAGGGAGAGTTATTAAACAGTAAGATAGTCTACATACCTCAGAGACAAAGCCGTGGGCAGAAATTAGTAGGTATATTATTATAGATAGATAGATAGAATATTCTTTATTGCACACCAAAAATATTTTCAAGTACAAGTTTTATATATAAAATGGTAGGTACAATGGGCGGTCTTATCGCTTAAAGCGATCTCTTACAGACAACCTTTGGATGGACTCAAGAGAAAGGTAAGGCGATAACTAGGTAGTCTGGCGTACATAAAATCAACTAAACACTTAAATTAAATCATACTTAAATTCTAATAATATAGATTACGTTACATAGATAATTGATTATAATATATATATAAATATATATATAGTTTATATGGCATAATAAGAGATAAGTTTACAATTTATTACAAGAACATATACTACGATCTAGGATAATATAGCAGTTATAGCGACAGATAATGCTCCTTCACCAATCTTTTGAATATTGCCAGTGATTGCGCACGTCTCACTGACACAGGCAAAGCATTCCAAAGCCGTACAGCTTGAATAGAAAAGGAATTGTCCAGAAAAATTGTGGTGTGCTTTATTTTTATAATTATAATTGTTCTTCTGAGTAAATTATTAATTGAGATGTTCACAAATAAGGAACGCCACCTTAACTCCGAAATACTGCGCGGTCGCCGCCGCCGCCGTCGGTCGTCGTCACGGAAGAGATAAATACTCTTCCGTGGTCGTCGTCGACGCTGCGCCCCGGCGCGACCGTGCATTATTAACCATGATTAAGGAACAAGTATGTATTGTCATAAATATATATCACCAGCTTCGAATTACGATGCGATGCACACGTACTAAGTAAAACTATTGCTTGCATCACGCATCAAGAAATTACTTGCGTTTTTGTAAGAGTGGGATGGGCGGATATAAGTATTATTCATATATATTTGCTATTTTCATATAAGGATATAAAAAAATTAAAGTATTAATTTTAATGGTTTCCTATAATTACTGAAGTAGGTATTAATATTTATAACGGTTGAATCTATCTACATAATAATGTTCATTATGTCGGTGGTTCATGTAAACGTTTTCATTAGTATTTCAGGCCTAATTACAACGTTTTTGTTTGTGTTCTTATTGTGGTCGTTTTGCGATTGCCAGGAAGGGATTCTACACATTAAATAGCGATTTTCCTTTCTCACAATCTATTAATTATCGCGATATTGTCTGGGGATATTATGGCTGGCTTATAGCGAGGAGCGAGAAGCGTCTGATTCTGCAAATAGAATATCACATTTATTAGGTTTTTCCACTAAAAAATATTCAATACTACTACTAATCGGTTTAGGACAATTGGTTTGCTCGCTATACATATGCGTCC
Organism: Subacronicta megacephala; assembly: GCA_958496365.1. Classification (NCBI taxonomy): domain Eukaryota; kingdom Metazoa; phylum Arthropoda; class Insecta; order Lepidoptera; family Noctuidae; genus Subacronicta; species Subacronicta megacephala. The sequence goes on from OY292526.1 coordinate 329,773, forward strand.
TAAAACACACCGGCGCGAACAGCTGTGCGGCCTCACGGATATAAACTGAATGACTGTCAGTCGTCACAGCCTAAAACACTAAGGAAAGAAACTAAACACTGCACTGGGGTTTTTCAATAAACAATGAAGCAATGAGTGAAAGCATTTGCGGATTTCAGTGCGTAAACAATTATATAGGTAGATTTTTTAATTAATCAGGCTCGCCTACTGCAGTTTATTTCCAGCCTAGCGACCGGACACACCTCCGTAACTATTCCACTTAGATACGCTTCTTCAGCGTGGAATCAATTTGGTAAACTTCAAAACCCACTGTGTAAAACCCGCCGGGGAAAATGCTTTGATTATTGTTTGGATAGATCTAGAGCTTTCTATGTTATTATATGTCATTAGTATCGTTACAGTATTGTTTATTGAATAATCTGTTCATAGGTGAAAATATATTAAATGAAAAACAATCATTCCTTATTTTCTACCATTAAGAATGTTTTTATTTAATGAGAAACATTTTATACGCTATCCGATGAAAAAATAATCACCGAAATCGGACAACTTAAACTTTATGCGTGGTCATAAAAAAAAACGAATCGACTTGAGGTCCTCCTTATTTTTTTCGTCGTCGGTTAAAAATAATTCTCCCCCACTGGGTAGGATTTATACACTAACATCCTGATCCGGAACAACTTACCACCTAGGTACTTACATATCTTAATTCTTATTTGCAGGAAAAAAAACTGGAGCACAAACCGATTGCTAAGTCGCTGAACCGATTTTGCTGTCCAAAAATAATAATTTAGTAAGAATAAGCTGAGATAGCTTGGTTAAATGATCATTGACTGGAAGACATTGGTACTCTGTTATAAATTATTTGCACACGATTTAGGAAACATGCAACAAGCATGCTTGCCTGAGATACCTACATATGAAATAAAATGAAAGAAGAAAAACATTACAAGAGATTATAAGTTTTACATGAAATTAAATAAATAAATGAAAGAAAATAAGCAAAGAAAAAACATAAATAACATAAGATAAATTATAAAATGAAATAAAAAAGTCTCAACGGTATGTGAAGTCAGCACGCACTAGCGTGGTGGACGATATCGTAAAGGGCGTGCCCCACCTCTCATAATAAACGTTTCATCTTATGAGCTGACACATACTCGTGCGCACGGGTTCATGAAGAGTGGAGACATACGAGATCACCTGACTACTTAAAATGACTAAACAAATTACAGTTGAATATTTCGCTGAATCGGACTGAGTCGGACAGTTGAGACTTGTGATAGATTGAACTGTGACGTACTTGTATGAGAGTAGCATGAGATCGCTGTGGGTAGGGTTGCCATCTCTTAAATCAGGTAAACAGGACAAGAAGCACGAAAACTCCGGATTTTGGAGCTTGGAACCCGGACATGTGGAGAGTGTTTTCTTAAAGTTATTCAATAAAATATTTTTCAGTTATAATCTTCCGGCAGCGACCGATGACACCTTTTAAACCCGGACAACAAATGAAACCCCGCCCAGACGCTCCCCGGACGCCCTCCAAACTAGGACAAATCCGGGGAAACCCGGACGGATGGCAACCCTAGCTGTGGGAGGACTATACTTCACAAGTGAACATTGATGACCTCATCACAAAACATATAAGTATATAGTTCCCTCGTTGACAACGACCCTGACTAAGATATCGATATAAATAAGGTCATCTGCGCGTGACTTTATTTTAAGTGGTCAAATGATTACGCTTACCCTTCCACTCGCGTCCCACCCTGTAATTCAATGGTCTGAGAAAGCGAAATGATCGGCATAGATTGGGATGAAGCGGAAGGCCGTGAACCACTGTATGGATCTTGGTAGACATCCTTAAGGTGGTTCGCATTACCTTGTTGAATGGATAATGAGGAGATAGTGTCATATCGATGCGGGTTTATTTAGGGATCACCCGATAACTATAATACAGATGTTTGTAGATATATAACTGCCTCGTTAGTCTAGTGGTCCTAAGCGCGACTGCTACGCTAGAGGTCTTGGGTTCAATTCCCAGGTCGAAAAAAGAGTTAAGGAGTTTTTCTATTAGTAGCAGCTCGGAGTTTGGATATGTGCCCGAAAATAGGCTCGCTCCCTATCACATGGGACCTAAACATACCGGCTGAACTGAATATAGGCGTGATGGTATGTTATGTTTTTTTTTGTTCGTAGATATCTTCTTTTGATTCAGCCTATTGAAGTGGTTTATTAGAGTGGGGCTGCTGTGACTACACCTACTAACAGCAACTAGAGGAGATTCTATGGAGGGTTAATACTACAGAATACCCTACACAAAACAAATAGGTACCCATCGACACTGTACAACTACAAGATCGGATATTGGCTCCTGATAATAGGCGCACTAATAGAAAGAAAGCAAGAAAGAAAGGAATTTTATTCTGACAGTCACAACACGAGACAAAATAGGTACTAAACAATAAGTTCAAGTCTTATCCTTAATGTTATCTTGTGCGATGTCAGTCAAGACGCCACTAATGTCATTCTCGGGTCAAATCTATATTTGGAAATCGAACGGTCATTGTTTCGACCTTGCCTTCACACTTATTTACTTTGTGATGTTATTAAAAAGTATGTTAAAATTAAAAGGTTTATTAGACGGCATCAATTAGTTTTGAAAAAAATACAGAACACTAAATCTAATCTTAATTTACGTAGAGAGCGCATTAAACTAGTTACCGAATTAAATAAATGTACCATGCAATTAGACAACTGCAGAACTATGTATGATGTAGACACTCAGCTGTTACATAAAGAGTTGTTGTGTAAGGAAAGTATGTTGCAAGATATATTTGCCAGGTATGAAAAGTCACAACAACAGCTTAGTGAACGCATGCTGGAGGCCAGCGAGTTGATGGATATTGTAAAGTACAATGCTGAGAGATTCGAATCCATAACCAACAATCTCTCATGTAACTGTGATCACTCTGCTCCACCTCCTGAGCTCCAGGATGTATCTTCATTACCTGAGTTAGTTCAACCTGTGTCAGCTTGTAATCAAATCCAACCAAATTATAAATGTATAGTTTTTTCTGATAAGATAGGAGTTGGTCTAGGATCCATACTACAAAATAATGTAAGTTTTAGTGTAATAAACTACTGTCATCATAATATGCACTTTAATCTCATTGTTGATAAGATTGTTAACTCTGATTTAAATAGTCACTCACATATTGTATTATTGATAGGAAACAGTATTGGGGTTAAAAGAAATGATATCATAAATGGTATCTCCACCTTATTAAATTTGAATGTGGGAAAAATTATGATTTGTGCTCTGCCTTACTCCCACCTGTTATCTGATAAGGAAAATGACTATGTACATAAATTAAACAATATTATTTATATGTTGACATGTCGTCATGGTGATAAATTGTTGTATTTTGACACAAACAAGTTTGTTAGTGGCTTTCGATTAACTGGCGAAGCAATGTTTCTTCCCAGGAAATGCAAACATTTGATGGCTACTTTGATTGCTTATAATATTCAATCTGTGATAGATAACATACCAAAGATTAGGTTAGTTAGTTTTAATGACGAATCAGTGTTATCTAGCTATTCTAATGATACTGTGATAGATTGTTTAAACTTACCCAACCGACAATAGTGAGGCAGACCGATAGTGTTGTTCTGTACCACCAGAACATAAATCGCTTCTCTGGCAAAATCTTAGATATAGAACTTTTATTGGATAAATATTGCATTGATATTTTATGTCTTTGTGAAACGTGGTTAAAACCCGACACAATGCAATTTAATGTAAATAACTTCACGGTTGCCAGTGCGTACAATAGAGCATCAGCAGCAGGTGGTGGAACCTTGATTCTTTGTAACCATAATCACAAATTCAAGGAACGAAAAGACATCGTCTCGTGCTCTGTTGATCGTTTATGTGAGGTAGCATGTGCTGAAGTAGGAACTTATATTATTGTATGTGTGTATAGGCCACCTTCTTCAAGTTTTTCAATGTTCTTGACAGTAATGGAAGATGTTCTTAGAAAAGTTTTTAAATGTAAGAAATACATCTTTGTTTGTGGTGATTTTAACATTGATTTATTAATAGAATCGTCTGAAAAACGTCAATTATTAGCCTTGTTTAATTCTTTTAATTTAGAACATATCTTTAACGAACCCACTAGAATAACTGCTACTTCCACTACTTGTATTGATAATATCTTCTCAAATTGTACAGTTCAAGACTATTCACTAGTTAGCGGTGTTAGATCAGATCACATGGGACAGCTGATCTCTATTGAGACTAAAAAAAGCCCTATTATTAATAAAAAAATCGCGATTAGATCTCTAACGGAAAATAAACTACATTCTATGCAGCAGTTAGTTAAAATGCAACTGTGTAACACTAATTTTACTTCTAGAGACCCCGATACGATTTATAACAAACTATTCAATATAATATGTGAATCGTTTAATAAGTCGTGCCCTCTTAGAAGGTCTCCACAACGTAAACATAGTAAATTTAATGAATGGGCCACAGATGGCATTAGAAAAAGTAGAGATGTGCTTTACAAACTATATTATGAAAAATCACTTACCTCTGACTTAGGTTTTCATAGTTATGTGCGGAAATATTCTAAATGCTTTAAAAAAGTATGCATCGAAGCTAAATCTAAACTTATCAGTAAACAAATAAACAAATCTGATAATAAAATTAAAACAGTATGGAAGATAATAAATACGGAAATGGGCAACAACAATAAACAGGATTCAGACCTGAATTTAAAAATAAACAATCAAGTAATTTCAAACAAAATAGAAGTCGCTAAAGCTTTTAATCAATATTTCACAAAAATTCCGATCGAGGTCACAAAATCTCTACATTCGTCCTCATTATTGGTAGAATCCCTTGCCAAGAAATTTTTCAATAGAAACGTACCAAATTTTGAATTTACCAAAGTATCTCCCCTTTCGGTTAAAAAAGCGTTTAAAAGTTTAAAGATGAAAAATACAGAAGATCTATGGGGCATATCTGTTAGAATACTGAATTACATTATTGACGATATCGCTCCGATCCTTGCTTATATGTTTAATCTCTGTATTAAGACAGGAACTTTTCCAGACCTAATGAAACAAAGTAAAGTTATCCCAATTTTCAAATCAGGCTGTAAGGCAGATCCCTGTAATTATAGGCCCATTTCTGTTCTCCCTGCTCTAAGTAAAATATTTGAAAAACTCATGCTGAATCAAATGATTGCACATTTCCACAAAAACAAGATCTTACACAATGAACAGTTTGGCTTCACGAAGGGCAGGTCAACGTCTGATGCAGGCACTAAACTAGTCTCTCACATTCTAGAGGCTTGGGAAGGATCACAGGATGCGATAGGTATCTTCTGTGATCTTTCCAAAGCTTTTGATTGCGTTGATCACAACACGCTGATCCGTAAATTGGACTACTACGGAATGAGAGGGCTATCTTTGGAGCTTGTGTCTTCCTATCTTTCTGAGAGGCAACAAAAAGTGGGCATTAGTGGAGTCACATCTCCCGGGGCTGTAGTTAAAATGGGTGTTCCACAGGGCTCTATTTTAGGCCCTTTCCTGTTCTTAGCGTACATAAATGACCTCCCCTATATGATGTCTGAGTTATCTAATATAGTTTTATTTGCCGACGATACCTCACTTATATTTAAAATCAAACGAAATAGTAGCAATCTCCTCAATGTAAATGAGAGCCTAAAATCCCTATCTAGCTGGTTTGCTGCTAATAATTTACTTCTTAATGCTAGCAAAACTAAATGTCTAAAATTTTCGTTACCAAATGTACCACAAGTTAAAAGTAATTTAATTCTTGAAGGCAGCAATATCGATCTAATCAATGAAACTGTTTTCTTAGGTATTACGGTTGATTGTAAGTTGCAATGGGGTGCTCACATCTCAGCCCTGTCTCGCAGATTAAGTTCCGCAGCATATGCAGTGAGGAAAATTAGGCAGATCACTGACGTAGCTACGGCTAGACTTGTATACTTTGCTTACTTTCACAGCATTATGTCATATGGTATTCTGCTGTGGGGATCAGCTGCTGACGTAGATTCAATTTTTATCTTGCAGAAAAGGGCCATCCGCGCAATCTACAATATGGGCCCTCGCGATTCCCTTAGAGAAGTCTTCAAGAACGTCAATATACTAACTCTGCCGTCACTCTATATACTTCAAAACATCATGTATATCCGCAAAAACTTGCATATGTTCAGCATAAATAGCGACTATCACAACCATAATACTAGAGGTAAACATAAAATAGTGGTTCCTAAATTTAGATTAACTAAAACAAATAAATCATTTTTAGGAAATTGTGTGCGTTTTTACAATAAACTCCCGAAATCTATTACTGATCTCACTGGCAAGAAATTTAAAAATTACGTTAAATCGGTTCTTGTTGAGAAAGCATATTATAAAACAAAGGACTACGTTGACGATAGTAACGTGTGGTGTCAAAATACGGACGCACCTGTGGCCTCCCTGGCAACCTGAGGTTACATTTATTGATTTACTGATTGATTGAGGCTATTATACTCACAATTTATGTTTATTTTTTGTTTTCATTTACATACTGGTTCAAATTAATATTCTTCAATGGCATGTTTTACCAGAATATATTCATTATTCATATCTCGGGATGTCTTCATATGGTTAGTATTGTTTACCAGAACTTATAAAAATGGACTGTAAATGTGAGTGCATTCTAGCCGTTCATGTCTGATTAGATACAATTTATAGTTTATTTGTTTGATGATGTGGATTCTTCCACATAACTTCTTATTTTTAGGATGAAATTAAGGTCTCAGTTGCTGGGAACCTTTTGATTTTAATATTGACTTAAAGCTAATTCAGACATTAACCTTCAATGTTCTCACATGCTCATATTGCCATAATGTACCAGTTAAAAATGTTATACCTTTTATTTTAAAAGAGTGTCCATGGAGTTTCTTGCCGGATTCTTCTCCATAGGATCAACTTTTTGGAACCGTGCAACTAGAGTCATAACGTTTCATAAATGCTTGTAAAGGCTTATTTGAAATAAAAACATTTGAATTGAATTGAATTGAATTATACATCTCGGGAGCGGAAATTCCGTCTGCAGATGTAATTCAGTTCCCACGAATTCTACGGAGAGGTATAGGATATAGGCATGGTGCGAAATAAGTACGTTCTTCTTTTATAATGACGTAATCATCATAAATATCAACAACTGAATAATTAAGCGCAGTGAACGGTATGCGAGTTTTTGGAGTGTTTCGTGTTTTTGTTGGTAGAAAAAGGACGGTATTTCACTGGAAAGTATTCCTACATAAAAAGTTGAAGGTTCCTTAAACAATAAAATAGGTTTTACTATTTATATTGTGCTACAAGCAAAATAATACATAATAATATGTAAGTCATAATGATATACTGTGTAATTTAATTTAATATTGTTATTATTTATAGTTTTCGTTTTTGTTATTGTTAATATATAGTTTTATATATTTTTTTATTACTATAATATTATGTTAAGTTTTTAACTGTCGCATTAGGGATAACCCTGTAATGATAGTTTAAGCTGTTAAATAAATAAATAAAAAGAAATATCAAAATCCCTGTAACACGTCGGTGTTGACACATTCTAGATTATCTTGAAAATCTAAAAGGCTAATACTCTCCCTCTATAGACCGATATCTTAACGGTCCGAGATCGTGTGAGGTCATGCTGTGACATACCCGTGACGTCACGGGATGTGATTCAGCCGCCAGCTCTGGAGACATATTGTCAATTGACTAGTTGACTAATATTTTCTACAGTCACACAAAAAATTGTTCTAAAATAACGAAGTTTTATGCATTTTCATTTTATACTAGATAGAGATCGCACTATAACGGCTTGTGACGTCACAATCCGATGTGCTATACAATTTCTATACTAACATTCTTTTGTGGGAAAGAGACAGAGCATCCCCTCTCAATTCTCACCAAAATCTTTAAACGCTTAGAACTTTATTAGTCGATCAAAAAACTTTATTTAGTAAGTATACGTCGTATATTGAAATTGATTTTAAAATAGGTTTCTTAATGTTATTTTCAATAAATTCTACCCCAGTCAATAGGTAGCCTATTACCTATATGAGTGTAACGCTGATCATGTTCCCAACAAACAAACTTAGTGATGATGCACTTAAAAGAAATGTATACTAGCTGTAAGTGGAACATTCTGCAATAATATGAATCAAAATAAATCCGGCTCCATATTGAATGACTTAATGCAGATATATCACGTGATAAGTGATACATGGTACTAATACATGCCTTGCTACTGAGCATTTCATAGAAAAACCCAATAACACTTTGCTCGACCTGGGGATCGAACCCAAGACCTCTAGCGTAGCAGTCGCGATTGAGACCAACGAGGCTTGAGTAATACTCAGAGTAAAATCACTACCTAATGGGATAAGTGTAAAAAAAGATAATTTGTTGCTAACAAACCCTATGGACATAGCTAATGAATTTAATAATTATTTTATTGATGTTATTGTTAAAATAATATAAAACCTGACATATCGTTAAATAAACATATTTCAAAAAATCAGACACTAAACTCATTATTTATGCAACCCGTATCAACAGATGACGTTATAAGGATAATTTGCAACTTAAAAAACACTAATAGCCGTTTAGCCGGTTTACCGACCACCTTTGGTTTTCGGCCAGTAGGAAGACCTGCTACCTACACTATAGCTGTCCGGTTCGCTTTAATATAAATAAACGTTCTCAAATACGCTTTCGCATTATTATCGGTTTTACGGTTTTAAGGAAGTTAGGATAATTATTTCAAAATACTGTTTTTATGAGAGTGATACTTCTACAGACACTAAGTTTTGTTGCAAAACATTTTTAGTTATCATGATTTAAATGTTAAAGACCCTTGTCAATACTTAAAACACTTAGCATACAAGCAACTAAAATAAGGGCTGTTTTCGAACGAAGCTTTAAGTACATACGGATTAAATAATTTCTTATGCACAATTTACGAGATCATAATAACTTCTTGTGTGGTGTGGTGTGGTGGATTTTTTTAAAAATTTTTGGAACACTCGTAAGAAGGTAGTTTCTTCATAGCAGACAATTGTATCGTGTTCGTCGTTGTGAGTGGTAAAGGAAATATCAAATTAAGTTATCATGATTTAAAAAAGAGTTTCATATGAACAATTGGAAACGTTGTGTGAATTTTAAATAATCACAAGAACATTGCAATGGGCTACAACTTAAGTGCTCGGTCAATGTTTCGAAGATGTGTACGGAGGTGGTGGCAAATTGGAATTCCATTGTTGGTGATGCTATCAAATTTTATAAAGGCTGGGCAGACAACAATTAATTTAAAATTAATAATGTGTTCTTTATTTTCTGGTAAGTACATGATAATTAAGTACCAACTCAATTTTTTGGATTTTAGTGATGAGTTTATCACTGATATTATCGTTATCTTACTCAAGAAATCAAGTAAGAAATTCATTTTCATCACACATCGACAGTGAACGGAAAATATAATACTTTTATTCCGTCAAACATTTTTAATAATGCCACAATAGTATGTTATGCATTAAGTCATTTTTACTTTAGATTATTCTTACAAATTAAAGAAAACAGGTCAATAAAAGCTACTTTTATACGGCTGCTAAATATGACTGCAGGGCAGTTCAATTTCAAGTGTTCTAATGTCAAGAATGAGTTGATGGTAAAGCTCTTTGCAGGTCAGCCCGCTGAAATGTTGTCACGTGACCGCTCGCCGGCTTAAGTCACGTGACCGCTGGCTGGCCGGTTATTTGATGTGCTCATGGTACAAAATAACACGACAGTTCACTTTCCGTCTAAAATTGACCTGCTATAAGAGTTTATGGTAGTCCCCCTGTACACTCATGTGTCTAAAATACCAAAAAAATAGTACGGCAGATATTTTTGCAAGGTAAGTTGCAAAGTGGTTTATTATTTGATAGATACAAATGATGTTACTGTGTATTGGTAATGACTTTAATGTTTAGTAATTCGATTTAAATAGATAAAATATTTGACGTTACATATTTAAATTTGATGGTCGGGTAACTAGATGCGATTCTGGGGGGCTGCTTACTTCTCGGCCGCTATGCCGAAAACTAAAAGATAACCTATTAAATTTAAACGAGTATTGTACTTTAATTAAAGATTTCTTTGAAAGAAAAACAATTTAGACACAAAATATGATATATAAACATATTTTTTAAATGTTTTGTATTTGACGGCCGACAATGGGATTATAATCATTTACTTTTCGGACTAGGCAAAATTGATGTGGCCGAAATATAATAATGTATAAGCCGATTCTCGGCCAGTAAAATAAGACGGTACTTAATAATACTAAATCAAATAATGTAGTCCAAATCTTTAGGCAGGCAGACGATACAGGCCTAAAGTGACATTCCCATGAAATGTTTTATCAGCCATGCAGAGATTTTAACAAATTATACAATGGCCGAAAATAAGAACGTCATACTGGGATTTCGGCCATATCACACAAGGCGGTCGAAAATTAATAAATTACATTTGGTTTTCGGACGTGTGTAAAGAGGTCATACATGTTTCGATTTTTGCCTGGTAATATAGGTGCGGCCGAATAATATCCTTTGATGGATTTACAGACCCAGATTTTGCAATTGCCAAAACTTTGATGTTATTTATTTTTTAAGATAATAATTCAAACATATGATTCGAAGAATTTTGTTGTTATTCAAAAATAGAGCATACTTGAGAGAGAATAGAGGTTATTTTTGAAATTTTAGTATAGTGGTCGAGAACTAACTAAATTGATGGCCGAGATCTGAATTTAGTGGCCGAAAACAGCCTAAATCGGTACTTTTAGCTATTTGCATTTATAAAAAATTTCTTATGAAATTGTTAAAAATGATAGTTTCAAATAACAAAACTACAGTATTCCTCGACTTCAAATAAAAATAAGATACTGATCTGCGACTAAAGTACCCTTAAATAAATCATTTCGAAATCCTACATTTGCTTAAGTGGCCGAAAACAGGCGAAATCACCCTACTATGGGATACGATGACGTGTCTACAAAAGTGATTAAATACAGCAAGGAAGTAATAGGCCCACCCTTAGCACATATAATTAACTTAAGTATTACTGGTGGCGTATTCCCAGAAAAGGTAAAAAAAGTTATTGTTAAACCTTTACATAAAAGTGATGATAAAACAGATTTAAAAAATTACAGACCAATTGCCAAAATTCCTATATTCTCAAAGGTTTTTGAAAAAGTCATATATAACTCTCTCTACTCCTATTTCGAAAAGAAAGACTTATTTTGCAATTTGCAATGACTTAATGCAAATATATCACGTGATAAGTGATACATGTGGCCACCACTCGTGGTTGTGGAGACTCTAGGCGAAATGAAATGAAACTACGTACACGAAACTAAATGAAATGAAATGTCTCTATTCACACGGCCACTCTATGCAATAAAGAATATTATATTTACGCCTTTCTGTCTCGTCTTTGTACTACAAGAACCCCACATATAACATACCATCACGCCTGTATTCCTCGAAGGCTTGGGCAGAGGTGCACATAATGTACACTCACAGTTGGCCGTTATGTTAAGGTCCCATGTGAGGTGACGAATCTTTCATTCGCCATGCACATATACAAACTCCGAGCTGCTACTAAGAAATGAAATGAAATGATATTTATTTCTGTAAATAGATCTTTTAAAGACACTTTTACAAGTCGATCTTTTTCATTTTTTTTAACTAGATGGCGCCGACGTTTCCAATCTGACGACCTCTGAGAAGAAACGTCGAAACAAACTCAGAGAATCATGGTCTCTTTTAAAGTCCAGACAATAGTTATGTTATTAGATATGCGGGTTAACAATGTAGGGCAAAATCTGAACAGGCCTTTTGAAGAAAGAGCCATAGCAACTTTGAGTTGACCTGTCCTAACTGACGGCACGCATACATCAGTCATCGTGTAGCTCAACCATTTTATAGGGAGCTCAACGACCCGTCGCACAAGAATATTATAAAAAATCCCAATAAGACTTTGCTCGACGTGGGATTTGAATCCAAGATCTCTAGCATAGTAGTCGCGCTTTAAACCACTACACTATTAAGGCAACTCTACATATATTGAAAATTAATATGAAATATCACTCGTCTGAATGATAAAATAATGTTATTTATTCTATTAAACCCGACCGTAATCTAGGGAGAGTGACTTATTTTAGTATAAAATAAAGGTTTTGATTTTATTATTTTACTGATAATTAATGACATTACATTACTCCCTCTCTACACTGTGTCCGAAAGGGTCCATAATGAACAAATTTTACCACCCATGTAACCTACATTGTGGAATGCAACAAACATTGAGTATTGAGTAATAACATAACATAACAGAGGTGTACATAATGTACACCCACAGTTCGCCGGTATGTTTTAGGTCCCATGTAATAGGGGGCGAGCCTACTGCCATTCACCGGGCAAAAATCCAGACTCCGAGCTGCTACTGAGAATTTCATAGAAAAACCCAATAACACTTTGCTCGACCTGGGGATCGAACCCAAGACCTCTAGCGTAGCAGTCGCGATTGAGACCACTAGACCAACGAGGCTTGAGTAATACTCAGAGTAAAATCACTACCTAATGGGATAAGTGTAAAAAAAGATAATTTGTTGCTAACAAACCCTATGGACATAGCTAATGAATTTAATAATTATTTTATTGATGTTATTGTTAAAATAATATAAAACCTGACATATCGTTAAATAAACATATTTCAAAAAATCAGACACTAAACTCATTATTTATGCAACCCGTATCAACAGATGACGTTATAAGGATAATTTGCAACTTAAAAAACACTAATACTATGGGATACGATGACGTGTCTACAAAAGTGATTAAATACAGCAAGGAAGTAATAGGCCCACCCTTAGCACATATAATTAACTTAAGTATTACTGGTGGCGTATTCCCAGAAAAGGTAAAAAAAGTTATTGTTAAACCTTTACATAAAAGTGATGATAAAACAGATTTAAAAAATTACAGACCAATTGCCAAAATTCCTATATTCTCAAAGGTTTTTGAAAAAGTCATATATAACTCTTTCTACTCCTATTTCGAAAAGAAAGACTTATTTTGCAAAGAACAAAAAGGATTTCGGAAAAATACTACTATTAATATGGCACTATTTGAATTACTAGCCAGTATCATAACTTCAGTAGATAAGAGAAATCCTGTCTGTGCTATATATACTGACATGACGAAGGCTTTTGACTATGTTGACCATAAGATCTTACTAAACAAGTTACATGGCTATGGTATAAGAGGGAACATCCTTCAGTTTATAAAATCGTATTTAAGTAATAGGCATCAATGCACAGAAGTCTCTAGAATATGTCCAAAGACTAAATTAGAAACCACATACACATCAAAGCCAAGGTATATAAAATATGGCGTCCCACAAGGTAGCGTACTAGGGCCGCTACTTTTCTTGATTTATATTAATGATCTTCCGAAAATAACATCTCATAAAATGATTCGCTTTGCTGATGACAGTACAGCTGTAATAAAGTGCACAAGTCAAATTAATTATGAAAGTGATATTAATAAATGCTTATGTGAAATTATAGATTGGCTTGATAATAATAATTTAGTAATAAACCTAAATAAAACTAAAATTATGCACTTCCATCAACGCTGCGAAATCCCAAAAACTAGTGTTGCTTACAAGAAGTGTAACATTGAGGAAGTAAATAAGGGTAAATTCTTGGGTATATTAATTGATAACCAGCTCACCTGGAAGCCTCACATTCAAGAACTATGCAAACGCCTCAATAAATCCGCATATGCACTTTTTCAACTCTCAAGAAAAGTTAATAACCAGGCCCTTTTAACAGCATACCATGGACTAGTTGCCTCAGTTCTTCGTTATGGCATTATTTTCTGGGGGCAGTCAACTGACAAGGAACTTGTCAGTTGACTGCCTGAACATGCAAAAACGATGTGTAAGATCAATGTGCGGACTCAAAACAACCGATAGCTGCCTTCCTTATTTTAAATCTTTAAAAATTTTAACGCTTCCGTCTTTATTTATATTGGAAACAGCTTTGTTTGTAAAAAATAATCCACATCCTTTTCAAAAATTGTCTACAGTTAGAAAAACACCAATACGTGCGCAGTATTTTAATAAGCTGTGTCACATACAATGTAAAACTGCACTAATGCAAAAAAGCTTCTTTGGTATTGCTCCATATGACTTTTATACAATTTAAAAGATCACTAACTAAATTATTAATAGATAAATGTTACTATACAATTGATGAATTCCTTAATGATAACTCACTGTTCGACTAATTCTTATTACTTATCAATTCCAATTTAATTCCTAACCTTGCATTTACTATTTAATTCAATTAGCATAAACTTTGATTTGTATATTATTATTAACTGAACTTATTAATGTACTATAATCTAAGTTAGTAATTGTATCTAACCTACACACAACTATATTTGTATGTCTATAAGGCAAAACATAGCGCACTAACTATTTAAGTAAAGACCAATATGTATTACCTATGTTTTGCAAATAAATGATTCTGATTCTGATATTATAGTCGATTTAATAATTTCGACTGTGACATACTCAGCCGCTTACATCACACATGCTCGTCATCCGACTGTAACACTGGGATACCCACTGAATCATATCAGCTGATCAACTGAATCGTCCGATGTGTGTAAAGTGAGTAGTCATGAAACAATATACAGCCTTTGTTCTATTAGCAAACAAAATTATATTACAAACTTCATTATTTGTTTTTGAGTTGACAAAGGCAAGCATTTACTACCATCTGGCGTACAAACACGTTTATTTTGATTGAGGTTATGAAAGTGTCTATATAACTTTGTAAAGCGATTTCACAAAGAAAGAAAGTCACAAATTGAATCTTTTTTGACATCTCATATCTCCGAAATATCTGAACCGATTTCAATGTTTATTTTTATTGAGAAAACAAGTAATGGAAGCGTACAGCGTTTGGAAGTACGCATGGCTACACATCGTTTTATTGTATCGTACATACCATCACGCCTGTATTCCCCGAAGGGTTATGCAGAGGTGTACTAATGTGCACCCACACTTCGCCGGTATGATTAGGTCCCGTGTAATACGGGGCAAGCCTATATGTATCGAAAGCCTATATAATGGGAGATTAATTAACTAATTAAAAGGTTGACCTGTAGCCGTATGTACAAGATTAAATCCTTTCACGATTTGTAAAAGAGTTGATTTTCTCGTTTTAGGCAGTTATTCTTTTTGTTTATTTTTTAACAAAAACTTGGATGTAAATTGCGTTTCAGTCCAATATTCCCAAGACCATCAATCACAGGTCCACGCTCAAAATTCCAGTAAAACCGATTTATAAATCAACCCCCATACCTCTGATAATAACGTCTGAAGCCTTTCTATGCTGACCAGTTCTCCGTATCGGAAATGGGCCCCAAAAATTTGGAACGCATTAAAATTGGTGCGTCAATGTTCCGGGAAGTGCGCAAGCACAGACCCATTGAGGAGATCGGGAGACTGCGAGCGAGACATGAAGATATTGTTAGCATAGTGGGGATATGACTGATGTTGAACTTGAAGACTAACCGAAGAACCAGTGCTAGTTCAAATATGATAACCACTTAGACAAACAGTAATAAGATTGGTGCTAACAATTTAAAAAATAATTTGCGAATATATATTTATGTCTTTTTAAGCATCGTTCGAGAAATAATTTGTCTACTACGTAACTCCTTCCTCCGTAATAACAAAGCTCGGTTATTCATTAGGACTCTTATCAAAATTATAGTGTTGACTCACTTTTTTGACATCAAAATGATAAAGACAGGTCTATGTTAAATAATGGTGGTTGGGATAAGATCTATTTATTTAAGTATTCGTTTCAGTCTTACATACAATGAAACTTGAGTAACCGTTCGTATTTTACAATGAGGCCCACTTTTCAGAACCGCGCAACTAGTTTTTGACGAGTCAAAAACACAGTTATGTACCTACCTAGTACTTGTAAATACGAGTAGTCTAATTGAAATGTTAAATAAAACAAATTGTCAAAAACATTGAATTAAATTTGTATACTTATCGTCGTCGTACAACTCTTTGATGCAAAGAAATGAAATGATGAAATTATATTTATTTCTGTAAATAGATCTTTTCAGGACACTTTTACAAGTCGATTTTTTTACATTTTTTTTAACTAGTTGGCGCCGACGTTTCCTATCTGACGACCTCTGAGAAGAAACGTCGAAACAAACTCAGAGAATCATGGTCTCTTTTAAAGTCCAGACAATAGTTGTTGTTAGATATGCGAGTTTAACAATGTAGGGCAAAATCTGAACAGGCCTTTTGAAGAAAGAGCCATAGCAGCTTTGAGTTGACCTGTCCTAACTGACGGCACGCATACATCAGTCATCGTGTAGCTCAACCATTTTATATTAAAGGTAAAGTAGGTACCTTTGTATATTGATTCTATCCAATATAACAAGGGGTAGAATGCTGCTACGTTTGTAGTTCTGCACATGTGAAGTTTCCAAGTAAAGGGAAAGTCCACACAAATCTTTTTCTCCAATTCAGACACAATAGGGCGGCGATACCAAAGCTCGTCCGATGGGTGACTAATAAAAATCCTGAAAAACTTTCCCAAAAAGGTTTGAATACCACGATCTGTGCAGCACTCTTCTGGCGGGTTACCACGAATCACTGGATATCTATTTGAGGAAAATATTCCTAATTATCTGTTTCGTGTGTACATATTTTGGGCGGTATCGCTTTATCTTCTAATTTATAACCTCAGGCGCAGAAGCAGACGATAGCAATTTTTGGTTATTCTGTTCGAACAATAAGTTTTCTAATTTTATTGCGAGGCTGTATAATATGTCAATATAATTTATTTATTTTGCTTGAGCTTTCAATCGATATCAACGATTTCTTATTTAGATAATAATATAAATTAATATATCCGGTTTAAGCTGTACTCTGACATTAACATTATTCACATCCAACTGAAGTAGATAGGTATATATGGGTATCACTTCAGCGATAATAGCTGGACACAACATCACACTGTCATTAGTAGACGAACTCCAACAAAACCCAAACAGGCTTATTCAACAAAGACATGAGATAATCCACAAATTCTTCCATAATAACGAGTTGCTAATCCTTAAATAACACGTCCTAACAAGCATACACGGGCGAACGTGGAGTGTTCATTATTACTTATTGTTGCGTCTTACTATTCCCACAATAGATAGCACACAATCCCGAAAGGTTGCTAAATGGTGCGCTCACCTTATATTTGAAACATATATTAACATGTGATATGGTCGAAGTCTTATGTTGTGTGTACAGTGGCGCCAAGCAGCGGCGGCGGCGGCGGCGGCGCACCAGCATCGTTTTCTGTATTCATTTCAATACGTCCCCAATCCTCTAGTGACATATTGAGTAGTCACGGAGATATTTACTAGCTGCAGAGCAGATACTTTTAACAATTTTCTAATTTGATTAATCTTGAGATTCATTAAAAAGGGATTTGTTATGTCAAGTTGTGTACCTCAAAATTTGCTAAACAAACAAAAACTCATGAATTGAATACACAAGTAAAATAATTTTGATCTTTCGTTCGTTCGTCGTTTCGCTCTGATAAAGAATAAAAATTCCGCAAAAATATGAAAACTTCTATCAACGGGGTAACCTGTGACGAAACTTGCATTTAAACCATAATTACATGATTTCAGAATTCATACCATAATTTTACTTAAAAAATCTAATCAAACACACCATAGAATTACTGTAAAGTAAAAGCGGCTAAGTATAGCCAGTATTTCAAAAAGCTTGGTTTAACCGCGATAAACTAAAACAAAGCGTACCGTGGAGGCAGCCTATTAGTCGTGGACGAGCCGAGGAATCCCCAGGAAATCCGCAATTGTCTCCGAATCAATTAATGCGATAACACAACGGTTTTAGACAATACGGCACTGATCGACCGGAAAATTATCGGAAAGTACGCGCCTTTTGATATGCCGCGAATTTGCGGCTGTGTTGAGCGGAACCGGAGTCGTTATTCTATGATAATCAGTATGGTTGTCAGAGTCACAAACTTGCATTATTGTTTTGTACAAAGATAATTGACATAGAGAAAGAAGAAAGAAAGGATAAAAACCGATTAACTTTGATATTACACGGGTAATCTGTAATATAAGACTGCTTCATTAGTCTAGTGGTCCCAAGCGCGACTGCTGTCCTGGGTTCGATTCCCAGGTTGAGCAGAGTGATATTGGGATTTTCTATGAAATTCCCAGTAGCAGCTACATATTACATAAAACTGTATGTACACTTGAGCAGTTCAGACAGAAGTCACAACTTAAAAATTCTACTAATAGGCACCGAGCACATGAACTTGATAAGTTATCGTTACATCTATAAGAATATTTAAGTACTTACATTTAGCAGTAGCATGATATTTAGTTTAGCTTGTTAGAATAGATAAGTAAGTACATTGCTTGATTTTTATATTTTCATCCATTGAGTGTATCCATGTATATACTTAGATTTTAAACACCGCGAAGCTTTTTTTCTGTATTTTGTGGTATTTAGCACCACAAAACTACCTTTATGTACTTACTTTTGTTGGAAAGGCTGATAACGTTAGACTCTGAAATAATTGTCATAAAAACATAGAAGTTTGTACTACTTTATTTGAATACAATTATTATTCTAATGGACTGGAAAAGTTCGTAAAGCAAATAATTTGCACAAGTAATGTTTAATATGGCGACTTCTATGTAGGTACTTTATATCTCAATGAGCTACATTCTTAAGAAAATTTCACTCTCAAATCGTATTCCGTTTTTCTTTAGTTTTTTAACCTTCGGGGCACTTATTATTATAGTTATTACGTAATAATTATGAAGATTATAACTCGAACCTAACTAGTATACAATTACAAACCGGTTAATTTTCAAAACAGAAATACCAGCGTGGGTTCTGTGATGAGATGCTGGTTTCACACTTATTATTTAATAAAATTACAATTTGAAAATTCTTTATAAAGATATTAATATACAGATATAACTTTATCTACAGCATTCATAGGTACCTATAATATTTCAGGTACAGTTTTTTCCTTTGATTTATTTAATTTAAGCCACATTTCACCAAATTCAAATAGCAATATAATAATTTTTTTTTTATTCGCTGTTGTAGTGTTATTTAATTTAATAAAAATTATGATACGTAACGTAGGGTAAAGGTTGACGGGCAGGAAATACACTATGTCAACGAATATATTTACCTGGGCCAGCTAGTCTCCTACGAAAACAGGCAGGATCAAGAAATTGTTCGCCGCATTGAGAACGCCTGGAAGAGCTACAGGTCCATGAAGTCGCTAATGAAAGGAGAGCTCCCCCTATCACTAAAGCGCAAACTCGTTGACATGTGTATCTTGCCTGTCCTAACCTACGGTGCTCAGACTTGGTCTTTGACCGATTGTCAAAAGTCCAAACTAAAGGTAAGTATGTCAGAGGGCGATGGAGCGTAGCATCCTAAATATCAAGCTCACTGATCGAGTCCGCAATAACTCGATACGCGCAAGAACAGGTATCACAGACGTCGGAAAAAAATCTGCGACGTTGAAGTGGGAGTGGGCGGGTCACGTCTATAGAATGCATCCGGAACGGTGGGCCAGGATAGCCACGGAGTGGATCCTCAAGGAAAGTCGTCGACGCCGGGGCAGACACAGTAAGCGATGGCGAGACGACCTGGATGCGTTTATGGCTGACTGGCAGGAGAAAGCGATAGACAAGAGCACGTGGAATGGTATGGGGGAGACCTTTGCCCAGCAGTGGGACAGTAAAGGTTAAAAAAAAAAGAAATAGTGTTATACGTATAACAACTAACTAACTTTTCTGCAACGGTTAGCCAAGCGAGAGTGACGCACTACGAGTGTCTGTTTTGTTTTATAAAAAAAAGTACCTACCTACATAAAAATGGTGTTAAAAAAGTGCTCGAATTGTAATAAGAACATTACCCAAAAATTACCAGGGCTTGAATGTAGCAGGTGTAATAAATGTGTGCATGCGACGACGACCTGTGCCAAACTCAGTAACAAGCAATTAACAGCTCTTCGCAACTCGGATGGATTGGATTGGAGCTGCGAGGGGTGCCTACGTAACGTATCAAAGCGTTTTGGTAGGGTTTAACCAACCATCTGTTGTGGTAGGGCCACGCTGTTCGCAGCATGAATGGGCCGGCTTGACCGGGGAAGTACCACACTCTCGCAGAAGACCGACGTCCGAGTAATAGCGTTTCGTTACTGCACTTCGTTCGGTGAGCGAGAGGGCCGGAGGCCCTATTCCTCCCCCAATCGCCTTCCTTCTCCTTCCCCTCCCTTTCCCTAAATAGGCTCGGCAACGCATCTGCAACTCCTTTGGTTTTGCAGATGTCCATGGGCGGCGATGACTACTTACCATCAGGTAGCTCGCCTGCTCGTTTGCCGAGTTATCCCATAAAAAAGAAACAGATTTTCAATAAAAATATTTAACATGAAATATTTTCACAATATTCAAACCCGTAAAATAACCAACAAGAGACTACTCACAGCCCGAGCTACAAATACTTACGGTGAAAGAACCACTCCATATATCGTTCCTCGGCTACTCAATGCTCTAAATCCATCCTTTATACAAAGCATCAATAAAACCAATATTAAACATAAATTAAAAAATCATTTCTTAAACAACCTGTAGATGCGTGGAATAAAACCGGTATTACGAGATGTGGTAGTCGTGGTGTGGTTCTTTTATTGTGCGCTGTTTGCTTTTTTGTTACTTAGTATGATAATTTCCAGACAAACCTCAGTGGTTTTTGGTTTACTATGTCAATATGTAATCTGAATGTTTGAAAATAAAGAAAAAATAACTAACCGCATAATAAATGAAAAATAAACAAAACATCACATCAACAATCTTTTCCTTAAGAGGTTAATTAAATTATTTTAAATAAAATATGTAAATGCATTCAATCTTTTTTTTTTTAATTCTCTATTATAAATTTTAGGGAGATTTTTCAGAAAAGAAAATGTAACCCCCATTATTGTATACAAAAAAAGGAGATACAAACAAAATATAAATGTAACTTAAATGAAACTTATGTTACCCGCAACCTTAAACCTAACATTACTATTTTGATAAGCATTCTAGCCTCATCTGACAACGGAGAGGCTAAAATGCTATTATAGAAACCTAAACCAAAAACACTGTTACCAAAGGCGTGACGTCTTTGAGCTGCATTCCGGCTACATTCTGCCAAAATATGATGAACATCCTCTATGACCCCGCAGGTACTGCAGTTTGCGGAATTAACTTTGCGCATCATATATCCAAAACTGTTAAGGGCGATGTGACCAGATCGAAGCCTCAAAGCTGTCACTACCTCTTGCCTAGTCATTTTACTTATATTGAACCAGAGGGAACGAGGGAGAGAAGGTTGTACAGTCTTGTACCAAATACCCTTTGTCAGTGATCTCTTATCGAAGTATTCTGACCAATACTCAAAGCATGTATTTCTTACTATTGGTAAAATTTCGGTATACCAAGGCCTTACAGCTATAACATTCTCCATCAGACATAGCTTCGTTTGCTAGCCTATCTACAAATTCATTTCCTTCTAGCCCAATGTGCGATGGAATCCACTGTAGCACAATTTTTATATGTTTAGAAAAGAATTCACGAATACATTTTAAAATAGTATACGCCAATGGAAGCCCTCTAAATGTCGAAGTACATTAAATCAAGTGAAGGAGGGCACTTTTAGAATCTGACAAAACAACGAATCGATCTCCGCGTAAAGATTTAATATAGGCTAGAGCCTCTGCGATGGCAATCAGCTCTAAATGCATGATAGACACTTTAGAATTAATTTTAAGTTTGAACGAGTCTCCAGTTTGTGAATAAAAAAATGCAGCGCCTGAACTAGTTTCATGTTTAGACCCAAGACCGAAGTTAGGATATTGTTCATTTAGTGATTTACAACATAGGGACTTTAACTGCAATACATTATAATATTTCTTGGGATTGTTAACATACTGTAAATTAGGCTTAATTATACAGGATAAGTCCACACTACTGACCCAAGTGTCTAAAGTAAACATGTCAAAATTACTGCTACTATGGATAGACTTTTGCCTTAACATATCATGTATTAAAATTAGTAGTGGTTTTTTCTTACGTCTCCAATGAAAATTATTGCATAACTCATTTAATGATATTAACGTGTCTATTATTGGAGCATTGCTAGATTTAGATTTTAGGTAGAATTTACCAGCTAGATATTGACGTCGAACAAATAAAGGAGGTAATATCAATTCAGCTTCCATCACGTGGATAGGCGTACTTTTGATGAAGCCACCGATAAGTCTTAAACACATATTCTGTATTCGGTCAAGCTTGATTAAATGAACCTCGGCGCTATTATCGAATAGAAAACTAGCAAAGTCTATCCGACTTAGAACAAGGGCAATATATTGTCTTCTTAGGTGGATAGGATGGACCCCCCATCCAGGTCCCACAAGAACTTTAAAAATGTTTATGAATTTAAGGACTTTATTACAAATTTCGTTGATATGTTTTTTCCACCGCAGACCCCTATCTAACCACATACCTAGGTATTTGACGTTGTCAACAATTTGTAAGGATGTCCCATTTAGTCGAACGTCGACAACTTGTCTACGGAAGCCTCGACTGAAAATACAAATTTTGCTTTTACTAGGGGAAATTTCCAGACCAACATGTATAAGCATCTTTTTAATCAGATTAAGGGCAGTCTGGATTTTATGTTGACCATCAGTAATAGATATACATTGCACATAAATCACAAAGTCATCAGCGTACTGCGAAATGAACACGTCATTTTGTAGGCGTTTACAGACCTCCAACAAAGGGTCACCCTGAGCTAAACCGCGATCTGTAGATCGAGTGATATAGCCATTATCCGATTTAATTTTAAGCACCCTTTTGCTGAGAAAATTCCACAAGTATTTACGACGTGGGCCGACTTCAAGTTCATCCAAAACATTAATTAAAACAGTGTTGTCGATATTGTTGTAGGCACTGTCAATATCTAAGAAGCAACCTACAGTAGAATGACCGACAGAAAAACCAGTTTGAATGGTAGATATGAGATAACTTACACTGTCTAAACATGACCTAAACTTGCGAAATCCTACCATGTGCGGAGAGAATACGTTATTATTTTCAAGAAACCATTCTAATCTTTTGTATAAAATATGATGAAAAATTTTGCAAATACAAGACATAAGGGATATAGGGCGAAGAGAAGAAATGTCATTAAGTTCACGCCCAGGTTTTGGGATGGGTTTGGGGACGATACAGATATAACGCCACTGTTGAGGGACAAAGTTGTGAAAAACAACTTGTTATATAAAGTTAAAAGAATACGTTTACCCGCATCCGGTAAATGTTTAATCATAGAATATGATATGTCATCGCATCCAGGAGATGTATCCTTAGGTGTAATACATTTTTCAAGCTCCTGGATAAAGATCTCATCTTCTAAGGTAGGGTTATTATGGTTTATAACCGGAGATGGGGGAGACGCATAATCGGGGGTTAAAGAATTTAATAGCCCTTCCGCAATTTGAGCATCCACATAGCGTCTAGGAGAACGATATCCTTTAAGCCATCTCATTTTGTGCCACATCTCACTAGACGTTGTAGATTTCTCAACTGAAGAACACACATTGTGCCAATTCTCTGCTTTAGCCTGCCGTATCAACCTCTGAGCTGAGTGGATGTTATCCTTAAGTATGTCAAAATTTTGGGGAGTAGGATTTCCCCTAAATGTGGCCAGGGCTAGCCGACGACGAGCTACGTCATGCGAAAGTGCTAAAGTCCAGTATGCCTTAGGGATAAATTTAGACGCAGGGTTTTGATTAAATTTAAATGTAGGGATAAATTTACTAGCGGCATCATTAAGGATGGTTAGAAATGAATCATAAGCTTTTTGGAGGTCATTCGGCAAACAGAAATTGCAAAATTTTTGTTCTATATATTTACTAAATTCAGGCCAGTTTGCTTTGCGAAAGTTCCTTTTTAAAACTGGTGGAGTATGTGATGAAGACATTGCCGAAATTTTAATAATTAAATGATCGCTACCAAGGCTTTCATTTAGAATAGTCCAGTTAAATTGAAGTGAAATATCTAAAGATGCAAAAGAGATATCAGGTGACGACTGTTGAAGGGTGCCATCAACTAGGCGCAATCTTGTGTATGTTCCATCGTTCAAAAAAACAAAATCGCTATCCATTAGCGCTTCGTGAATCAACCTACCTCGAAAATCATTTTTATAAGACCAACTTGCGTGGTGAGCATTAAAATCCCCTAAAATAAAAGTTTTGAATGACCATAAGGAAAAAAGATTATTCCAATCGTGTTGAGTAGTAGCTATTCTAGATGGACAGTAAACCGCGACTATGTACTCGATCGGATAACAGTTTAATAATTGAACACATATTATTTCAATGCCGTTATTGTCAACGCGCACGTGTTTTTGTCGAGATTTTATAGACTTATGTACAACTATAGCTACACCGTATGAATCATCAGGTCAGCGCGATAAACATCATAACAACTTATATTAAAATAACTTTCCGGTTCGAGCCACGTCTCACTTATGATGTGAAAGTAACTTTGTTTCTTTGGTTGTTACGGTTTCCTAAACCTCCGAACCAATTTTGATGAATTTTGGTATAGAGATATATTGAACCATGGAGAAAAACATTTTCTCGAACAAAATATTTTGCGAGCAAAACCGCGGGAAAAGCGCGTAGTGTAGAAGTATTGTCTTAAATAATAATAAGTAAATATACCTTAAGTCAATAATGTCTGTACATTTAATACGAAAAAATACGTCGTGTTAACATTAATCAGTTTCGTAACGTGCCCAAGGCGAGCGAGTGTGCGTGGGCGCAGGTGCCCGACAGACGCGCGACGTCGCGTCGTCCGGCCTTGTCCTTGCGAAGGCCGCGCACGCGCACGACCCCTCGACCCCGCAAGTTGCCACGTGTTGAAGTGCAAGCGAGTTAGCGACCGGTGGTAATACCGCTCGGGAAAACGCTCAGCACGCTTCTAACATCATGATTCAAACTATTCATGTGCCAGCCCACCTGTCAGCATGTGCGGGAATCCCTATTTTTTGCTATTTCATATCTAGAGTATTAATGACTCAATTCGTGCTGGTAACTTTATTGATAGGTAACTTTTGTAATGCTATTTTAGAATACTTTATTAAAAGCTTGCGAAACGGTCAATGTCAGCATGACTCCTGAAAAATATAAATTGAACAATATTCCCCAGTAATTACTGATGTTGAGGGTAATTACGTTATTTAAATAGGTATTTTTTTTCTGTTAAGAAAGCGTGAAAATTAATGATTAGATTTTTGTAATTGTAATTATGTTGGTACCTGTGATGTCATGAACACAATTATTACAGTGATCTTTTGTAAGTAAGTAGGTGGACAGGACAAAAGAGTGGAGATCCCCTGGCCCCAAATTATTTTCCTGAATTGAACCACATGAATTTTTAAAAATATTTTTTTTATCGAAGTATCTATGTATTGTGCCCCCCCCCCCCCCTTTGTGGATGTCCCGGGGCTGTAGCCCAAGTTGCCTTTTCCCTTAATCCGGCGCTGGTTACTTCTAGTGATAGGTACATTATTTATCGACAAGAAACCACGTTTTTAGTTCCTATGTTTGCAGCGAATAAAACTAAAAATATAGATAATAAATGTGTCATTATCGTATAACACGGTTCAATGTACTTAGGACATATTTTAGCTAACGAGCGTTTTGGAATAAATAAATATGTGAATTTTTTTAACGGCCAATGACAGCGCGATTTCTTAAGACCGATATCATTAATTATTAATCAATATGATTAATCGAATTCGCTACTGGATTTGTCCATCCCATATCAAAGTGGAAGCAGGGTGAACAATGGGAAAGTCCGATGTGAATTTGAATTGAATGTTAAAGCCGTCAGTTATCACGTCAGTACTTACTCACTCTTTTAAACTTAACTAAAAAATATAGTTAATGTAATAATTCTCACTATATTTGTCGCATTTGATTAAAAAGGTGATATAATTTATTCTGTACAACAATGCTTGCTGCACATTCGTCACGAGTGCATCATTGGAGCCGGTGATGAACCGTTTACCTCTTATGTCAAGGCGCAAGTTGAAAGCCCTGTGACGTCAGGAGTACCCACAACTGGTTGCAACTCAATTATGCAGGTTGCAGTCGCAATTGCGCGGGTCGCGGATGCCACGCGCGTTTACGGGTTAATGCACAGTGCGCACGAGTGGCGACGCGATAATATTTATTGTAGCTTTGCAAATTTTAAATCAGACCTCCAAAGATGCAAATTCTGTAAAAAATGCATCTCATTTCGTGCAGTTGTTACTGCATGTTGCGCATATAAACATATGTACAGAAATACAGACAAACAACAATTCTAAAGATAATTGCTTTGGCTTCTATCTATTTCTTATCGCTTTTTAAGCCCTTCACATATCTTCTTATTAATGTTTCTACGTACAGCCATGGTTATATTAATATTAAATTTGTATGATTTTTCAATTGAGGACGATTCCTCAATCCAAAAATATCTAAGGTACGGTGGCAAGCACATCAAGTTACCTCAATATGTCAAATTTTCTCAATTGATTTTGAACTTATTCATCAACACATTAAGGTTTCAAAGCGTTTGGAGAATTTAACAGTTTTGTATAACCTGGTGTGCTGGCGACTTCTTATACATAAGTATTTAAAGTAATCAAATAATAGTTTTCTCGCGCTAAGTCGCCCCTCTCTTTTAAATATACTCTACACGTGATCTCTTAAAAAAATATTTATTCTTTACTCATTTGTTTACTTATTAGTGTATTTTGTCGAACGAATTTACATTACGAATTAGCATATAAGTGGAACTGACTTCTGTCTACTGTATTTTGTATATTACTCTAAGGAAATGAATACATGAGCTCGTGATATTTTTTAATTTATGTTTTTGTTTAAGAATTTTTAATTTCTTGACTATTCACAGAATCTGGGCAGTGTGCTATCGTTACAGTTAAAATCTTTTAGTTATTTATCTCATTCATATTTTTCACAGACGATTTCCCTTTTCCTCTAACGGACCAACCTTGCACATCGTGAGTCCACAAACGCAAGTCGGTGTTCTGTGACGACAGCTCAGTTCCCCATTACGCTCACATGTTGACACTTAGTGGTTAGGTAGATGGGCTGCCAGCTGTGGGTACGTAACCATTGAGGTAAACATGTTCGAGTACAAGAGACTGCCCGTCTCGACAGAGCGTCGTTATAAACAATAACAATATAGGCAGCAAGTTTCAACGACATGCGCCGATAGGCATTATCGAATACAACGCGCTTTATATTTTGTGCCGCTCCGCTTTATGGGCACTTTTTATATATTATTATTATTGTTTATGCATAAACGACGCGGTAGAATTTGCAGCTAGGTTTGCCGTTTTTCTTAAATATTTCAAAACTATGATATTATATGCATAAGTAACACCATTAGGAGTGGTAGAGGGTAGGGAGGCCTTTGCCCTGTATATGCCTGGTTGGTCCCACAACCAGGCATATATAAAATAAATGTGTGGGTCACTGGTAGGTCAGTTAGTACATCGACAGGTTAGGTCACATTAAAATATGAATGGCCCCAAAAATAATATAAGTAACCAGCTGCAAACTCATTCACCGCCCTTTGACAACCAATTTATACAGGGTGAATAGTTGAACACACCCGGTGGTGAACATTTATGGGGGTCTCGATTTACCTAATATTACATTTACAATAAGAAAACTGTACTTAAATATAAATATTTATAACAATCTTTTATCTGATAACATACCATGAACAAAGATTAACGTCTGAACTTCCACTGGTACGTAAGCTTTAATGCCAGCGAAAATACCTACAACCGGTTTTTAAAATCTAGGTAATGTATTTAAGTAATGGCACAGGACTTACATACATTATTGTTACTGTTTTGTATGGAATATTTATTTCATATTGCTGTGGGATTAACCGCGGTGTGTGTATGTGAAAGGAATGTGGAAATCGTGATGTGTCAGTGAAAGATGTAAGAGTAGAAATATGTAATGACGTCGTAAGCCTTTCCTTGCCTATGAGGTATCTCCAAGAAATGCATCATCATTAACCCTTTTACCGTCTCAATGGGCGCGGGTTTCTCTCAAAATGAGAAGGGTTCGATAAGGTTGGCAGACTTCATTAGACTTTCGAAACGGGCTAACGTATTTGCTCACGATGAATACCGTTATTATGTGAAATCAATAGTATAGCTACTGCATAGCTTGCACATACAGCTTAGCACCAGCCGTTATCTCCGGCGCGCGCGGCTCGCGTGGAAATGCTTGCTGTAGGAAAGTGTCGCGTGCGCGGGCGCGGCGGGGAATCCACGCCCGCGCCGGAAAACCCGCCGCGACCGGTTTAACCGACACGTTGACCCTACGAGAACTCGTAGGGTTTGTTTGTAAACACCGATGGTTGATTAGATACGAGCAGATTGAAAATTGGATGACATACAGGGCTATAGGTATAGGTTTGCTTCATTATACACCTGTACGGTTTGTACTTTATTTAGTTAATTTATAAGTAGTAATAATATAAGGAGGTAAAGTTTGTTCGTTTGTGAGGTTGTAGGGGGTAATCTCCAGATCTACTGAACCGATTTTAAAAATTCTTTCACCTTATTATTCTTAAAGCTAAGAAAGCTACATTATGGAGCTACAGGAGAGCTTTAATGACATAAAGATGAGGGTCGGCGGTGGTAAAGGTGGCAAGCAAGTATTTACGGAAGTTGTCGAAAAGGAATTAAACGTAAGATCTTTAGCTCAGCAGTCGCGCTTACGAATGCTACTTGATCAATGAGGTAGTTTAGTTAATATTAATTACTAGCTTTCCGCCATCGGCTTCGCCCGCGTGGTTTCTCGGCTTTTCTATACTAAAATATGTATGTATTATACATATAAACCTTCCTCTTGAATCACTCTATCTATTAAAAAAAACCGCATCAAAATCCGTTGCGTAGTTTCAAAGATTTAAGCATACAAAGGGACATAGGGACAGAGAAAGCGACTTTGTTTTATACTATGTTAAGAAGATAATCATGGTTCAGTATAGATAATAATGTAAATCTGCAGGTACTCAAGGTCGTGTGTTACCATGACACATGATGTGGTGCACACACACAGAGACGGGGCGGGCCCTGTCTGAAGTGAGAGAAATATGCCTGGTGAGTAATCAATATGTACATACATATAAGTAAATTGTTTAGTGACTCACTAGGTATACCTGATGAGATTGTCGCGAAGTGTGGGAACGATGAATCATCTGTGCAATGAAAAGAGTAAGCGACAGATACAATCTACAAACTTTTACCTAATAAAAATAGGTATGTTCATGTCTCATGGCATTTAATGTCACAGCATTATGCTGAGAAAGGGGCCCTTTTTTGGCCTTGTGCAGGGCTGCTAACGTTTTGATTGTTTAGATCTGTTTTTTATAGTGTTCTATGCTTTGTATAAGTCCAAAAATAAAAATTTTCTTTCTTTCTTTCTTTCTTAGAGAAAGGGGATCAATCATTAAAACAGACACGTCAAACTTATAACACCCCGTCGTTTTTGCGTCAGAGGTTAAAAAGAAGACGTTTAGATTTGCAGTGTGCCTGCTGTTTTTGTAAAATTTAAACGATCAAATGATCGTCAGAAAGAGTTAGTTCTCTTTATGCTATACCTAATCGTCAAATATAGCACCTTCTTCGTTTCTAAAGTATAAATATCTGTCAATTAATTTAACTAGTTCCTATTTAGTACGGATATTAAAGCTATTATGAAGCATTTAATGTCAATAATCTATTACTCATCGTACCGTCCTCATTTCGGAGGAGCCGGCACGTGGAACTTGAAATTCAGGCTACGGCGTTACAGCGGACAAATTACCGCTCACCGAACAAACTTAATTCTCCAATCTCACCGGCTAAGCGGTGGGCGTGGCCGAGGTGTGGCGGCGCTTTACAAGCTGAGGCGGCGCGGGCGCAGGCGTGGGGCTCGATGACCCCGGGAAACCCTGGACTTTACTGTAAAATCGATTATCTTACCAGCTTCATTAATACCCTGTTTTAAAGAGCGATCATTAGAGTACGTAAAATAAAGCAAAGCTCTAAGCTTTGCTTTATTTTTGCACGGTCAGTTAGAAGATAACGGTACGAGTACCAATGCGAATGCATTTGCGACACCCTGGCTACGTTGAACTAAAAGCTTGGGATAAGAGGATTTTAGAACGTAAGTAACAGGATTCATGTTTGGGCTTCGAAATCAAATTGAGTGACGAATAAGATTGTGTCGGAATTATTGGCTTTGTCTTTGTTGCGATTCAAATATATCTCGATCGACGCTTGATCAGATAGATTATATGTGTATTGATTAGATAGGATTCATCCCTTTCTTTAAATGAAGAACGGCTTCAGGAAGGCTAAAGACACAAATTGACTACTACGTTGTACTTAAGGGGTTGTCCATTTTATGATCGACGACGTCCAAACAGTTGTTAATAGTGTTGTACTGGTGATTGACTGATTGCCTTTTGGTTACTTAAATTCCAAGTTTGAAACTTACACAAAGTTTGTATAAAACAAAACAAAAAGTACGCTCACGTCTCGGAAGAAAATCCTAGTGTAGAAAGATTGAAAAAATAATGGCTATTAATATATAAGGATCACCGAGGGACGATTATATTCTGTATAATAATAGATAGGTAGTATAGGGACTTGAAGAAATCACTTCGTGCCCCTTTCTTAGCACATTCCTCGCATGAAAGAGTATGAGATTTGGCATAATTATGATTTTGGTTCATATCTAATAGTAATCGTTCAGTGCCCCTTGGGCAGGTAAACACGGCTACACATCAAGCTATACAAATCTAGTATTGTAAACGCTTTTCGCACAATGAGAGGCCAGCCTATACTCGATTTGTATAGCTTGATGTGTAGCTTGTGTATTAAGCCTAGCTAACTCGCTAACAACTCGCTGGCTGATTAATCATAGTTAAGAATAATAAATAAAAGTAATGTCGACCGTTACATCGCACCTACATTCACCAAATTTCCAGAATATCACCCGGATCTCACGCTCGACATCTTAACTGATTGTTTTGACAGTTCCAAGAACTAACTCCAGATAGATATAGCCTAGCTATAAGTACTTGTACAGTAATGAGATCTTATCGAGCTTATCGATTAGTCGATGTGTTACAATAAACTGCACATCGTGCACTTCGAGAGAGCAAAGCAATATCTACTAGAACATTTATGTATGTAGGCATTGCATTTGAAAATAAGTAGGTGGGTAGTGTCAAGTGATGTTACTTGTAAAACTGTCTCAATCATCACTATTCTGGAGTAAGCAGAGGGTTATGTCAGACTGTTGCTGCTGCGGCAAGCTAAGCTTTTAAGCTTAAAACATTATGTAGCGTTTGTCACTGTCGCCAACTTTGTCAGTTTCAATGAAGTGTTTCTTGGTCCCAGCAATAAAAATAAAACATGTTAAAAGGCGTCAGTTTTATTGACGTCAATCTTATTTGTGTCAGTATTATTCGTCGTCAATGTTATGGCGTCGATTTTATGGGTGTCGGATTTATGGGCGTCGATTTTATAAGCGTCGGTGTTATGGGTGTCGTGTTATGGGCGTCAGTGTTATAGGCATCGGTCTTATAGGCGTTGGTGTAATGGGCGTTGATGTTACGAGTGTCGTTGTTATGGATATCGGTGTTATGGGTGTCGGTGTTATAGGCATCGGTCTTATAGGCGTTGGTGTAATGGGCGTTGATGTTACGAGTGTCGTTGTTATGGATATCGGTGTTATGGGTGTCGGTGTTATAGGCATCGGTCTTATAGGCGTTGGTGTAATGGGCGTTGATGTTACGAGTGTCGTTGTTATGGATATCGGTGTTATGGGTGTCGGTGTTATAGGCATCGGTCTTATAGGCGTTGGTGTAATGGGCGTTGATGTTACGAGTGTCGTTGTTATGGATATCGGTGTTATGGGTGTCGGTGTTATAGGCATCGGTCTTATAGGCGTTGGTGTAATGGGCGTTGATGTTATGAGTGTCGTTGTTATGGATATCGGTGTTATGGGTGTCGGTGTTATAGGCATCGGCCATGTAGACGTTGGTCATATGGGCGTCGGTGTAATCCTTGTCGGACTTATAAGCATTGGTGTAATGGGCTTTGGTTTTATGGGCGTCGGTATTTTTGGTGTCAGATTTAAGGGGCCGATGTTATGGGCTTCGATTCGTCGCCCGCCTGAAAGCCAGAAATTACTTATAGTAAGTTAATTCTGTTTAAACGCAAGCGAAATAGCGGGCACCGTCTGGTTATACAGTTTGGGGTGGTAATGGTAAAAATATATTATATTTTAGGAAGTTAGAAAGGGTAAAATGGCTGTGAAACCTGGATTGGATTGCCCGGAAATGGTTAAACCGGCCAAGCCCTATATGCCCTATAGATTACCAAAAACTTACCATCTTATTCGGATTACATAAGTAGGATTTTGTATGAACCATAACTTAATGCAAGAATCTGTTTTTAACAACAAAAAGCAGTGAAAACAGTGGTCAAAGAAAAGAGTTTACACGTGTTTGATCTTAAAATGTGTTCCAAAACCAACCTTCTTACTAGTGACATTGAGGTCAAGAGTAATTGGCGTCTTAATAGATTGTGTCGGATCCGATACTGATCGTCAGTGGATGCGGTCACGCTGCGGTATTTTTTTGCAATCCTAATACACCATCTTAAATAACTTTAAATTAATTTCCACCACAAAACCGTTAAGTTTGAACGTGTTCCGTTTTCACATCAATTACACAATTGTACGGAACCTAGTGATTGACACCCTTCTTCAAATAAACGTGAGAATAAACGTGTAGCTTTTTTTTCTGTATCTTGAGTGTCGAGTATATTGGGGAATACCGTAACGTTTAGAATAATCGGCCACGGATCTGCTCAACCGATTTGCGTCCGATTTTAAGAACATTAGTCTCGCTGCAAACTAATGACAATGTAAAGGTGCGGCGCTGTCACCGATTTATTATGGTAAACAATAAGATGGTCAGCTTGGGTGACGCCGTGTCTGGGCTCTGTCTGGCATGCCTACACTTGCAGCGTGTTTATTTAGTTCTTAGTTCAAATACATTTCACAAAGATATGAATTTTCTAATCAAAGAAAATTTCTAGTGAAAGAAAAATTCAATCTCAGGCAGGGTTTGAATCTGCGTCTTTCTGGTTAAGTACACCAGACACTTTACCAACCAAGCTACCGATACCACTGCCTGTGATGTCGAATTTCACTTCCACATTTTACGTCTTCAGGCGACGTCAGCACCATCTATTGAGAACATTACTCTGTCTTTCAACCAACACGACTGCCTTTACGATGTTGCCTTACCGTATTATGCTTATTTTTTAGCATTAAATATTACGAAATGTTTACAAAGATATGAATTTTCTAAAGAAAGAAAAATTAAAGTAAAGTGAACATTTCGCAATATTTAATGCATAATAATATTTTTTTTTAACAATTTTAGATTTATTTTTGATCTAATTAAGAAGGATAAGTTTTCATCCCAGATTTCGAATTCAATTGAAGGTAAGTACCTATTGTATGTAACTAGTTCCCTACTTCCTACATTTTAAGACTGTAGTTAACTTTACGGTTAAGTAAAATTTTGCGGGGAAAACTTAGACGAAAAGCGGCGGAATGGTTAAACCCTTTATTAATAAATAGCCATTAGAAAGAAAGAAAACATTTTATTTCAAACTCGTACGGAAGATATTATATAGTTACATAGAAATATATAATATAGGTAAACAAATGTGCAATCCCTGCACGAGGTCAAAAAAGGAACGTAATTCAGCTTTATGCTGTGACATTTAATAACCATAATGCCCCAGCGCTGGGGATTTTGAGTGCGTTTAAATTTCCAAAAACCCCAGCCTATACTAAATAGCCCACCATAGGCCACAAGCCTTTTAAAGCCGAAGAAATGCCATACGAGTATAATTTGCCAAACTAATAAAATACGAAATTAACTCTGGCCGTCTGTCAAATTGTTTGTTGCGTTTTCACTGCCAAACTGCTGAACCAAGTTTGATAAATTTTGATATTAGAGATAGATTACAGTTTGGAGAAGGACACATTCTAGCTTTTGTCTCAAAAAGTCCTTTGGGATGAGAGTGAAATCCTTGTCCTTTCCTTTTTGAGAGTGAAGTCCTTTGGGATGAAAGTGGGAGATAATAAGTAGGTAGTACGCATGGCTACACATCTAGCTAATATACTAACCAGCTCTAGCCCCTTATTATATGAGAAGCGATCAATGAGAGATTAGCTTAAATTGGATTTGTAAAGGTTGACCTGTAGCCATGTGTACAATATTAGGTATGTTTACAACTAAAGCTAGATATTATTTTCAATATTTGTTACTATTTCACAAAAAAGCTTAAGTAACTACTTTTGTACTTAACAGTAAAACGAAATGAGCACTGAAATTATTATACTATTTATACGTAGGTACAAAGCTCTGACTAGTATGTGGGGCTTTGGGTTTTCCCGAACAGCACTCCAACGCAGCCTTGGCTTTCACTGGTGCACTGGAAAGTTACTTATCAACTGTGTAAAAGCTGGAATAGCCAAGGTGAGAATACTTACAAATAGTAGGTCATATTTTGTACATACCCACGCTACGCCCCTATGTTTTAAGGTCCTTTGTAGTGGGGGGCGAGCCTATTGCCATTAATCGCGCAGAAATCCAAACTCCGAGCTGCAAACTACTTAGAATTTCATAAAAAACTCAATATGTAACACATTGCTCGACCTGGGAATCGAAGCCAGGACCTCTAGCGTAGCAGTCGCGCTTGGCGTCCATAGACTAATGCTGCGGTTTTGTATAACATTATTGTAGTTTCACTCGCATCCGAAATAACTAGATAAGAGGTGGAATATGTCCTTCTCCGAGTTCTAATCTACCTATGTCTAAAAGAAAACTCATCAAAATTGGCCTAGTAGTAGGTGTGGTAACGTACCTAACAATTAAATAGACAGACAGAGTTAGTTAGAGAGTATGAATATCATAGACATGCTGCCATGCCATTAGATAAAATCAGAGCTCTAAAAGAATTTCATAGAGAAATCAAATCGACCATCTTGAGAATTGTCCTTTAACTTCGTAGGCGCGCGTGATACTCAGTTAATTGAGCTTATCATCATACCAATAGGTTTGTGTTACTTTTTTGGAAATATGATATGTGCTAGATACAAATATAGTTAGCTATGTATAATATAAACCCATTGGCATCATGAACGATCAGTATCTATGTCATTTTCTTCCAGACAAAACATAATACTATAATCAGAGGACCTGGAGCCGCGAAGACCCTCAACTCGCTACCAGCACCGGCCAAATGCCAAAAAAAGCTACCCTATGAGTGTAAGAGTTGCCGGACCTGATGCGTACGCTTCTACCGGCAAATGAACTATTCCGGATCTCCGCTGTGAACCCGGATGCAATCACCGATAGCTGGAGATATTTTATAATTGCTCCACGATATAATAATATTCGCATTGTCAAGTTCCTTTCCATAATATCCAGTTATAATGTTGTACAAAAAAATTGGTATTTTAGTATCAACAGTAACGCTAGCTCGTGTAACATGTAAACGAGGTTGTTGATCATTGAGCTGCTTATTATTATATTATTCTGTTTAGTAGGTTTGTAATGACCAAAATAAATCGTCTGCATAATTGGTGTAGGGGTCACAAGATCCTGGGTTCCCAAGCCGGTAGTCCTGGTTCGGTTTTATAAGTTTATTTTTATTTTTTTAAATAATGAGTTGGCAAGACAAGACAAAACCGTCTGACGTAGTAGGTACCTATCACTAGGGCCTTTTCGTCTTAAGACCTCAGTTATTGAGTACGTCTCAGTAATTTCACTGGTTACCTACGTTGCCCTTAAAACCGGAACACAACATACACATCTATACAAGGTAACAATCAATCTAGACAATTGAAGTCGTGGACATCCACAGTAATCTAGTACTTTTGAGGAAAACTTAACTTATTAATAAAACATTAATAGTATTCAAAATTTGTTAACCGACTTGTCCGTTCTGCGAAGCATGCTTGAATAATTTAATTGTGATACTTGAATATTTATTGGCGTTTATTAAATAGGTATTCTGTTTTTATATTTATGTCTTACCTTTTTTTTTCGCTATAACAGCTTACTTCATTCCTCAGATCAAATAAAACTCACTTCTTTGTTCGCAAAGTTCCATCTTAACTTTTTATTCGATCTGAGCTTCATTCTAAATTCTAGATTTTTGGCTAACCACACCTGTATTAATAACATTTTTCATTAGCGTCATTCAACTACTTAGTCATACGCGGAGAATTGAAAACTTTGTGCTAAGGGAGGAGTGCGAGATTTAGCAAAGCAACCTAATTAAAGTTACCTACTGCAAAAGACATAAGATATACCTACCGGTGATATGTGGGTACTTACATAACATAATGTAGGTAGGTACACTGACCTAAAAGACGTTAACAAATTTTCATTTGGTGAGTAAACGATCTGCGAAATGACTTACCTTGTAAGGTATTCTTACAGCAACAGGACATGCGGTGGGTAATGAGCACAGTTCCTGAAACAAAATTGGTTTGTGGTTTTACACCTGGCGGCCTGTTTGAGCGTCCACAACCACTTTGTCAACATGATGACTAGCAATTCTTCTGCAAACTAAAAGGTAGTGTCAAGCATTTACTTTTACTTGAAATTTTTGCAGGTCTGGGGATTAATTTGGTTCAGCCATGATATTTCTTGCCATATAAACGTCTTATCACTATATTTTTTTATTGATGAAATGTATGAGTAGGAATTTCATACCAACCTACGTAGCATCTAAACGAATGTAACGAAAAGGAATTTAAACATATTACTCTAAATTCTAACGCAATCAGTCTCATTTTTCGCGGGTTTCTTTTGAAATTATAATGTAGGTACTTACCTACCTACGTATGAGTGACCAGTGAATCCAGCTAATAATATTTAACTCGATATTTTATCGAAACAATATATTTTACTGAATGGACGTAAATGTAATAAAATTTTATTATTTGAAAAAAGAACAATAGAGGAAAGTTTAGTTAGCGTGTGTAAGCGCCATCTGTCGGGAAGTAGGGACAGCTTTCGTATTGGGACAAATTCGTGATAAATTTTAGTACAAGACTTACACTATTGAACATGTTGAAAAACATTTTTATAACACACAGTATAATAACTATTATTCACTACGCGGAAGGGCTCGCCACTATTTAATCACGTCAGGCCCGAATTGTATAGCGTCGGCCCCGGTCACGGGTAAACTGAGGGGACAGTAGCTCTATAACAGGCGAGATTATTCAATTCTACCCACATTTGGTTAACTTTTAGTGTCAGTATTTAAGAAACTAAATTTTGGGGTGTAGGTAATTTTTTTATGGGATATCTCTGCAAACGAGCAGGCGAGCTACAGTTTGTTCGAAATAAGTAAGCCGATCGGTAGTTAGCCGTTCCGAACTACCGCGGTGATAAAATCGTTCAATTAAGTGTTTCATTACATAAATATCGATATTAGTAAACAAAACAATTAGAAATGTGAAACATATACGACTCTAATTATCCTTACACCGACTCTTTCAATTAAAATTACCCACTTCTAAACCACTTGCAGACAACTTCCGATCGGCTTACTTATTTCGAACAAACTGTACCTGATGGTTAGTCTGTAGTCGTCGCTGCCCATGGACATCTGCAATACCAAAGGAGTTGCAGATGCGTTGACGAGTTCATTTAAGGAAAAGGAAGGGGGACGTAGAAAAGGAGAAGGAAGGGGACTGGGGGAGGAATTGGGCCTATTTATAAAATGTTGCATTTAAGAAATGCACACCTAAACAGTTGCGATGTGCATAAGCATACATGACTTACAAACCTTTCGGAGATACCCATATATTGCCCACTCATAAAAGGTTACATAATTTTAATAAATATATTAAGTATAAAAGCAAAATAAATGGCCGTGATTTTTATTTCTGTAAATAATTCTTTGAAAGACAAACTTTAGCAAATCAATGTGACCTATAAACTCAAGCAAGCTGACGTTGTAGAACAAAAGTATTCAGTACTAACAAGAATTGCAAGATCCTTGAATATGTCTACTAGGCATCAGGTAAAGTCAACAATGGACACGTGCTGTTATATAATAAGGGGGTATAATATAATACATTCATAATTTCTTGGGTATAGTAGTTTGACTATAGCAATTATTATTTGATGTAAGTAGCGCCACCTAGTTTTATTTTTAACGATTTGTCTAATTATATGTGCCTAAAGTTTACATCATGTGTTACCTAGATGGCGCCGTAGGTATGGAAAGATATCATATTGTTATTGTTTAGCCGTTTAGACTGTGTCTACATAATATGTATACAATAAAAAACAATAGGTACTTACTTATTTTTTTTATTGGCACAATATACAAATATGTAGTAAATAATAGGAAGCTGATGGTAAACATCAATTAATTTCTTATATCACATTATACATTAACTGTTTATATAACAGTTTCCATTAAATTGTAACATGATAAAGAAGTCGAATACAAAAACTAAATTCTAAACGAATAATTTTCACTAAAATATGTCACGTAAGACCGCCATCTATTGACGCGTAGCTGAAACGAGTACCGAATAATGAGTTCTTTTTACATTTGCTATGACGGCAAACCGCTCAATGGCTCTATTATAATTATATACTCTGTGGCTACAACATTTAATTGTGTTTGTAGGTGAAAATTTCGTAATCTCTGACGGTGAAGTTGTATTCCGTGGCGAGTGAGCCGGGCGCCAGCTGGTCGCCGTACGAGTGCAGGTTGCTGTAGCTCTCGCTGTTGCTGTTGCAGTTGCTGGATATAAGCAGGTCTGCGCCTGCGCCGAATATAGGGCCGCAACTGTTTGAAAGTATTAAGGAAATTGTTAGGATCAATTTTACTTTGCACTGTCTATTTTTATGCAGGACCTGTTGTTACTGTTTTTATAATAATTAAGTGTAAGTCTAGTGGTTTACGCTACGCTAGCCTACTGCGGGTTGGCAGACTTCGCACGCCGTCAATAAAATGTCTCAGGCATGCAGGTTCCCTCACGATGTTTTCCTTCACCGTTTAAGCGCGTGATAAATAATTATTAATACGCACATGACTTCGAAAAGTCAGAGGTGCGTGCCTTGCATTCGAACTCGAGACAAGGGTCTCGAGACTTGGCAGTCCAATGGTCATATCACTGTGTAGAAGTATTAAAAACTGTCTGAACTTATATTTAGAAGAATAACTTACTCAGGATGATAGCATAGAGCGAATGCCTTCTTGAGCAGCGTGTACCTGGCGGGAGGGTCGGCCAGCGCGAACAGGAGCGCGCGCTCCGCCGGGATGTACCCTCCCGCGCCTCCCGCCCTCCACGCCGCCTCACAGTACCCACCCAGGACCTCACCGCGAGACAACTGGGATATACCAACACTGACTTAACAACTTATCAAAGGAAATAAAGGCTGATATCAGACAGGCAATGTACGGCAATCTATACTAATATTTAAAAGAGGATATATTTTGGTCTCTAACACTTACACGAATATTAGACATTGAAATAAAACTACTTTTTACGGATTTTATTATTATCGCGTTGATATTTTTAATTCCCGGCGTTTCGGATCCTTTACAGCATCCATGGTCACGGGTGGACTGACTACTGGTGACATTAAAAATATCAATATAACGCGATAAAATCTGTAAAAAGTAGTTTTATTTCAAGGATATATTTTGTTTGTCGAATTGAGAAATTTTGAACCTACTACACCAATTTTAATTCTTTCACCATTACAAAGCCACATTATTAAAAATTAACGGAGGTCATTTGATATCCCGTGAGATAATAAATAGCCTCTTAGATAACTGGAGTGCGAAACCGCGGACAGCTAAAAAGACGAACATTCTGATTCTTAATGATTTTTAATGTTTAGTGACATAAATAAATAAATTAAAATCTGTGAAACTTTAAAAAAATCATTGAGGGATACCTGAACTAGCAATAAGACGGGGGCGACACCGTCGCAGTGAGAGTGGAACGCCTGCGCAGAGTACCCGTGAGTAGACGCGCGGAATATCAGCCGCCATGACTGCTTCGGAGTGCCGCACCTGGGACAGGAGACGTTATTTACATAACATAACATACCATCACGCCTGTATTCTCCGAAGGGTTAGGCAGACGTGTACTAATATAAGAGTGTCCATGGAGTTTCTTGCCGGATTCTTCTTAATAGGATCAACCTTTTGGAACCGTGCAACTAGAGTCAATAACGTTTCATAAACGCTAGTAATAGCTTATTTTAAATAAAAACATTTGATTTGATATTTTGATACATCCAAACATTTGATTTGATATTTTGATACATCCACATTTCACCGGTATGTTTAGGTGTCATGTAATAGGGGGCGAGCCTATTGCCATTAACCGGGCACAAATCCAGACTCCGAGCTGCGACTGAGAATTTCATAGAAAAACCCAATAACACTTTGCTCGACCTGGGAATCGAACCCAGGACCTTTAGCATAGCAATCGCGCTTAGGATTACTAGACTAATGAAGCAGTCAAAAAATTACATATTATTTACAAAGTTCATAAATAAATTACAAGTATCACTCGTGGTTTTGGTTCAAAATTGTTTTGTTTTTTAATTACCAGTTATTGATGACAGCTTGGAAGGCGCTCTTATCCTGCTGCAGTATTGACGATCCCGTGAACATGTTCACTGCCAAGCTGCAATAATAAGTCGATAGTTACATAAAATATGCATGACGTTCAATACTTTTAAGATCAGTGTCGTTACTTTTCGGCACTTAAACTTTTAATTTTAAACTAAACCTTTTTAGTGGGAAGGTTTACTACGGCACGCCTTTGAGAGGGCTTGTCCTTTGAAGAAGTCCGGATTTCAGGTCGGAAATTGTTCGAGGTGAACGTAGAGCATCCATCAATAGTCAATATTAGGATATTTGTCGAATACTTAGGCTTTCTCTATGGACTTCTTATCATTAAAATTATAATTGGCATTAAAGGATGCAAAAAATTGTTGAAGCTATAAATTTTAGCGAACGACTCGAGCAGGATTTACTGGAACTTGCGTTTCTCCTATTAAGTACTCCCGCCTAAAAATTACAACATTTACAGGTAGATACCAACTAGCCTAGGCTTCGTCGCAGTTACGAAATCTCAAATAATATTGGGTTTTTGGAGCGCCGGAGGTCCAATCCCTTTTCCTTTTTTCTTGCCTTTCGTATTGCAGATGTCAATGGTCGGCGACGATGACTTACCATCAGGTAGCTCGCCTGCTCGATTGCCGAGTTATCCCATAAAAAAAGTAAGATAATATGTGTGTGTACCGCGGCTGCGTCCTCTTGTCGGTGTCGGCGCTGGGCGCGGGCGGCGGCGCGGGCTGCAGCGCGGCGCGCCGGTACCTCTCCAGCGACAGCTCCATGGGCACCGCGCCCGTCGGCTCCACCTCCTCCGCGAACACCGCACTGTCTGATAGTTACACCACAACAATATAAATAAAAATAAAAAAACCCCCGACAATTGTATTATATCTTGACCGATTTTCATCAAACATAGCTAAGAACACTCCCGACTAATTCACCTTTCAAACAAAAAAAACTAAATCAAAATCGGTTCATCCGTTTGGGAGCTACGATGCCACAGACAGACACAGACACGTCTTATAACACCCCGTCTTTTTGCGTCGGGGGTTAATAAACGCCGTCACAAACCCCAGAACGTTTCCGTAAATGAATCAGTTGACTGTTATTTCTCCTTCCTCACTCTTATTTTTCAAGGTTTAAAAGTAAGATGGTACATACGACAACAACAAAG
Organism: Subacronicta megacephala; assembly: GCA_958496365.1. Classification (NCBI taxonomy): domain Eukaryota; kingdom Metazoa; phylum Arthropoda; class Insecta; order Lepidoptera; family Noctuidae; genus Subacronicta; species Subacronicta megacephala. The sequence continues at coordinate 372,044 of OY292526.1, forward strand.
TTTTCAGTTATAATCGGAGTTACATTTTTTTTTTGCCCTTGCCAGCTGGTTTTGGTTGTTATTATTCTATATATAGGTTTTTATCAGTTTATCATGAACTTAAACAGTCGAATAATTTTTGTACATGTACCAGTGAAGTCTGTGTGTAGAATGACTTAGTGTGAGGGTTTCAGGGTACGGTCATCGTCAAAGCAAGAATTAATCTCTACCGCTATATTTACGATAATAGAACTAATTAGATTTGAAGAACTAGTAACTCAGATTTTATTTTTAAGTGTTTAAGTCCAAAACTCAAACTATGGATTATAAATAAGAAGTAGAGTTGTACCAATGAGCAGCAGTCGCACGTGTTGCATGAGCGGTGACAGGTGGTGGCACACCCGCGCGCGCTCCTCCTCCGTCCAGTGCGCGGTGGGCTGCGTCACGCCCGCACGCTGCTTGGCCCACGCTAAAGCACACCGCCACACTTCTTCTTCTTCTAAGCATAGCTACAATTAAAGAATAAGTACTCAAAATCAGCATATTTTATTCCGGATTATCAGTCATACAGCGCCATCTATTATGGAATAGTGGTGTTAGTATTCCATGCATAATGCTGATACTCAAAAATTTGACGTCATTTCGAAATACCTACTTTCAGTTCAAAAAGTAATTTGTGAACCAAAAATACACTGCTCTAAATTTTCACGGTGGGAACCTCTATTCGTCCCCCAGTCAATCAGTCTATCGCAATCTTATTATTTTTCTTCTTCTGTAGAGGGTTTGATATTTATTTAAAAAAAATTAAATACTCTTCGCCCGAAACTTTTTTTTTTTTTTTTTTTTTTTTTATTTATATTTTGGCACAAACAGTCAAAAAGAAAAGAAACATTAATACTAAGATTCATAATTACAAATGTGATAGACAAATAGTGCCGAAACTTACCAGTAAATATTAATTACAAAGATGTGTTGACGTGTAGTCAGACATAGCATAGTTCACATACTTATGTAGTATACAACATAAAACTATATAGGATAGAATATACTTAAAAACTTAATTTAAGAAACTTAGCAGCACAGAGGTCATCTATACTGCAGGTTTTAGGGCATAGAGGACAGGATAGGAGGTGATCTGTAGCCCGATTCACGTAAATACAAACTATCAAAAAATCGTCGACGTTCAGAAGTCGTTCGGTTTTCGCCCTATCCAAGTTTGCTATTCAGCTCTTCCTCGATCGTCGATCAATAGGACGACAGCTCAATAGGATCGAAGCTAAACGATTTCTCAGCGACTTGAACGACTTTATTGCCAGTTACATGTTTATGTATTCTACCAAGTTATCAAAAACCTTTTTTACTCAAATTACTGTGATTTGAGTTACATAACACAAATGAATGTAATTAAAAACAAACAAATAGGGACTCAATCACGGAAATATCAATTGAAATGATGTTTTTTTTTCGCGTATTCGTCAAAATGATTCTGTGTCCATGGCAAAAAAAAAAACAAAAAATAGAGAACTGTCAAATATAAGTCAAATGAAGGTGTCAGTCCATGCTTAAAAAAAAGATGATATTTGTCGATAATCGATAAGAATATACTTATTCATCAAATAACATTATATTATCATAACTAATAATTATGTGAAGATTACTGATATATTTTATTATTTTACTATGGATAGACCTACATTCATAGCACTTTATTCGTGCAAGAATTGTATTGAGCTATATTTTGATATTTAAGTAAACATTCATATCAAAATATTCAGAATATGCCTTATTTATGCAATACAGAACCCACACGCCGCCGTTGTACTAATCGCTAAACGGTAACTTATCCCGCGTTTCCACTGACTGCAAAAGATATTGCAAACAGCTACCTATCCCACTCACTTTTTGAGAGTTAAATAGATGTTTGCAACATGTTTTGTCGTCAGTGGTAACCTAGTGGAAACGCAGGATTACCAATACAGTATTTGAACATTTTAATGAACGATACCTACCATATCAGTCGTCGAGTGGAATAACATTATCCAACTAATTTGAGACAGCCATGTTATGAATGCCGTGAATATTGAATATTAAGCATATCAGAATTCGTCGGATTGCTGATACATGAATACTTGAAATACTATTAGGATTCGAACTATGTCGTGATGGTATCTTATACTATTTCAATAATAGAAATCTTTGGTCTCTCGGCTGCATCTAACAATAAATATATGCAAGCTCGACTCATTTCGAACTTTTAACAAAACACAAGGCACACAAACACTTGCGTCTCAGGAAAAAACACCGAAATGTTCTCAAAAACGTCTCAATTATGTAACGTTTGCTCAACGATATTTGAATCGTGAAATTTGACATTAGATCGTTGGCGTCCGACCTATCGAAAAATCGTTTTGTTATGTGAATACTGTCAAGCCAACGTTTTCGAACGATTCTCGCCCAACGAACGTGTGTGAATACGGTTCAACGATTTTTCAATAGAACGACTTCTAAATCGGTCTGATTGACGGATGTGAATAGGAAAACTGTTTCAACGATTAAGTCGCTGCGACATCGCTACGGTTTTCATTACGTGAATCGGGCTACAGGTAAATGCAAATTGTTAAGCATTAAATCCTTAATAGATAGATAAGATATAAGATTAATAGTATTTACTGAGATCCAAGTGCACAAAATAACTGTGAATAAACTCAACCTAAACTATTATAGTAGTGACAATGTAATAACAGTGAAATATTATGTGCTAAATCAAAAGTGAACAGTGATTTATAACAGTGAGTAAGACATAGCATCAGTGGCAAACATATCGGACAATCACAAAAATAGGACGGTTGATGCAACCAGGACACTATTTATGTATGTTACGACTTAAATACTTACGGGATAAAGTGGAAATATTATAAATAACCAATATTGAAACCGTTCATCTTTCAAAAACATAATGTAAACAATCATCAGCTGACTCATTAAATATTATCTACCAATCAGAAGACAGCATGTCGACTGTGACAGAATAATATCCGTTCGGAACCGCTATCACCAAAGGTTTTTAATATTTGGACACCGGGGTTTTAAGACAGTAATAGAATAACTGCGGGATATATATTATTATTATTTTTGACATCGAATTATAAAATATTTTATTAATTACTATGATTTAATATTCATAACTGGAGATAAATATATAATATAATAAAATAGCAAGAAAATCAGTGGACTCTGTAATTTATATATACTATCTTATAATGGAAGACGAAAACGTGACTATACGCCGACATAAAACACTGGCAAATGATTCACTGGATCTCTCCTTTGGTTCCACTCATTCTGAGGTTAGAAGACTTAGCTTACCGGAACTTTCTACAAGATACGATAGCGATATGGAATATTTAAAGGAAGAAGTAATAAAGCTTAAAAGTGAGCTAGAAAGTGCACATATTGAAATTGATAGACTTTCTGAGGAGAATATGATGTTGAAAAATGCATTAGATAAACAAAAATATAACAATAAAAATCTACAAAAAATATTATCAGGGCCTTCAAAATCAACTAATAAAAGCAGTACCAAAAGTAAAAAGAAACTTTCAAGTAACGTTAGCCGATCTTTTGTAAAAGAAATTAATACAAGTACCACGGACCTTGGGCTTGGCGATGATTTAAGCACTTTACCTAGAGATGGCGTCAGCAGCTCATCACCAGAACAAACGGAACCCGAACCGATTTGTAATAACTCATCGTGCAACAAAAGTCCCATTGACAAAACACACTGCGCTACTAGTTCATCATTGAAATCTTTTAGTTACTTACATAAACAGGAACGCCGCCAAATAAAAACGATAAATTCGCAATCTAACGAAATCAAGACCAATAACAAAATTCATATATTCAGTACCAACAAGAGGAACGACATATTGTCAATTTCAAAAATAACTTTCTCTTTAAACTACAAAATATGCCACTACTTGATGACCAATAGTAACACAAAACTATTAGTACACAACATAAAATCAAAATTACAAGATTTCACATTGAATGACTTCTGCATCCTACTTATCGGCGAAGAAGATTTTACTACGACCCAGGACTACTTCAATATTATATTTCATCTAAGAGAGACGTTACAAAATATTAAACACACCAACATAATTATCTGTGCACCGACGTATAAATACGGAAACAATACTAGTTTATATAACTGGCGAATAGAAAATTTTAACAATTTACTGTATTTGGATGTTTTGACTCACAAGCATGCCTACTTTCTCGACTCAAACAAAAATCTTACATGTGACTACTTGTCATTTACTAGAACAGGGACAGTCAATAAACATGGCATGAAAATAATTTTCAAAGACATTAATGATTTCATAAATGGAGTACTACATGAATCAAAGTCAATTAACAATATTCTGACAAACGATAGCCAAAAAAAGTATGAACCCGCGCAGTTTTTTCTGTAAAAATTCATCGAGCAATTCGAACACAGCAACATTATTTCATCAAAACATAGCTGGCTTATTAAATAAAATTGATAACATTGAAATTTGCGTTGACGAATTAGCTTGTAATGACAGTTTAAATATAGACATAATTTGTTTAACCGAAACTTTTGTAAAATCAGGCGATGAACGTAATATTTATTTCAAAAAGTTCAAACTTGCAAGTGCCTTTTCTAGGAATAAAGAAAGACGTGGTGGCGCTTGTATTTTAGTCCATAAAACATTAGTTGCAAAAAATATTGATCTACAAGATCTATGTATGGAAAAAGTGTTTGAATGTTGTGCAGTCGAGATCATTTCCTTTAAGTGTATTATAGCATGCGTATACAGAGTGCCAAACTCAAACGTCACATTATTTTTTAGAAAATTAGATTTGTTATTACATAAATTAACATTACGTCGAAAAAAACGTGTTATATTGGCCGGGGACATAAACGTAGACACACTAAAAGACAGTGTGGATTCAGCCAAATTGAATGCAATATTATTTAACTACAACTTTACCCAGCACATAGATTCACCCACCCGAAACACTTCATGTATTGATCATATATTCAGTAACATGGAAAATGCTATAGGTCGAACACATGAACTCCGTCTCTCGGACCATAACACAGGCCAAACTTTGAATTTTCCTATTCTCGAAAGAAAACCATACTTTAAACACTGGTACATTTTCGCTAGCGATTATACCGATGAAAATATAATTAGGTTTAAAAATGCATTAAAAAGTTTATCATGGTCTGACATTTACAGTACCAAAAACGCAAATGAAGCCTTTAGTAATTTTCATGAAACGTTCTTACTATTTTATAAATTATGTTTTCCTCTTCGCAAAGTAAAAGTTTATGCGAATACCGGCCCTCCCAAATGGATCACTAAAGGCATAAGAACGTCTAGCATCTATAAAAGACAGCTAAAAATACTATGTAATTCAAAAACTAGTAACGATAGTGTAAGGGAAAAATACAAAACATACAATAAACTACTAAAAAAATGCGTAACATCTTCAAAAAAATATTCAAATGCTAAATATATCAATAAGTCAAAAAATAAAAATAAAGCCACATGGGACATAATTCAAAACAAAGTTGACTCACTAAAGACATATACACAGATTAATGCAATAATGAAAAATGGTCATATTGTAGATAAACCATGTCAAATAGCGAATGCATTTAACGACTTCTTTATTAACATCTCAAACGATAAAGACAACAATACCGGTAGAGTAACCAAACAACAATTTAACACAAAATTGGATAGAATTAATTCAAGCATATTTCTTAAGCCGTGCACTCCTCGCGAAGTAGCGACAATTATTCAATGTCTCAAAAGTAAAAAGTCAGTTGGCTACGATGAAGTTGCGACAATAATACTCAAGTCATGCGTTAATGAAATATCCTCAGTCTTGTCTCATCTTATCAATACCTCTTTGTTAGACGGAATCTTTCCTGACAAATTAAAAATATCAAAAGTGAGACCCCTTCACAAAAAAGAATCCTCTTTAAACTTAACTAACTATAGACCGATAACTTTAATACCGATTTTTTCAAAAATCTATGAAAAAATAATGCATCGACGGTTAACTGAATTCCTTGATAAATTTAGTATTATAAAAAAGGAGCAAAATGGGTTTCAAAAAGGCAGATCAACCACACTTGCTGCATTTTTACTCATAAGCTCTATTACTCAAAATATTGATAAAAAACTGCCTGTAACTGTTCTGTTTCTAGATATGAGCAAAGCATTTGACCGAGTTAACCATAATAAACTGCTAGACAAATGTGATCGGTGCGGTATCCGGGGACCGGCACAGGATTGGTTACGTAGCTACCTTACCAATAGAACGCAGTATGTAGAGATTTCTCGTGTAAATGACAAATTAGTTTCCACACCTTATAGATCTTCAATTAAAATGAATGGAGCAGGCGTACCGCAGGGCAGTGTCCTGGGACCGCTCTTGTTCCTTTTGTATATAAATGACTTACCTAATATTACCGACAAAAATTGTGTTCTCTTTGCTGACGATATATCTATTGTAATACCAGATACAGACAAAACAAGACCTTACGAGCAAGTAGTAAATTCCACCTTAGAAACTATTATACATTGGCTTCAGGACAACGATCTGGAAATTAATGTCTCTAAAACCAAATATGTTCAGTTTTCTAATTATAAACGTAAACCTCCCAATCTAAATGTAAGCCATTCAGGAGAAGTCGTTAGTAGAGATAGAAGCATCAAGTTCCTAGGTATAACACTGGACGAAAACTGTAATTGGAAACGACATGTAGAAAATGTCTGCAAAACATTAAATAAATTTGTGTATGCATTGAGACAATTACGCAAAACTGTAAATGAAAGTTCAGCACTTTTAGCGTATCACGGCTACGTGAACTCTGTCTTGAGGTATGGCCTGTTGTTGTGGGGCAACTCGTGTGATATAGACAGAGCATTTCTAGTTCAAAAAAAGTGCATTAGAGCTATATGTGGAGTAGGCCCTCTTGAAACATGCAGACCCCTGTTTAAAAAATTAAACGTTATGACTCTGGCATCTCTGTATATTTTCGAAATTGGCATGTTTGTAAGAAGTCATAACTTATTTCGTAAAGTGAGTGAAGATGGTAGATATTTACACAGAGACCCAACTAAGCTTCAAATGGAGAATTGCCGTAGTACTTTTCATGACAAAAATTGTTCAGTCATGGCAATAAGGGTATATAACATGATTCCTCAATCTATCCGAGAACTACCTTTGCAGCATTTTAGAATTAAACTGAAGCTATGGTTACTTGATAAATGTTTTTATAGTATTAACGACTTCATGAAACACAGAATTGTAGAAAAATTTAAATTTTAAATATTATTTTATACAAGTATTGACATTTTACCTATTATTGAACATCACATTGGAATAATTTAAAATTTTACTTAAATATAAAATTACATACGACATAATTATTACTAATTTATTATTTAATTTAATGGAACAATGAATACGTAACATAATTTTTATATTGGACATGTATAGTAAAGATATTGTAATGTGGAACTAAATCAAATAATTATTATAACTATTGAAATATTTGCATGCCTAGAAGTGGTGGAACACATTGTACTGTTTATTATTATAAGAACCTTGTAACACATGTTCCTGCGAATAAATGTCTATTTCTATTTCTATTTCGATCAATAGTTTAAACAACACAGTTCTACATCTGCACCTTTAGCCGTTTTGTCGAGATAACCCCTCTTCACTTAATCGGAGTTACACCTCCCCACGGGGGTTATTAACCCGTCAATGCATACAGTCTCCTCATGAGGACATAACAATAGATTTTGCATTGTGTCTACAATATGCCGCTTGACAGGTTAAGCTCAGCATACCTACGTCCAGTAAGTCACATTATTGTTTATGTAATTCATCGAAAATAATACTTACAAAGTCTGAGGAGATGAGCTTGATGAGCGCCTCCTTGGGCAGGTTGAGGAACGCGTTGGTCTTGACGCAGTCGGCCGCATTGTCGCCAATGAAGGAGATGCAGCGCTCCATGAAAGATGACGCGCTTTTACCACCTATAATTATGATTGATGAGTTCAACTCTTAGTCAGTTTGCTTTATTCAATATCACAACATATTATGTATGCCAGTGTTGACAGTCTGATTCTAGATTCTGCTTCCAGCTAGAAGATTATCACTATTTTTTAAATCCTTAAAGCCTATATCAAGTTGCCAGTCTGTTATTGACATCATAACTCGAAAACCAATGAACCAGTTGAGTGATAATGTGACTTTTCCCTGTATAATGACAATGATTTCATTATGCAATGGTGACTCTACAGAGGGTCTTTATCTTTTATTAGATAACTTAAACTATCAGGTGAGCTACTTGATGGTAAGTAGTCATCACCGCCCAGGGACATCTGCAAAACCAAAGAAGTTGCAGAGCCTATTTAAGGAAAAGGGAGGGGACATAGAAGAAAGGGACTGAGGGAGGAATTGGGCCTCCAGCGCTCCACACTCATTATGCATACTGCTACTTGACGTTGATATTCTGTGGGAAGGTACTACTTCCCATTCCCATTCATACTGGCATGTAGACATACCAGTGTGACACTACTTCTAAAAAATTTCTTAATTCAGTTTTACCAGCTGGATTTGGTATTCAACTAAATATACAAATTACCCACGAAACTACAATTTGTGTTTTTTGTAAATGTAGTAGTTGTGATGTTTTGAAAACATGGCCACAATAACTCATTTTAATCAGTTAATTATTAACTTTAACAATCAGAGAAGTTTATTGCCACACATATACTAAGGTACTTCTACAAATCAAGTTATACAAATCCAGTTTAGACTGATCTCGGTCAGAGGGTAGCCTTAGGGGTGGCTCCCATTGCAAAGGATTTCAGTTAAATTTAAGGCCAGCCTATATGGATTTGTAAAGCTTGATGTGTAGCCATGCGTACCAGTCAAGTCTGTAATACTATATATTTGATAAAAAATAAGTCCTGAAACTAACCTGTTAGGTCTTCATAGGATCAAGTCTAGGACACTATAATGTGTCATAGTAGCTTATAAACCATAAGTAGAAATAAAAACATAGAATTTTAAGACTACCGATTCAAGGAATAAAGTAAATAAAAGACCCGCTTGGCAATTAACTTAACTTTAATTATAAGGTAGACACTGGTGTGTTTTACTCACGCACATCGCTTATTAAAAAATACAAATCGAGTTTTTTCTTACACCCAGAGGAATGAACTTATAGTAGAACTAAACTTCCTAACCTATCACACTGACGCGTTAGGGTTGACGTTTTGTATCAACGTTATATTGTCGCCCTTCATCATTATTCTTCCTATCTGCTTCCTATTCTTAGTTTTCATATGAACCTCTTCGGCCTCATCCAACACAATGTTCATGTATTCATCAAATCCCACGATGTGTCCCTCGATTCTTAGATTCACGTTCTCGTACAACCAAATTTGAACTCGGCTTCTGTTTTGTAAGTACCTGAAGATAAGGTTGATGGGTTGGACCATCACCTTCTGGACTTTTGGTGGACCCTTGTATGCCATTTTAGAATTGTAACTTTTGTATTAACTTCTGGCGAAAATAACGCTATCCCGGCTTTACAGTTTGCGTTTTCGACGATTTTGGGCTGTCAAATGTTGTCTATGGTCAAATGAGACGCCGATTGTTAGTGTTGTAGTTTCGGCTCACAAACAATTTTTTAGTCGATTGTTCTGGCTAACTAAAGTTTTATTATTCTTGGTTTAATTCACTGAACTTAGTAGTTTGATTGATTAAATTACTGTAGAAAAATCGAAATGGTAAATCTCCTGCCAATGTAAAAGTATTTTTTTAAATTCCGTCGTGCTCGATACTAAATGAGTTCACCGTGAAGTCGACTAACCAATGCTTTGCGAAACCGACAACCGGTATCGGTAACCAAATTGTTCAATCCCTTTATAAATTAATCGTAATGAGGAAGTGGTGTTGTGTTAATGTAATATTCAGAAAAAATCCGAATGTTATCTTCGAAATAAGTAGATATTAAAATGAATGGAAAGTATAGTTAACTGACTCGTGTTACTGTTATAATTATTATAAATTGATTATAAGTTTAAAAACTTCATTTAAGTAAGATGGACTTTAGAATAAAATAAAATAATATTGAAATGCGTAGGTATAGCAGTTTTTTCTTTTCGTTTGAGCGTGAGTGTTACAAGTAAACAATAGCATAGCATTTCGCATAATAAAATTATTGTAATACGTTAATTATTAGTTTTGATTAAAAGAATAATACTAGCAGGCACTTTTGGTTATTCCGCTAAATTCAAATTTTATTTGACAAAAAAAGTAAAACCCCCTCGGCGAAAACTAAAGATTCAACCAAATAATAGGCACTGATTGTGAAACTGTTTTAGACATAACATTTATTTTTTATTATTATTTTTAGGTGGTTTTGCTTTTTTTACCAAAAGGTATTTTTAAATATCAATATTATTCTATAATCAATAAGCAAAAAGTGTGCGATGGCCGGGAATCGAACCCGGATCAACTGCTTGGAAGGCAACTATGCTGACCATTACACCACCATCGCAACTATTTAAATGGTTGAAATTATAATTGTGTATATTCGAGTTGTTTTTACCTGGTCTATCTTGAATTTCCATTGCCGCTGCCAGCAAAGTGCAAGCACTTTCCACGCTCAAGGTCGATGTGACATGATCTTCGCAAGCTGATCTTAAATCTTCTACTCCTAGATCGGCTGCCAAAGTCATCATTTCGAATACTCCAGAATCTTGCAGCAATAGCTAATAATTAATTAATTATTCGATTTTAATTAGAAAGTAAACAAGCCTTTCCAACAAATAGAACTGGTAATAGCGCCATCTAGTTACAGGTATAATAGATGGATTTTGGTGTGAATTTCTATTTAGTCATTATTTTATCAATCCAAATGTAATATATATGTAATTATCCTGTAATGACTATATTTACCTTGCCAGTATAAACATACTGGATAAAAAGTCGAAACGTTTCAACTTGAACGTGCGGCATACGAATCGGTGTCGGTTGCGCGCCAATAGATGGCGTTACGGAACATCCCGGAATGCGACAGATCTCGCCTCGCTTTGTGTTTTGAAAGCTTTTGCATCTGAAACAATAGATTTTAGAGTAATAACTACGATTATAATCATATAATTATAATATTATACATCGCACAGGCTTATCTAACTGGTTACACAAGTTCATATCTATTATGAAGACAACTATTAAAAGTTTATAACACTAAACTCAGATTAGGAAAATAGGACACTAATAATGAAATAAAGAAGTATAATTTTTGACTTTATTCTAAAAAAAGCTGTCCACAGCTTAAAAGTAAGCGAGTTTTGTTTAATATTTCACAAAGCGGGTGCATGCACCTTAATTAAAAACCGATAATCTCGTCCGAAGAAATATTAAACGTTGAGCTACGTCGGATAGCTCAAGGAAAAACTTTGTCAAGTTTTACACCAACTTGTAAGTTATGCGAAAGTTGAGCGCGAGCGTAGAGTGGAACTAGACCTTAACCATACCTTTATCTCATCTATCTTTTAATATACATAAATATATAATCTGCATTATTTTGGGGAATATAGAGAACCTACCCAAATATAACCACAATCACGTCTACGTCTATTCGTGGATTGCTGAATAGATGGTCTCTTTTTTTGAAAGTAAGTTGCGGTCAAAGTAAATGAAATATATTAATGGATAAGTTATAGGTAGGTACCTTATTTATGTTCTCAGCTTTACTAGCTCTTCGTCGTCAAATGTCAAAGGTGTCCAAGAAGTAAATATTATAATTTTGGTAAAATCCAATAAATTTTGGAGTTATAATTATTTAAGTTTTATATGTGTGACCTATCACCATAATTTTGTGTAAATGGAGCTGCCAAATGTAAACGAATAGATTTTTGTATAATATTAAGTACCTACTTCGGTTGTAGAATTAAACATGAAAAAGTATACATATTGTACATTTTTTATTTCTTTTTGATCGACTCCTAAAGATCGTAGCGTCATGAAACTGCCTAAGTCACTCTTTATAGCACCAGCTGTCGTCCCCGTCTAAAAAGCTTCAGCCGTTTTTGGGATAAGCCGGAAGATACGGACCGAAGAAGAATTAAAATAGTTATTTTTTGTTTAAAAGTACCGTGTAATAAGTAGTTTCGTTATATGCATTTAGTGAAAAGATATTATTTTGACATTACAAACAGTAATTTAAATTTTATTTATTTGTATAGATTAGTGTAGTTTGATGGATTACTATACGTGTACCTATAAGTGTGGTGTATCGCTGCTATCAATGACACGTCGGTTATTTAGCGTTGATTAGACACAGCTCTAGCCCGCCTTTCGCGTGTAGACCCCGTGATTGAAACCGCTATTGACTAAATTCAATTTTCAATTTAGTTCGTTCACTTCACAGTAGCGGCGGTGATTTATCACCTTGTTTGACGTAGTACTTTACGTTAATTGGAAAAGGTGTTGAACTCAGTAGTGTCTACATATTTTGAACTACTTACACAACTTCACAAATTATAGTGATAATTAAAAATTGCTTTGTTGCATCTGCATTATATTCAGTCGTTAGTCTGTCATGGTCGTAGCTTATAGCACGAAACCCATAGCCGTGGCTACCTTTAGCCGTGGCTACATATAGCCGGGGCTAGCTTTACCCGTAGCTACCTATAGCCGTGGCTGCCTATAGCCGTGACTACCTATAGCCGTATTTGTGAAACACTTGCCTTCCCTTCCCCTAGCAAGGGAAGACCAGAAACCTGAAACCAGACTGAAAATCCGGGAGCATGTCGTTAACCTCCAGATACTCAACCATTTGTATGTAAATTACTCGCTAAAGTATTTTTGAAAGACAAGGCAAAATGCTGATTGGACGTAAGTAGGTCTTTACTGCTTATTGGGTTACTAGTTTTAGGGATGGGACGAACTACTGCGCATCGCCATAACTCTGGATAGGTGTGGGTTTCTATAAACCTATTTATAGTATCAAGCTTTAGCTTTATTAATATTATCTACTTACCAACTATGTACTAAAACATTACCTACATCATTGCATAAGGTCTCAAGAGTGGCAGCCATTAGACTGAGGCACACCACAACACAATATCAGGTATCTCCGTTCAAGCGTTCATAATGTTGAGTTTTGTCAAATATATACTTTTAATGTTGCTTCTTATTTTATTAAAGGTGTACAATAAAGATTATTCTATTCTAATTTATAATTGTTTGAGAGTTTGTTATTAATCAGTGGATGGTTTTGCTTCTGTAAGCATGAACTTATTATCCTTAAATAGATTTTGATTCACATAGCAAACGTCTTGACTCGAGTTTGATCTGGAAATAAAGCCTAGGACACGACGACGCCACGCTCTGTGTAATTGTTAGTAACTAAGATTCGATCAGAATTCTTTGAACTAGATCTTTGTAATTCATCCTTGCTCCTACCCACTAATAGATTAGGTAAGTATATAATGTACCTACAGACAGAGTACCGTCCGACGTTCTCTTCCCGCCACTTAAGTCGTGTAGCCGATCTCAATTAATTGCAAACCCGGTGTACCGTTCATTAGCTGATTTATTTGCGGACGCTTCGTCACTAGCTCTCCTTGACTTGAGGATCTACCAACAATATTTATTCCTTATCGAGACATAGGTAGGTAGGTACAGTGTTTGTTAGGTATTCCACTGTATTTATTATTGTATCCATTTATTTTGCAACGCACACGATTCAAGTGGGATTTCAGAATTGACCTTTATATTCGATGAAGAATAACCTGGTAGGTACTCGAAACTGTAGTCTTCTTAATAACTAATCAACATGTAACGTGAACAATAATACTTCATATATTGCGCTGATATTGATTAAGATTCAGCTTTATGTTGAACCACTGAAATATCACAGAATGATGAGGTACGTTCTTGTTATAAATGGAATCAGAAGAAGAAATTACAGTTGCAGTCAGTTAATCTACAGCAAAAGAACATTTTAGCTAGACATGCTAGCATGTCCCTACATGGGTAGGTACGGGTACATATGTCTTAGGATTGCAAAAATAAGCTTGCTCAAAATATGATTGGCTGATACGCAATGATGCCAAATAGAATGTCAGACATCCTAAATGTTACTTAGTTCACAAATGTATTGCATAGGTAATAAGATACCTAGTAGTTTCTACGCAGATCCCGTACAACACTCATCACATTACCGCTGCGCTCAGACGACGGCGATTTGTTTGCAATTAATCACTGTTTGAGCCTGTGTCCTCACGATTAATTCAGTGGGTGTGCATCTCGGCGCTGGCCAACAATCTCGGTGGATATCATTAATCTTGGTCGGAGTGGCAAGATACAAAGAATAGATAAATCAGATACCTACTACATTGCATTAAGTGTGGTGCCTAATCAGGGTATTAGTAAAAGGCAAACCTTTCAACAGTAGACTGGTGAATGACACCGAAATTCAATAAAAAAATCATATAATGTACAATACACGAATTATGCCTGTAATTCGAAGAAGAAAAACGGACCGATATAGGGGGATTATACCGAACGTAACGAACTTCGAACGTATCTATAGGGAAAATTAAAATAAAGTTTATGTAAAAGTTATCGATGTTAAAATAATCGAATAAACATCACAAAATGTGGATGATTAGTTTTATGATCTGTGCTATTTCATTTGCTAAATCATGACAAGGAGTCAAGTCAAACCGCACGCGCCTCGCAGACGCTAAAATTTTAAAAAAGGAACACTAGGAACATTAAATGGCTGCAAAGTCTTGAGTGATCAAAATAATAGTGAATTGTATAAAAATATTGTTGTGTTTCATGTGTACATGTGTTATTTATCAACATAGAGTGGTTTTAATTCCTCCTCTTTCTGTTATTATGTGAATAAGTGCTGTTCCAGTCAGATGGTGACTTTGGTAAGTACCTATCTACCTTCCATTGTAAATGTAACTTGGCTTACTATTACTTAGTTACATGATGACGACCAACGCGCTTGGATTGTATGTAGACTGTTGATATAAATTCATTAAATATAAGCTTTGCTAAAGTTTATCTTCAGGCCAAGCGAATGACTAGATCAGAAACTATCAGTTTATAGACACAACAATGCCAAATCGATTGTTTTGGTAGTGAATACTTTCAAAATGAAAGAAAGAAAGAAAGAAAGAGTTTATTCAGCCGTAGTATAGACAAGTACATCCATACCAAGAATAAGCTATAATAACAAAAAAATATAATAATACTAGCATTAAATACTATGCCCATATTTACGCCGAAAGGGATCTGGTTTAGCATATGCCAGACAAATTTGCTGGTTTTAAACCAGGTCCTAATCTCAACTAGGTCACGCACGGACGTGAAAATGTATGTAAGGTTCCTTTATAAAAATGATATAAACTGTCTTATCTACGCTTAGCTAGTCTCGTGGCAGCTCCCGTCTCCGTCAGCTGCCGACTAATGGAGCGTGCGGCTTTCACTTACACTTTTTGCTGATTTCCATTTAACACGTGGACGAAAGGAGCCCAGCTTCGAAGGATAACACGGATTTTCTAGTTGGAAAATCCTTGATATTACGCTGAAAGCGGGTACCTACTTTATATAAATGGATCCGTTTATCTATGACGTTTAGGGACGTGTGATACGGTCTTGTTGACTGAAAGTATGGCCTAGGCTTTTAGATTCTTATCAACTCAAAGCTTTCAAATCAAATCAAATACGTTTATTGTGATTTATTGCTTTACCAAGATATTTTACGATATTTAGGTTTTACACTTTCAAAAGTAGTATTTAGTTTAGTTTTCTTTTAGAATTCAGCTTTTTTCTGTTTGACTGCTTGCATTTCCAATTAAATTTAACTTTTGTTACTTTTTTGAGAAACGATAACGTTTTTGGCACGGAGTAATAATAATCATACTTATTTTCATTTAACCTTTCGGGATTACAGGCATGTAATGTTATGTTTCGATTGGCATTATTTTAGGAGGGCGAGCAGTAGCTGCTAAGATAGGGGTCGTGGTTTCGGGATTGATCGTGTCGGATCTGTGTGCTTGTGAATTTGAAGTTTATGTCAGGCAAATTTTTTTTTTTTTTTTTTTTTTTTTTTTTTTTTTAAGAAAAAGCTTACTAGCAATGTGGGTCACACATTACTAGTATTCTTGTTAACCCCTCGTGCTAAGCTAAATGCTTGTGTTACGAGTGGGTTCACGTCGGTAGTGCAATGGGTGGGGTTCGAACCGGCAACCATATGATCGCAAGTCCGACGCCCTAGCCATTAGGCTACCGACGCTTCCAGGATTACAGGAACAAATATAAAAAAAAGCTTCGTTAATTTCGTACGTATCATTACAAGATTAATTTATCTGCGTAACCTTATTAGAGCTGTCGGTCGCATGTCACGTCACACTTGCGTATCCCTGCCTCAATTTCGTCCGCAGTCCTGGGGAATACGCCTGACTTGACGTGGACATGACTTGCTCCTGTAATTGACGCGTCAGACTGGTCAGACCCATCTCTCCAGTGTGCTACAGATACAAGTGTTATTACAAATGTAACTAATTTGATTGATATTTTTTTCTGCTGGGCTTGCAATCGCTTTTGATTAATCGTATTATTTTCAAGAAAATATTTTCTAAAAATGTTTCTATGACATTCTTAGTAGCATCTCGGAGTCTAGATTTGTGTCCGGTTAATGGCAATAAGCTCACCTCCTATTTCATAGGACTTAAACATACTGGCGAAGTGTGGGGTACCTTAGTACACTGCCTAATCCTACGGGGAATACAGGCGTGATAATATTATGTAAGTAGGTATCTACTAAACTTTTTTTTAGTTTCAATGCCATCAGTCTTCACAAGACATATACAAGTACCTATTTCAGTTATGTTATGTGACATATTTGGCGTTTTGGACGCAGAGACAAGCCTCTACTACCCAGTTACCCCATAGTAACTCCGTACTACGCATGGCTACATGTCGAACTATACAAATCCGGTTTACACTGGCCTCTAATGGTATGGAAAGCACCACGGAAGAGATAGAAAGTACGTACACTGCGAGATCAGCTTAAATTGGAATTGTATAGGTTGACCTGTAGCTGCGTGTACCTACTTGGTATCTTCTTAGACTGGTGGCCATTTTGGTAGCAGTAGGGTAAGCAGTTCTACTGCTAGTAGATTCGGATGTACAGTCAGGCGATCAGCATAACGTTTCTTCTGTTTTATTAGGTATCTCATAATCTATGTATATTAAGAAATTTACGTGTACCTTAGTACACGTAAATTTCTTAATATCCACTAGATGACACATATCGTAGACAGCTAAGAAGCGACTCTTATTTTTTATGACTTTACATTTTTGTCTTTATGAATAGGCGTGACTTCCAAATGACTCTTACACCGAAACGAGTCCAGAAGTTATGTCTCTCTGAGTATTCTCATAGTGTCCACACATATCGTTACTGTCTATTTACATAGCCAATTCGAAACGACATTCTAGATGTCTAAAATGTTTTGATTAAAGAATTTCCAAGTAAGCTTCACAAGCTTCTCTTTTCAACAAAATATAAAGTAAGTACCCTTTAGTAACGCCCTCACAAAGATGTAGGTGACTTGGGAGCCTTTTGAACTGCCAATACCTACCTAGGTACCTACGTTCTTCAATTTTGCCAACCACAATAACAACCTAAGTAGGTACCTTATAGGTACGTACCTAAATAATTCTATAAATATGAGTCGCTGAACAATCGTGTAACAAGCCGTACATAGTGAAACTACATTACAACTTTAATCGGAAGTTAAGCTGCGGTCTCGGTGACATCGTGTGACGGGGCTTTATGGCGCGCCGTCTAACTTTTAATAGTGTTCCTGCCACGACAAACATCCGCCTGTTGGCACACCCTTTTAACTTCGCCTATAATATTGTGATGTCATCATTCATTTCTGGGGTAAAAATCTCCTCACTAAATTATTGGGCCGGTAGCCACTTTGCTCGAAGTCAGATTTAGGTAACCTACCATTCATTTGTTTTCGTCTAGAATCTAAATGCAACACGTCATCTTTCACTCACACAGCAGTGCTGCCACTATTCATACAATAACCATGATAATGACTTCATTAGGAATGCTGATCGAAGATTTAAAAATATGAGTGTGTAGGTACCACAGACAGTACACACATATTTTTTATTTCATTATTTAAATAATGATTTTCTATAAACAGGGAAGTAGTAAGTACCCCTATGTTCATGTCCATGTTCATCAGTCATCATCATCAGTAAAATCTAGGGTAATTTATTGATTCATCATCATCCTTTTGCTCCTTTCCCAATTTGTAAACAGTTCAGAAAAAATATATATGAATAGGTAGTACCTACCTAAGTACCTACCTACCTACTGGGTCCCAGTGTTGCAGCAACTGATCCATATTCTTCCTTAAAAAATGCTTAACTAAGTAGGTACTCATAAACATTAACGAAGTTATGAAAAATTAACCCGGATTTAATATTCAACATCACACTTAAGTAAATTACACGACCGCCAAGGGAAATGTTGCCACTTAATAAAATTAACTTCGCAATTTGTTTCGCTAAAAAACAAGGCAGCTTCTAAACAATCTGTACCAGGGCGGCGCGCGGCGCAGCGGCCATGATTGATGACGTCACAACCGCGCGCGCAACAACGCGACGCGACATCGCGACAACGTTGACGCGCAATTTGTGTTGTAGATATCTAGTGGTGACCAGGTTTCATGTTGAAAGATGGACAATGAGCATTAGTCACTTAAGTACATCTTTAACCCGCTGTCCTTGCTAGACCATCCCGTCATTTATTATCACGTAATTACAATAGGTTATAGTTATCTGAGTTCAAGTAGCGTCTGCAAATTGGAAAGCGTTAACTTTTTTAATCGGTCGCTCCTACTAATAAATTGCTAAGCTTGTTGGACGCTGTAAAGGGACTGAAACGTCGAGATTTGAAATAAAAAAGGAAACGCGATTAAATCCTGGTTTTATTTCAATAGTTAGAACGTGTCTTATTTAAAATTTAGAAATATTCGTCCACTGCTGGACGTAGGCCTCTCCTAGTGAACGCCACAGAGACCGAACTTCGGCTTTCCTCATCCGGTACCTAACTGCCAGCTGCCTTCCGCAAGTCATCACTCCAAAAAAAAAAACTACAAAAAAACCTTAGCAGGTAAATAATTATGTGCTTATTACAAGCAGGACTCTCCTGTTTCGCGGGGAAGACTATAGTGTTACTAACGATCACGATTAATAGTAGGCTCACCGCATCCGCCCGTCTCCGGCTGATGCTGGCGGTGATGCGACGCACATAAATCAAACTCTACGTTTTTGCAGTGTTTATTTGAACGTGGTTTATTTGACAGAATTAGACAATTTCAGGTCTGGCATGAAAAAAAATGTTATTTCTTTTGTTTTTTACGCGTGTTTTCCTTTTCGGTAACAGTTGGAAGCCAACTTTTCACCAACATAATGAAAAAAAAGTTGTTATTCAATTTATGGTTAAAGTGGTGGATAATTCAAAAGCATTCACTCTGAAAATTTTAAAAGTAAACTTGACGTCGGATGCGTTCCGTATAGCTTGTACAGCAGCTATAAATAAATAAATACTAGAATCCCAGGCATTTTTTCCAGTAAGAAGTAAAAAGAAACAAAAAATACACAACATTCAGCCTTATCTCGTTAGTAGATTCACTTGGTGGTGTTCAGTGTTGCCAACTGCATTCTAAAGACTGTAATCTGCACGCGATTCTAGCAACATTCTAATTTTCGCCACATTCATTCAACACGCGACGGTGGCGTTCAAATTACAGAACTCAAAGCTAATGAACATCACATTTGTATTTTTCATGTTATTTTCGAAATTCGAACGTATGGAGAGCGCAGATGAATCGACTCGTTAATCCTGATTGGTGTAATTCAATCTTGTAAATTACACTACACGACCGGTTGAATGTATTTTCTACTGATAAATGAAAAGCAAATGTATGAGTTGAATGGCTGAATTTATTACTTTAAGTAAGAAATATCCAATATTTTTTAGTTTAAAAAGCTGAATTTACCTTTTTATTTTGCTACAGTTTATAAAAAATAGAGCTAGGTATGAACTTAAGAAATTACAGTTTTTGCTTGATATTCATCAGGCAATAATCTACTATGTTGATGTTGGCTATGCGGGTATTTCACACATATTTCTAGGATTATTAGGTAAGTAGGATTAAGTACTTAACTCTAGATTTAATTTTAGTGTGGTATCAATTATGTATCTACCACTCTGTAGGTACGTTTGTGTAGACTGTAAGTTAATAAAAAATATAAAATCTGGTACGAAAAAATAGGTACGGAGAAAGTGGAGTTGAATCACAATCAATGGCCTTTCAACCTTTTGAAGCTGTCGTACAAAAGTATAAGTACGTGGCATAATCAATCCGAAGTGGCGCCGGTTTCGTAAACAATTCTTACACAAAAGCTTTGGTTGTGACAAGCTTCTTACTTAAGGGTGGACGCAGATTATTGCGACATTTTTCTACAAATAATAAAGCGGTAATGAGCGGTGTAGGACGTGACGTCACCGGCAGACGTCGCGCCGCGCCGGTGCAATGCAACCGCTCGCCTCCAATTTGCGGTTACGCTCACAATGGCTCCGCTCGCTCCGCTCAGCTGTCATTGCAACACGTGCCGCCGATGCTGTTGTTATAAGTTGTTGGTTTTCATTATTGAATGTAGCAAATTATGTGGTGTATTGTGAGTAACAACTTAAATTACATAACAATACTTTGCGATCAGGTACTGAAATATCTAGCAAGTAGCAATCTTCCGTTATTTATTTTAAGTTCGGGGCAGCGACTACGAGATCGCTTCTGTGTCACGGATCATCGTCAGGGTTTGAAGTAAAGTAAGTACCTAGCTGTACCGGGTGTTTGTTTGTGTAGGTTTGTTTAGGTCCCATGTAATAAGGGCGAGACTATTGCCAATATTATATTTTTATTGGTATCTCAATGTCTCCATAAACCATTCTTCCTAGTGGAAAGTGGAGCAATTTCTCCATGCTCATTTTGAGATTATATTTTACAAACTTTTTTTGATAATATTATTAATTACGATCATTCAAATCTACGCCTCAAACACCCAGGAGACACCAGATCCCAGCTTTCAGATGCATTTATCAGTCAAAATTCAGTATGTACCTATTTCCATTACATCCTGTATAAAAAAAATATCTCTTCTTTTTTCAGTCGGTTATACCAACACAAGTTTCTTTTTGTGTTCGTGTAACATTTTCTCCCAGGTACAGAGTATTCGTAACGTGTTAAATAATTGATGTTGTATTGTGCGTTTTGTCGCTACGCGGCGTATTGTTCCCTTTAGTATTGTTGAACTGATTTGAATCTCGCGTTTTGTTTGGTGTTGGGGTGACTACGAATAGCGGACAAATGTGGACAAGGAAACGAAGAAGGGCCGGAATTCTGGAAATAGCTTTTAGAAAACTGAGAGTAGTTGCTTAAGATTTTCTGAGTTTTCTTTCTTTCTGATCAATTAGTGGACAATAGAAAATCGATTATTTTGTTTTTGTTTCTATTTTTCGATTCCATAGTCAAACTGTTTGAACAGTTTTATGGGACACTGTCATAGTTCATAAGAAATACAATGTAACTTATAAACAACAAATAAATAATAAACTTTAGGCTCACTCTAAATAAATTAAGTAAATTTATTTAACTGTAAGTATTTAATAAGTAAGTTATACTAATTATCGATACATATTTATACATACCATCACGCCTATATTCCCCGAAGGGTTAGGCAGAGGTGTACTTAATGTACACCCACAGTTCGCCGGTATGTTTGGGTCCCATGTAATAGGGGGCGAGCCTATTGCCACTCACCGGGCACAAATCCAGACTCCGAGCTGCTACTGAGAATTTCATAGAAAAACTCAATAACACTTTGCTCGACCTGGGGATCGAACCCAAGACCTCTAGCAGTCGCGATTGGGACCACTAGACCAACGAGGCAGTCCTTAATTATCGATCTACTTTGTTATAAAGTTATTTACGTAAAGTTATTAGACGACAAAGAGTCACGTAGAGTTCCGAAGCTTATTATCGGCATTTCAGGTAAACACATTATACCGACAAAAAAATATCAAATAAGTTCTTAATAGCTTACATTAATCTTGTGTATCAGTATTCAGAAAATCTTGTAAGTCTAACTACTAAGAAAGTGAGGTTTTCTTATTAGACCAATAAATAGAAGAAAACTGACATTTAAAAAATGTTTTCAATGATGTGTGGCCACCGCAAACGAGCGGTTCGCGTGGAAGCGTGAGTTGTAATTACGATTCGTGTCGGTTTGTTTACTTCGCCGATAGATGGCGTTTGTTTCAACAACACGCATTGTTTTTTTTCGCGCTGACGGGCCAACTTTTCTCATTTATTCCAACAAATATGTCGAGTGTTTCAGCGATTTAACTTCAGTAGGTGTTTCATAGAATTCAGCACACGTACATACAATGTTGTTGTGGAAATTTCATAATTAGTACAGGTGGAAGGATCTTACACCTTCTATTATTGTTTCTGTGCGAGAAAATTTTAGAATAATTGCTCAGACAAAGTGAAGAGCTGGCTACTAAATAATTTAAGTAGACATTTGTTGATACAGGTGGTATCAAATTATTTAAAGTAGTAAGTATGATTAGTTATGTGTAATTTGCCTAGCTGAGTTAAATTAGAGGACATTGATCAGTTACTTTTCTTTGATGATGGTTAGGCACACAGTTACGCAGGTCCTCGATCTCGATTCTTGTAATAGAAATGTCCTATTCAAATGGAAGATTTGGACACATTGGGATTATTGTCATTTCCATAATTTTTTGGTAGTTTTGTTTTAATTATTATCGATTTCACTTATTCGAACAGCCTCACTCGAAACGAGCAGCTATTTTATAAGATCGCATGGATCAGACTGGAAGTCCTTTCCTCAAACCTTCGTAAACCATTTATTTTTGTAAGGTTAGGGGGGCACTTGGTAAGGAAACTTCAAAATGCTTGGTCTTTGGGGATAACACCGGACAGTGTGGGATTCTTACCCACTAATACGACCTCGGTGGCCACCATCAGCACATAGAGGGGCGCACTGTGTCCTCTTAATATACCACCCCAGAACCTCCCCTGTGCGACGCCTGTTAGAGCACATCCCTGTGGAGATTGTAATGAGGTTTCTCCTGAGCCCCACTGTACACAGTGTACACGGCAGCACCTGACCACTGTGCTACCTTTGTCGTCTTTTATGAGGACTTGCGCGCAGAATCCCCTCTCTAAACGCTCGCGACCCCAGAGACCCGTCTGGCTTATGTGGTACAGGCCTAATATAATAAATATCGCCTTTATCACAATTTGATTCAATATCATCTCTTTCATCAAAATTCCTGAATAGTAAAGTATCGCAGTACTTAGCACATACATTATGGCACAGTGTAACTTGTACATAATCGTGAACGAGCGGGTGCAAGCGCGATAAATTCTGTGCGGGCGAAGCGCCGTCCTCATTGAATCATCAATCAACCCCTCCCCCCCGCACCCTGCGCACCCGGTACCAATGTAATTAAGTCCCAAATTATCCCTGTAAGCAGTGACTAGGTAAACAGTGGTGCCAGGACAGTCCCAGGATTGAAATTATTGGAATTGGATTTACTGCGGCTTGGGTACGCTGTATTTATGCATTTGCTCGCGTCGGTCATATCTACTGGACTACGTTTATTGAAGTTATTGATTTTCATGTCTCCAGTAAAGAACTACTTATACTTTAAAATATATACATACTCAAACGGAAATGTCACGTCATTGTATTATTGAAATACTGTTCATTTTGATTTCAATCAAGGGAGACGGCATTAGATTGCACATTAGCTCTGCTTCTAAATCATTAATTAAATGATTCGATCGCAGGAAATGCAAAAACCTTATTTTGGCTCATTCCATTCAGACTCGATTATCCTAAAGTTAAATTAAAATAACTGGTGACTCTAGACTCACTGTACATGGTTGGCAGTCGTAAGTATGTACAGCGACGTTCGAAACAGTAACAGCAATTACCAAAATTCGTCAAGATTTCTGTATCGCCTGTACTGCTCATATCAATCCAGATACTTTGATGTGTGACAGAGACAAAAAATCGGGCACTCTTGCCTTGCGTGCCGTCAATGTGAAGTGTGAATAAGTGCTGCTTGATGAAGTAAGACAAATGGAGCTTTTAAAAGAAGGGATGCTGGGCTTGCAACACTTTTGTTCAGTTAAAGTCGTATTGTAAACATTAATGAACAATAAATTGAGTATTGTTCAAGATTGATGTGTTATTTTTCAGATATTTTGGGGTTGATTTACCGTTTAACCAGATGTTACTAAATTTGGGTACCTAATGTAGGTACTTATACTAGGTAGTCCATGGTACGACTACCAATTGATCTAGTTTGGAGCGATGAACGTTTGTCAGATTCTGTGGTGTCTCCATTCTATCTAACTAGGTCCCAGTTAGAGTATTGTAGGTCCCAGTTGGAATAAGTACTCCTATTACCACCGAGATGAATAATTTTATAGGATTCAAATCCATTGCCGTTGCTGATTCAGTGTTCAATCTCTAGGTATATCTAAACTAAGTAGCCACTAGCTATATTTTACATCAGACTTAACTGTAGTATGTATAATGACAGAAATCCATTACGAACTAAGCTTGGCTTTTTTACTTCAGCGAAACAACATTGATTTTTTCCTTGACCAAGTTTATTCTATGATACTTTTTTCTTGTCGATCGAAAAAAAACTATTGAGCAACAGGTAACAAATATTTCACCAAATAAGAACGAAGTTTTCAGCAGGAGTTGCCAAGATTAACAGCCAGGATGTATCCGAAAACTTGATTAAAAACAAGAAAGGGGGGTAAACAAAAACTGCTATGGCTATAAACAAAATTAACTGCCCCCGCGCCAAAGGAGTTTGGGAACTTTAAAATTACGTGAGTATCAAGTGCTGTTATTAGTGCTTCTTTCAGCTTGAGAAAAGAGAAAATATCTTTTCCCAAAGCCTGTCTCGATGTTGAGACGTAAATCTGGTCTTATGCGTAATATTTTTTGGGATCGCGTAGGTAATAACTTGGTCCTACTATTTATATTAACACAATCTGATGTTTATAGCAACTGATTCAACTAAAAATAACTTGATATCCATTTTATCTTTCACACTACAAAAACGAAATCGTCAAAGCTAGTTTTGCAATAAAACTTGAGCTCGTTGCGCAAATGCTTTTGCAATTTCTCTGCTACCTAGCATCTCTTTCATTTTGCAGAGATGTCAAGCATTTTCTGCAGCATCTCCGTTCCATATCCCAGCTCACGTAGCATTAATAAAATTAATAAGAAACAAGCTTAGCGATGATTGATTGCGGGCCGCGGGCGCGCGCGCCGCCAACTTTTTGAATCAATCATACGTAGCACAGCTGGTGCGGGCGCGGTGCATAATCACCGCTTGTTTGCAGATCCTCGTAACTGAGACTTAATTGTTACAGTTTATGGAGGTACTATGAAGTAGGTACTCGTGATTTAAGTAAATAATTAAGTATGGCTAACCAGTGACTTGCAGCAATATTTAAGCGATAGCAAAATTGAGGACTGCTGGTATGAAGTACGTATATTTTTTGGCAAAACATTTTCCTTATAAAATATCCATCCCTCGCAACAAAATTACGATGTTCGTTTTCCGACCTTATAATACAATAATAAAAAGTGCAAAACTACGGTCGTATATCAATTCGAATAGAAAAGTTCTCGACGGTCCGCAAATAGTGAGTTATTTTTCCAATTTGCTCCTAACAAACACATTTTGTGAGTCGCACCAACTTCACGCATAACTTGACGGAGTTGCTCGCACAACTTGCCGTTTTCCGGCCCCCTTCAACTGACCACATGTCGAGAACAGGACCCTGCCTATTTACATGCAAATTGCTTGCCGTCGACAGATTTCTTTTGAATATCCCCTATCTTTGGTCTGAATAACTTTCGATACTATACATAATTCATTTGGATCGGACGG
Source organism: Subacronicta megacephala (assembly GCA_958496365.1). NCBI lineage: Eukaryota > Metazoa > Arthropoda > Insecta > Lepidoptera > Noctuidae > Subacronicta > Subacronicta megacephala. The sequence continues at coordinate 398,232 of OY292526.1, forward strand.
CGGCGATCTTTTTTATTAGTTTCTGTAGTATCTGAAAATTTAGATTTTACTTTGATTTATACGGAGTCAAATATTAAAAATATTTGACTCCGTATAAAAGGATTAGTGATGCGATGCAAATTAATTTAAATTTAGCGCCATCTAGTTATGAAGTCAGAAATTTGTTTCAAGGGATCCACAAAAGATGGCGCTGCTAGTCGTATTTTCTCACAATGAGTGAGACAAAATGTAAAACAGTTTGTGATGAATATTAATTTCTGTACATCTGTAGGTACTCTTTATTTCCTTTCAGCGCATTATGGAGTTCTGCTCTGTGCGCCTCATCAAGCAAATTACGTTTTCACATCTCGGGTCTCAAAATTCATTTGCATTTGAATCAGTTTGTGAACGGTGCAGTCGTGAAAGGTCTGCAATTTACTTCGCGCCTAAAGTAAGATAAAATTAGAAGCAATTTGAAACTTCTATGATTTCGTTATTAAAAGTTTAAGCTGTAATAATTATTTTTGATTGTCCACGAGAAACACCGTAACCGCATTTGGCGCGATTATTCTAAATTGAAGTATTCGGTTAATGTGCTAATTACACATAATAAAAGTACTAATATACAATATATAATACGTTTGGCTTATAAACCAAAAATTTAACTATATTTTCATCTCCCGTATGGTCTAGTGGCTAGGATACCTGGCTTTCACCCAGGAGGCTCGGGTTCGATTCCCGGTACGGGAAAATATTTTTGCATGTTTTACTTACCTTGCAATCAAGATTATTTTGTGAGCGTAGACTTTTTCCTCGTTAGTTCCGAGTATAAAGACGATATCTGCAGAATCTTGGTCTTCAGAGAGGCGCTGCAAGTCGCGCAGCAGGCCGGGTAGGCCGGCCCGCTCCACCGAAGCAGTGCAACAAGTGCCCGTCACCCTATTCGCCATTGGCACTGACTGCTTCTTTTTGATTGGATAAATCTTGACAAACTTTTGTGACGTTTTTCTCTAACTCTTCACCGGTCAACAGCAAATTAGCAAGTAAAAGTACAGTTTTTGCGTCACCGAAGTTTAAGTATTCATGTAACTGTTTTTATATGACACAACACAAACAAAACAAGGAAAAAATACAACAAAACTGACAGAAAGCTGAGAAACTAACAGACACGATTACCACTGAAGTTATTTCAACAGTAAACACATCACGGTCCGACACTTCATTTACTTATTTATAGAAAACATTTGATTTGCAAATTTTAAGCTCAAAACTCGGCTTGTCAACATAACCTCAATAGCATTACTTTGCTTCAACTTCAAATAACTTGGACTGGACTAAAAGTTCGTTTTCCAACTGCGCATGATATCCTCACAGCTTCGTATTGCATATAAAACACAGTGTCCTTTGTGTTTCGGGTTAAAATCGGCCTCACAGGTACAAAACAGGTTTTCATTAAACTCAGGTAGATCGCTTCTACTAGTATTTCTATCTTTGTCATACATTGTACCACTGTTTAGATACTAGTTGACTATTTCAACAAGTATGTCAAGAGCCTCCGTGGCGCAATTGGCTAGCGCGTTCGGCTGTTAACCGAAAGGTTGGTGGTTCGAGCCCACCCGGGGGCGTCTCTTTTTGTATTTTCTTAGAAAGTTATTTATTTGTTTTACTTTGTTACTGGATTTTCTTCGATTTGATAAAATGTAAAAAAATCATAGTTTTAATATTAGTTTTTTTTAATGATATAAATTATTATTAGATACCAAAATATTAGCAACAATTCTACCGTCGTCGTAAACAGTCTGAACGGCAACGGCAACGGTGCCGTGCAGATAACTGTACAGCTGTCACTGAACATTCAAAACCACGCTATAATGCCTTACGCAGCAATGGCTTTACAAATGCACATTATTCGCTGCCAAATTCAACAGTACGATATTTAGCGCAAGGAAGTTGCGCGCAGACGTGACAGTTCGGAAATTGCAACCCGTCAACGACCCGAGCGTCGGCACTTGTCAGCAATGTCCGTCAACTACGAGTTGTAACCGTTTTGTTACGGGTCAATTTGTATTTGGAACGTGATTTGAATAATAGAGAGCGAATTTGTTCTTCATAGAGTGTTTATGGCCTTAAACAAAACAATTGATTTATTTGAGTTTATTTGTGAATTAGTGAGTAGGTACCTATACCAAAAGCTTATTTTTAATAACAGATTCTAGAGGAAGTTTAATAGCACAAAAGTAGTGAAAATTTTCAAATTTAGCAGAGTCCTCTATTTTACACTTATGTTAATATTTAGATATCATTGTTGTGCATACATTATGCTAATGCTAGAACGAATCCAGAACAAGTTCATGAGATTCCTGTACCTAAAGCAGTATGGTGTGTATCCAGGGTATCCACTTCTGTATTCTACACTATTTGTGCTGGGCATGGTAGGATATAATAAGCTGGAAGTAAGAAGGGAAGTGGCTATCGCCACTTATGCATTTAAAATATTGCGTGGTAAAATACACAACCCGGGCGTTTTAAACACGTTGGGGTTGTGTGTACCAGATGGGTACGTGGGACGGCGGAGGCGGCCGCCGCTGCTGTGGGAGCCGCCCGCTCGCACCAACCTACTGCACCGCGCGCCGCTGACGCGAGCGCTGCGTACACTCAATATGGTGTCACAACGGATTGACTGTTTCAATTGCACTTTGAGTGAATTCACACGGGTCGCATTTTGTATTGTAACTTCTTCTTTGGAATAATAATATATAGGGTAAGATACCCAATTATTGACACTTTAAGGGCTATCGTGCCGAAATAGTTTAATATCTTTAATTTTGCGGTATTGCCCGTTGGATAACCGGTTTAAATTAATAGAGCAAGTATTGTATTTCCTTGATTATTAACAAAAAAGATATTTAGATGATAATTAGTATTATTTTTTCAAGTTTTATTGATTAACTATGATTTGCCCAATTATTGACACATTCTGCCCTATTATCGTCAGGTGTTGAACCAATTTATTGACACTGCAATTTTCCTAGTAGGTGAACCTATTAATAAAAATTATATACGGTTTTTTAAAATAAAACCAATCTTAATTGTTAGTAATTAACCTATTTTACTGTGAAATTGTATTTACGAATAGAAAAACTTGAGTATAATCAGTCAACTTAACAAATAAATCGTATGTTTTGTTTATACTTGAAATCACTGGAAATAATGAGGTTATGCTTATGAGGAACTTCTAAATAGGTACCTACTTGGGTAATATCTCTGTGTTTAAAATCTTTCAATTTCTTCTACAGTCAATGCTTTATTTTTTTAAGTAGGATTGTATGTAGTAAGTTCTCAATCTTCTTCTGACACACTCCTGTGGGTTTTTTTTTATTTTGCATGTTATAAAATAATACTCATCGCTAATTTAACAAACTTTTTGACTTTATCAACTTCTTTACCCGTGTTATTATTTTATAGTCTTCTGTTTATTCATTTTTCTGAGCATTATTTATTTTTTCTTGTTCCTTTTTTTTCTCTCTCTTTTCTTTTTTTAATTCCTTTCTAAGCCTTTCCTTCTTTTATTTTCATTTTTCATTTTCGTGTGCCTTCCACTCGGCTGATGTTCTTTTTATATTTTTAGCACATTTCCTTTGAAATGTCTCCGGCAGTACGAGAATATCCTGCAACTTGATTGGAGTACACTCGGATAAAATAGATTTTGAAATTTGAATAGGAGGATTTTTTCTATCTTTAATGATTCTTGATCCACTCCACTAAGTAATTTTCTTCGTCTTCGGTCAGGAGAGTAGCAGGACCCGGACAAGCTTTATGTTGAGGGTTCTGAAGTCTTTTAATCAATGTTGTTCGAAGTTTTATGTTAGGAATTGTTTAACTACAAAACACATACCTATGCACTAATGAAAGCGATCATGCGACACAAGCGAAATGTTGATGATAACCGCATAATTATCTGATCATAACTTGCATAATCTTTATGTTATGAGTGTAAAGGATGCAGAAGTATCCAAAGATGTAACTTGTGGAAAACTAATCCTCTGCGAAAAAATCTGAGTACTTATGTCTTCATTTTATTCCAATTATTGACATAGCCTTACCCAATTATCAACACTGATTTTTGTATAGAGAATATAGATTTGACACCCATGTCGGAATTTGGAATAAAGGTGTATTTTGACTTCAATCTTATTTGTAGTCATATATCAAGTCATAAACTAGGTATATACAATTGAATTAGCCTCTTCCAAAAATTAATGGTAAATTCCAATTATTGACATGGGTGTCAATAAATTGGAATTTCACTATTATCGACATACCAAAAACTGACACCCTGTAAAAAATCAACTAACACAGTAAATGGCGAAATAACCATTGAAATCTACTATATAAACCTTCAAAATTAGAATAACACAACATTCAAAGAAAGGTATTCCAATTTCTGAATACTTTAACATGATTCAAATGAACGCTTACCTTATTGAAATTCTAAGAAAACCAAGTTTTTCCCACTAACACACTGATTGCACTGTTTGAATCAGCTATTTGACGCCGTCTTAGTTCTTTTAACAGATAAGTTTAGCCAGTGGCATACAAAAATAAACTATCTAAAATAATTTTAATAAATAACACACTTAGGTAACCAAGTTTCCTTAAATTTTGATAATAAAAATAGAGTGTCAATAAATTGGGGGGGTGTCAGTAATAGGGTACTTTACCCTACTTATAACTACAACTACGCTATTGTATTAGGTTAAGCCTGTGATGATAGCTGTATGTGTTTAAATAAATAAATAAAAATAAATTATAGTTTTTGTCGCAATTTCAATAACCTACGTTATGCCATAAATAGTACATTTTTATATTACGGCATTTTTTAATAAAAAAGTCGCTAATGTGATACAGAAAACAAGAAAAGGCCAAAATACCATTGTGGTACCTATACGACTACATTCTAACGCTGCGCTGCGATACTAATTGCGACCCATACAGGCAAAACAGTAGAGCGGTCAGCATAATGCCTTTTGCCCGACTTACAAAAAGTTCTTTTAAACACTAAGGCGAGAGCTGGAGCTGACCCAACGTATTACACTGTTCTAGAAAAAAAAACGCAGGATTTGTTTTGCATTATGAATGTGCCTGAATTCTATGTTGCAACAGTAGTTTTTTCAACTATTTAAATTCCACATTGCATTCTGCAAACGTCCCACATAATATTTAGTTTAGCATTATGCTATTGGACGCATCACAGATTGCAGGAGATGGTTTGTTAGGAATGTATGCACAGCGAACGGGTTACCCGTCGTCCGGCCAGATGCATTATTCAACTGTCACGTGTCATGTGAGTCCATCGCAATTCCACGCCATGGATTGCATTGTTAGTTTGCATTACATTTAGTTCATGGACAAACAGACGGCCTAATAAAGTAAAAAATCATATTTGCTCTCTATGTCGGCGTGGATTTTAAATTCTGCCGAATTATGCACGCAAATCTGCTTTATTGAAATTTCCAATGAATGTCGAATGATTTTACATAAAAATATGCTATTTCAGTTATAGCCAAAGACTGCATTTATTATTTTAGCTACATTGTTATTATAAAATGCCGTTGTTTTGAACCGATTATAGCGTCCACTCACGGCCAGACTGACTAAATTGTTTTGTTTCATTATTTACGTCGAATATTCGCGTGTCAGAAATCAGTGTACCTATGCTACAGGTATATTTAGTAGTCGCAAGTCGCAAGCGCCCGCTGAACGTTGATTTAGGCTCTAAATTCTTGGCCGGAAGTAGGTTTACCCATCATTACATGGGACCTAAACATATTGATGAATTGTGGGCGTAGGTATACCCTTGCCTAGCCTTTTGGGGGAATACAAGTGTGATGGTAGTATGTTCGTTACATAGAGCTTAGAGTACAATGGAGTTATTCATACCTACAGTTTGCGTTCGGTATAGGATTTATTGCTAAAAATTAGAACAACACATTATCATAAAATTGCGCAATAACAGGCACGGTCCGTAACTCAGTACACAGACTCTCATAACATTACGGAGCCGTTTATTTTAACAGATGTACTATTTCTTAGCCTGTTAACTGCCTCGTCGACAAATATATTGCGCTAAACGGTCTGGTTTCTATGAACGTCACCATACATTAGTAGCATTTACTAAATAATTGTAAAATAAGTGGGCCTGGATGTCGATAATAATTCTATCAGTTTGTTTTCATTGCGCAGGAGTGGCGCGATGGCGCGCCGAACTGCGTTCAACTGCGTTGCTGACGCGTTTATGTGTATTGATTTCAGTATATTTGCCCTTTATTTATGGGTGTCAAGGTTAATGTTTGGTGTAACACCGTGTTCCTTTTAAGTATGGTTTGAGTAAACAGTTTGGATTGAAGACAATGTGGGCCAATTGGTGTTTTTCAATCGTAGCTCGATATTTGGATTTCAAAAGTTGGGCCAAGAATAACAGTTTTTTTTTCTTTTTGTTGGGCCAAGTATAACAGATTAGTTACTTGATAAGTGATTATAAGTTCCATATAAATTGTAGAATACTTACTTACATAATATTAGGTAAAAGTGGTGAGTATAATTTTACAGTTACGTAAATACTTGAAGAAGTTACCTAATTATTAGACGAAATAATACATACGAGTATTATCTACTCATGTAACATAAAAATATTCTTAAATCTGTAACGGAAATTCGACCCTTCATTTAAATAGTGAGGATAGTTTAATAAAAATATAAATCAAATATCGTTATCATTTACGATGGCCTTTGAACAAACATACGATTGTATCAATCACTGTCGAGGGCCGCTGCCGAAAACTTGATGTTTACACGAGATAATGTCGTCAATAAGTGGATTATGGTCATTCTGACCCGTACATCCCGTATTTGTTAACACGTGTAAACTGCGATAGCAACGGGTTAAGTCAATAAAGTGTTTGTCGTTGAATATCTTCGGATTACAGTCGTGGCTCATGATTCAATATCATAAACCCGGTGATATTGAAGTTAGGTAAGTATTTATTATTATTTTATAATGTTTGTGGTGATTTTTATTATCCGGGTGTCACATATTTAGGGTGTACTGTTCAGTTAATCTATCTATATACTTCTATAATATGTCCTCAAGCTTAATTTTTAATTTCTGTCACATACAAAGAAAATAAAAGAACTATAACAAAGGAAAAATTAATGCAATCGAAATCAAACAATTTCCACAATTAGCTGAGGGCTAGGGTGGAACAATGAAACAGAACACTCGCCGAAGACAACGACTGTGACGAGGGGCACTCTTGTACCAAATAAGAAAACCAATTAAAGCTCAGTATTAAACGTCACCTAACCGTTGAATATGAATGGCGGGGTCGGGGCGACCCGGGCGACCCACACACTCGGCCCGATGCGATCTGCCCGCAATTATACCACAAAGGAATCAATTACACGCGAGCGCGGCAAAGCGGAAAGAAAACAATATTGCACTCGCAACGCTTAAACTCTTCACCGTTTCTGTGCCTTACCTTGCGATACGACAGGGCTAGGAGGCGACAGAAGTGCTGAGTATTTATTTTCAAGTCTTTGTAAGTAGTTTTTCTTTACAGTTATTTGATGATACGTCCAGATTCAGTAATACCAATATTTATCTCGGGTTACATCCGCTTTGACTATTAATAGAATAGTCAAAGCGGATGTAACCCGCTAGTTTGTAGTGATTAGTATTAGTGAATTTAATCATCAATATTTCTGTGGAGACACGAAAGCTTACACCTACTAAGTTAGTTTCCGAATGATTCCCCACATGACTGTGACAAGAGCGACGCGTCACGGCGTCACATACGCACACGCTTACGGCTGCACTTCACAAGCGTTTGCCAAAATCAGCTCCGCGTCAGCGCGTCGCGTCTAAATTTTTATCACCGTCGGAGCTCGTCTCGCGAGTTTGGCCCTCGTCTCTTTGAGGTGCAGATCAAAGCATACGCGCTTCTATTAGCCCTGATTACAGCGGCGCACTCGACGCCCCGCCGCCCGCCGCTCGGCGCGCCCCCTCGCGGTCGCATTGTCTAACCGCGACCGCCGTCGGGTTAAGTTAAGATGCCTTGTAGTGTCATTGCAAGTTTAATTAGCTTTGATAGTGATGCGCCGACGTTTGACGTTTCTAGTACGCAATAAGTGTACTGTGGCACTTACGCAACGATGGCTACATAGTCTAGCCTCCGTTACTGTAAAATTGTTTGTTTTGTTATTGGATACTTACCTACCGTGATAAATTATGAAGCGATTGATAGGGTGCCATTGAAATAAAGCTTTATAATACATGTAGACTTTGAGAGCAGGTTCTGGTAATATCATTTTGTATAAGAAAATAATTAAATAATAGTCATTGTTTTTCAGAATCAACAATGTTATATTAGTGAGTTGTTATTGTGGGTACAACACTAATTCTTATGCTTAGATCACAAGATAGTTTTACTTATCATGGTTAACTTATCATAATTCTTATCTATAATTATTTTTATCTTATAGTCATAAAAGGCTTTTAATAATCAATAAAGTATTGTAAAATAGGTAAACCTAAACATTACAATTATATGTTAAATACTATACTGGTATTTTGTTTTATTTAGACAAATTCAGTAACTTGTATAGCTTAAAGGTACAATGGGAAAAGTATTTTTGTACTTAGGATTATAATTATCTGTAAATTGGCAGATATATGGATTCAATTCTGTGAGCGGTCTTATTGACTGTTTTATTCTCTAAGAGGTCTCCTGTTAGCTTATCTTTGGCTCTAGGTATATATATGGATGTACAATCTATTAAGGTTTTCCCTTTCTTATATCATAATATAATTATAATTTTTGGCTTCTTCTTTTTCTTAATCATATATAATCACAGTATTTTTAATACTTTAATGCTAATCAGTTCTGTTTTTTTTTTTTTTTTTTTTACAATTATTATGTTACTTGTTAACAGTAGCTTATTCACTAATCAGTCTCGATCAAGTATTGACCTTGCAAATGCTGTGTGGTCAGTATTTGTTATTGGCCGGTTATAAAATTTGGCAAATGTGCTTGAGTTGCCACTCCAGCCGGCAGTTTTTTTAATCTGATCTATAGTTACACCTAACTTGAGGGCTTTTGAAGTAGCTGCATGGCGTGTGCTATGCGCTGAGAACAGTGATATGTCAATGCCACACCTTTGTAGGGTATTTTTTATCCAATGGCTGAGAGTCTGGCTTGTCACTATATTATAGGGCTTTTTGGCGCTGATAAATATTTTTTTATGTTTGCGGTAGACCGCAGTTTTTTCTATATAGTCTGTCAAAGTTTTTGCTGGGCATATTGCTGGCTTATTCTGGAAGAAAGGAAGGATGAGGACCGGTTGGTTGGTACCTAATCTGGAGGTTTTTATTAAGTATGGGATTTTTATAGATATTTTTGAAGGATGTATTTCAATATTTTCAATGTTTATTTGTGATAGGGTTTGGACCCTATGTGCGGTCGTGAGAGCGAGGAGAGTAACACATTTTTTGGACAGGTCTTCAAGGGTCAAACTATTGTTTGGGTACCAGGCTTCTAGAGTTTCTAAAACCTGGTTTGTGTCCCAAGTGATATTGTATTTCGGAGTGGGTGGTCGAAGTCGAAATACTCCCTTAAAGAATCTTTTTAATCTGTCGTCTGAGGATTTTTTAGCGCCTATAATTAGTGACAGTGCTGCTCTGTGTGTATTAAGGGTTCCATATTGGTTACCTGATTCGAATAAGGTTGTTAGGAAGTATATCACCGTTGGTACTGATGCTTCGTAGATGTCCACATTGTTCTTGGTGCAGAAATTGTACCAGTTTTTTAGGCAGGTGTCGTATTGTTTGTATGAATTTTCTGATAGTGATGCCAGCATTATGTTAACGGATGACGGTGGTACACTTCGTCGTACTAGCGCTGTCCGCACAAGACTCCGGCAACCAGGGTAAGGTTCTTGTGTATTTTCCTTTCGCTGTAATGAGATACATTAATATTTTTATTAGGTTTGAGTATTATCATCTCCGAGATGAGGAGTTCTTTGAATAAGGGGAACCACGGTTGGGTTGGCCACAGCGGGACAACCATGATGCCTTTGGCTTTGTCTGTTATAATTTTCCTTAGTGTTTTTAGAATAATTGAGAAAGGGGGGAAAGCGTAGAAGAAAAATGGTGACCACGTTATTGTGAATGCATCAATTGTGAGGGCGTCAGGGTCGTTATGCCATGATATATATTTGTCGCATTTCTTGTTGATGCGACTGGCGAATAGGTCTAGTTCTGGTGTGCCAAACTTATACTTCAAGAGGTTGAATGCCTCTTCCTTGAGTTCCCATTCTATGTCTGGGTGTGTTCGGCGCGATTCTGCGTCAGCTATTCTATTTTCTGATGATTTTATATATGAGGCGAAAACGAAGATTTTTCTTTGTTCGCACCATTGCCATATATTCCTAGCTATGTCTGAGAGATGAGGATACTGGATGCACCCCATTCGGTTTATATATGAGATGGCAGTAGTGTTATCTATGCGCAATAGAACTTGGCAATTTTTAAGTGTTTTACCGAATGTTTTTATGGCAAAAAAAGCTGCTAATAATTCGAGGTAGTTTATATGACATTTACGTTCCTCGTCCGACCACTGACCACTTGCTGTCTCTTCTCCACAGGCGGCGCCCCATCCCGTGGTTGAGGCGTCAGAGAAAATTTCAGTTATGTAATTGTAATCTTTAATTTTGTTATTTGAATGTTGGATGTTGCGTAGCCACCATTCCAAGTCTGGTTTTATGGTTGCTGGGATAGACATGTATTTGTCGTAATCATCGTGGCCTTGAAGTGCTATGAATTTACAACGTTCTAGGTGTTTGGTGTATAGCCAACCATATTCCACGGCATGACATGCTGAGGTCAGAAGTCCGACAAGGCGCGCAAATTCTCTGATTTGGCATTGAGACAGATTTATGAATCTTTGTAGTTCACTTTTGATAAGTTCTATTTTTTGATTTGGTAGTCTGACATGCATTTTTTTTGCATCAATCAGGTATCCTAAAAATTTACAGACATTAGAGGGAATGGAGAGACTCTTCTCTTCATTGACAAAGAAACCTAAACTGGTTAATAACTTTTTTGTGTTATCTATGTTTTCCCTGCACCTGTTATATGAATTTCCAAATAATAATATGTCATCGAGATATATGGTTGATGAATATCCACAGGATCTGAGTAATTTTATGACTGGCTTCATGGTTTTTGTAAAGACATAGGGGGTAGTGTTAAGCCCAAATGGTAACACATTGAACTCATATAATCTTTCATGAAAGAATCTAAGGTACTGTCGTGAGCTTTCATGTATTTTTATGAAAAAATATGCATCTTTTAGGTCTATTGTGGCCATGAAGCAGTCCTGTGATACAATTTTTATTGCTGTGCGTAAGTCTTCCAATTTAAAGTGATTTGTCTTTATGAACTGGTTTAAGTTTTTTAAGTTAAGAATAAAGCGCATATCGCCATTTGGTTTTGGTCTTAAAAATACACTTGATACAAACTGTCCCTTGCAGGGTTGGCATTCGGATATGGCACCAATTGCCTTAAGGTTAGTAATAGCTCTTTTAAAGTGAGCTTGGTTAGTTGGTGTGTTCTTACGTATTGCTGGTGGTGATGACTGGACTACTGGCCGGGAAAATTCAATTTTGTAGCCATTGATCCATGATAACACAGTCCTGTCCTCTGTGAGGAGTGACCATTGTTTATAGAAATGTGATAGGCGGCCAGCATATCTTACCGGGTTTAGCGGCGGTGGGTCTGCTTCTGATGATATGTGGATGTTCTCGAGGATCTGTAGTGCTGATTGCGGCGAGAGACAGGCTCCTTGCTCCCTTGTTGTCGTTGTGGGGCCGGCGGCCTGCGCGCCGGGGGAGCTTTCCAGTTTAAATTTCCTTGTTTTTGCATAGGAGTCTTTTGTTTCTTCATGTTATTGTTGTTGCTATTAGGGACTTTTATTTCTGCACCTGATTTTGATATTGCTTTTGCGGCTTTCAGCGTTTCAGTTAGGTTTTCTCCAAATAGGTATTTGTCTATTTTTGTGTTTTGGATTTGGTCCTTGATTTCTTTTTTCAATGTGCCACAGCTATATTTGCGTCTTGTTATGGAATCTGAGTATTGAATGTCGCAGAGTATGCGACTGGCGTCCATTAGTTTCTTCAATAGATCCTTGTTTTGATCTTTGGAGGTGAGCATGTCTGAAATTGCTGAGCTTAGGCAAGATATTGCACTAGTGAGTAGCTTTTGCCTTGCTTCAATAGCCTTATCTCTGTTGACTAGGGCTTCTGGAAGGGCTGCTTTAATTTCACTGTTCAACAGTGGTGCGCCTAAGCGGGTAGCGTTTGATGGGCATGTATATTGTAGCAGAAGCTCTTTTCGGAGTTCTCTATTAAGTCCAGAGATTGAGATGTGTTCTAGGCGGTTTGCCAGATCTTTGTGTATTTCTTTTCCTTGCTCATTTATTTTTGATGGATCCTCTCCGAGTATCTCTAATATATCTTTGCTCAGTTCATCGCATTCGCAAGTTTCTTCTAAATTCTGGATGTTTGTGTTTTCCTTATTCTCCAAAGTGACTGAGCATTCTGGGGGGTTCTCTATTATGTGGCCTTGCTCTTCAATGTCTTCCAAGCTTGCCCCTGGAATGATTTTTAAGAATCATTACTAGGTATATTGTGGTAGGATATGAATTAACACTGCCCAGTGTGTATGTAATTTTTGGGCTTAATTTTGTAAAATTTCCAAGAAATTGAACAAGACCCATGACTTTGAGTGTTGTTGGGGCGTTCCCCCGATATGCTCGAAAGCATTTTGTGTTAATGCGTGAGACAGTCCCTTTTGACTACTCGAATTGCATTTGGTAGGATAACATTGACTTAGTTTATACTAAAATCAATAATCGGACGCCATTGGCGAGTTTTTGTAGGTTAAGTACCTATGCACGTTTAGCATGCGTTGAGACAGCCCAAATCGACAGCTCGAGTTTGCATTGCTTGGTGCTTAGAACATCCTTGGTATGTAATTACCTGGTTGGTGATCTGATTGAGGTGTAGAAGCTCCTGATGATTGTAGCTCGGACGAGTCCCGACGTGCTCGGCTTAGTTTCTTCTCCAGTTTCTTGATTTTTCTGGTAATGTTTTCGAAATCATCCTGATTGCGTTTACGCTTGGGCATTTTCGAACACTGATGTTATTAATTTCACTTGAAAAAGGTTAAAAAATCAAGAAACGTGGTGAGCGGTGACGCACAAAAAAAGCGAATGATAGACAAGAGCACCGGAAGGAACAGATAAAAAATAAAAATTGTCTATTCTCAACTTAGTGGTGAGTGGTAGCATCTTAGGCGATACTACATGTATTATAAAGCTTTATTTCAGGTTACTAATCTCGAGGACGAAGCATAAGTATATTATACTATTACTTACTTATTTCATAAGTATATTATACTTATGCTTCACTTCTTATGCTCACATATAATTATTATAGAAAAGAAAAGCCAAGAAACCACGCGGGCGAAAAGCTAGTTAAAAATATAAGTAAGGATGAGTACACCCCCCCCCCCCTAACCTATCCCCATGTTAGAGTACATAATATTTCTCAAACCCTCTTCTTATGTAAGATTTTATTAAATTTTTCAGAATACTAAAATCATGATAGAAAATTATCAGTTACACTAAAGATTTTTATTTTTAACAGATAATTCAGTTCTTTTATTGCTATCAGATATATGTATGTAGATTACCAGGATATTATTATTAGAAATATTACGTAAGAATGGGTTTTACCTCCCTCCAAGATGAAGGCATGTAGAGATTTTTTAACCCCCCTTCACCTTGGGACCCTTACGTAACTGGGTATACGAAGTTATTGTAGATGGTAGGTAAAGGCAAGGTCTTTGATAAGTCTATAAAAATCATAGTATCGGTATATAAATACCGATAAAGACAATTGTCTTTAGATTCACTTGATAATAGGTATTCTATTTTAATCTACATATGAGAATCATTCACAACGCTATGAAGAATAGAATCTTTATTTACTGGTAAGTACGGTGGACAGATCATGCTACCATGAAATATCAAATTTCCTCAGTTGATTTTGAACTTAATCATCAACACGTTAAGGTTTGAAATCATTTGTAGAAATTTGTCAGTTTTGTATTACCTGTTGTACTGGCGACTGTACATGCGAACTCATTGATAAGCTTAGGAATGTGTTATTTCCGTATTTATCAGGAATTTTATCGGCTCCGTATCTTTGCGTGCCACTTGGATTATTTATAGACTTGAGAAATATTATTGTTGAAACCAATATAGTAAAGCACTGTATTGCAATTTTTCTGTCTAGCTTTAGTTTATAAGCTAGACAGAAGACCTACTAATTATATGACTGGATTCTTAGATCAATAATACCTAATACTAATACATTATTTAAACGATAATTCAGTTTTATCGCTTTGATCGACACTACTTGTAGAGTTACATGAACACCTAGTGAGTTTTAAAGTTACACTTTTTGAACACTACATTATCAAGTCTTCCGCGGCATCTGTCTGTTTCTTAGCGATAAACTCAAAAACTAATAAACGGATTTTCATGTGGTTTTTACCAATATATAGACAATGATTCATGAGGAAGATTTAGGCGTATAATACTATTTATTTATTAGGTTTTGTGTAAATTGGTTGGAATATGACGATAACACCCGTTCTGAGCCGAGGCGAGTTGCTAGTATTTTTTATAAAGTAGTCTACTAAAGCGTGATTTAATAAATATTTATTGCTTTAGAATAAGTACGTACCTACTAAGTACTAGGCTATGTATTGTATTATTTCGTAGTAACAGCTGTGGCGTCGGTGGTGTAATGGTCAGCATAGTTGCCTTCCAAGCAGTTGATCCGGGTTCGATTCCCGGCCGACGCACACTTTTTGTACTTTTTTGTATACCTGCCTGTATTCTTATAAAATCTAAAAATACTAATCAATGTACAAACCCATAATTATTACTTTACACTTTACATATTATTAAAAATAATGAAAAGTGAAAAGAAATTATAGTAGGATGAAACCCATTAGAAAAGGAGGGAAATATTATAAAAATGAAAGGAAAAATAATTTACGGGCGATCTGAGGTTGGGAAGGGGATGGGGGTGAGTTTTTAAGGGTAAAAAACGGTTTTTCTCGATTTCCGGCAAAACTAAAAGTCCTATCGAAAAAAGTCAAATGGCAAAGTTGTAGATAATAAAAAGATCTAAAACTTTTGTATTTACACTTTTTTCACATAACCTCAAAATTTATGTGAAAAATTCAAAACAAGTTTTTGGTTTTTTATTTTTATCTTTTACAAAATTTTTTTTTTTAACGAAATTTTGTGAAAACTTACCTTTTTATGTCCCAAATACGCTGTAATTTATTTGATTAAAAATATTTATTTTTTCACCTTATTTTGAATTAATATCGAAAAAACACCCTAATTTTCAATCGAAAATTCACCCGTCAAAATATCAGCTTTTTTCAAAAAATTGGTATGGTTTCTGTTCGTTGAAATCTCTACTTTCCGATGGTGAAAAAAAAATATATGTTACTATGGTAAATCTTCTCAGAAAACGCCAAAATTCAAAAAAAACTTAAATTCGAAAAAAATTTTTTAATTATTATAAATAATTTCGTCTAAAAAATGTGATTAAAAAGTTGATTTATTTAATCTGAAAAGACAAAATCGAATTAATAATGTCTTCACTATTATTTTATTTTTTTTATCTTGTACTAAAATATCATTTAATTTCAATCTTTAGGTTATGTTACGTTAAGCATACTATCTTTTAAAGAAAATATTACGATTTTTATGGTTGAGTTGATTGATACAGATAAAAATAGAGACAGTATTTACCTTCCTATGCAGATTCGAAAAGTTTTTTTTGTTTTTTTAAGTAAACTTGTCACAATTATCTTCAAGAAACTCAGCGTGCACGTGTATTTTTATAAGCGATGTTGTATACTGTACTATATTTTGAATACTGGTTAGGCTAGCGGTTGTAACAGCTGCTACGAAATATATAGTATATATTAGTAGGTATGTATGTAGTAAGACCCAGACCCGCCTAGCCCCTTCCCCACTTCTCCACGAAATACCTTTTGATGGGCTACAATTTTTCGTAGGTCACTCAGGTATATCTACTCAGGTATATATATAATTTATCTCAAATTAGTTATAAATAGGCATCTACGCATATAATTTAAAGAAAATTAGACAACTTTCTCCAAATATTGTAGATGTCTTATTAAATATTAATTTAATTAACTTATTTGTTTGTTAATATATGTATATTTTTATTTGTATTTTTTTTGTTATCAACGTCACATGTAATCTAACGTTTTTCGAGTAATTAAAGTGTAAATTTTAATAAATAGCTCAAAATTATTTATAATAATTTTAAAAAAAAATTCGAATTTTAGTTTTTTTTGAATTTTGACTTTTCTGAGAAGATTTACCATAGTAACATATATTTATTTTTTCACCATCGGAAAGAAGAGATTTCAACGAACAGAAACCATACCAACTTTTTGAAAAAAGCTGATATTTTGACGGGTGAATTTTCGATTGAAAATTAGGGTGTTTTTTCGATATTAATTCAAAATAAGGTGAAAAAAATAAATATTTTTAATCAAATAAATTACAGCGTATTTGGGACATAAAAAGGTAAGTTTTCACAAAATTTCGTTAAAAAAAAAATTTTTTGTAAAAGATAAAAATAAAAAACCAAAAACTTGGTTTTTTGAATTTTTCACATAAATTTTGAGGTTATGTGAAAAAAGTGTAAATACAAAAGTTTTAGATCTTTTTATTATCTACAACTTTGCAACAACCTTAAAAACTCACCCCCATCCCCTTCCCAACCTTAGATCGCCCGTAAATTATTTTTCCTTTCATTTTTATAATATTTCCCTCCTTTTCTAATGGGTTTCATCCTACTATAATTTTTTTTGGTTTTAAAAATTATCGACCCTGGTCTATATTTACAAAATTATAATAATTATTATATAGTTTTACAAGTTTTCCCAAACGTACCAACAGATGGCGTTACTAGTTACGTCAAGCTATCAAATCAACACTAAGATGAACTCACATTTTGTAGAGTTTCCATTAAGTAAGAGGTTAGCTTATTATACTATACCATGACATATACACCGAACATAGTTCGAACCGTACCTGGTAACCTATTTTTTTATTTTTGTTTCTTTGACGCAATTAGAATAAAAATGCCTTTCAGGCTTTAGTTATCATTATACACGTAAATACATGTAAGTACCTATACTAAATATGACTGACTCATTAGTCTAGTGGTCCTAAGCGTGATTGTTACGCTAGAGGTCTTGGGTTCGATTCTCAGCTCGAGCTAAGTGTTATTGAGTTTTCTTTGAATTTCTCAGTAGAATTGCTCACAGTTTGGAATATGCCCGGGGAATGGCAAAATAGGCTCGCTCCCTATTACATGGGACCCAAAATCATACCGGCGACCTATAGGTTTAGATACATTATATTCACTTCTGTCTAACCCTTCGGAGAAAACAGGCGTGATGGTATGTTACTAACATATCCATTGTTTTATTCCATATCATCATTATTAATTAATTGGCGGAGATTGTATGAGTGAAACTACAAAAAGCAATAGAAATAGGCAGAGAAAGGTGACACAAGCTCCATCTTCTCCACTTTTAGCTGTGACGGCAAACTGGATTAGCTTGAAGTCTCACTATTTTCCACGGTACAAGAGGACACGTCTGCAATTAGGAGCAAATTGTGTGGAATACCGTGTTTGCTTCTAGCGCCGGAAATTGTGTCTTCTGTCAATATCGGGGGCGACTGTACTCGATGACAAAACACTTAAAATGGACTTTATATCCGTAAACATACGGCCGACATTACCATTCTTTTATCGTCAACAATAATTTAGCGTTAGTTTTCGTCGGTAATTGTGTATGATTGTCTTGTAGGCGAGTTATCGGATATTTCAGGAGGGTGAGGGAGTCAAACTAAATATTGGTATCTGCGTTTAATATGTGGAAACTAATAATGGGCTCCGTATCTATTGGTAGCAGTGGTGGCAGGGACTATAGATATTTGTGTTGGTATGAGTAAACCCAATGTACATATAAGCTCAATGATTTTGGGAATTTAGTGGCAATCTGGTTTAGTACGAGTACTTCGAACTCAATACTCAAAAATTTATACAATAGTAGTTGTTCCCGACAGTGCATAATTGCTCCTATTATTTAAAATTATTATTTTTTGACTGCCTAATTAGTCTAGTGGTCCTTAGCACGACTGCCACGCTAGAGGTCCTGGGTTCGATCTCCAGGTCGAGCAAAAGTGTTATTGGGTTTTTCTATGAAATTCCCATTGGCAGCTCGGAGTCTGGATTTGTGCCCGGTTAATGGCAATAGGCTCGCCCCCTATTACATGGGACCTAAACATACCGGCGAAATGTGGATGTACTACATTTAGTACACCTCTGCCTAACCCTTCGGGGAATACAGGCGTGATGGTATGTTTATATGTTTTGTTATGTTATGTTATTATTTTTTGAGTATTGTAAGATGTAATCTACATAAATAAAAAAAGTGTTTGTCACGTGCACCCATACGTTCCTTACCATCCATCCTATTACGATGAGATTGGTGACTAGCAGAAGCACTGCTAATAAGAGATTTTTATATGGTATGGAAAACTTGCACGGGCCAAAAAACAAATGTAAGTAGAAGTAGTCGCAGTATTTTTTTATTTAATTATTTCAAAAATATTATATTAATTCAGAAATGTAAATTTTTAAGTTGTTCTAAATAGATACTATGCGTTTCTATTATTATAAAATAAGTCGTTAAGGTACGGGTACGCTTTTTTTAATTCCACAACTTCGTTTTCAGTATTTACGAGGTTCAGCAATCACGGTGTAAACGCTCGCACGAACAGCAAACTTTCACTGCTACGGCCGTTCAGTTTTACGGTTTTACTATCAAAGGATATTCTATTTTTTCACGTTATGATCGAAGGTCAGAGGTTATCGGTACCGTGGTCTGACGGCACTAATTGGCACTCCACTGCACTCGCTCGGCTGATGGGCCATCAACCGATGTTTGTTGACGCGACGTACGAGTGTTTTCATGGGACTGAACCGCAGTACTACGAGTTTTCGATGCGGATAGAATCATGTTTTTACCAGAATAAAAAAACTTAAAATCTTACAAGGATAAAAAAATAATCTAAGTAAGAGTAATGATAGGGTGAAACGACGCACATTAGGGGAGGCCTACTTCCAGCAATGAACTGATTAAACCTGATGATGATGATGCAATAAGCGTAAAAGCATTCAAAACATAATTCAGTTAATAATTTGGTTTACCTGACTCTGCGACGCAGAGAAGGGTAATGTGTTGTAGGTATTCTGTAATAATATGTAGTTAGCTTTTCTGTCATTTGGTACATTAGACAAACAGATTCTTCAAACCTATCTTTTGTTCTATTTACAAAGAAAAGCTAATAATTGCTTTCATATTATCTATGTTATTGACATAATTAAATACATTATAATGCCTGGCAACCAAACCAAACCACGGGCCAAAAATGATCAGTGTTTGAATATTCCCACATCTCAAAACCTTACATAATCTTCTGAGATATGATCTAGGAACTTTTACCGGCGTCCATTTGTGAGCGGCAACGTCTCGAGACGATTGCGATGTCAAACAGAGATAGCACAAATACGATGAAAGGATGTGGGTCGCGCCCGCGGCTGCAGTGCCCGTATTCTGAAGTCCCAGGACGTAACCACAAAAAAGATATAATATTTATAAGCTATATTTGTCATATGAAGCGATGAAGCATACATTATGAAATACTTGCTGACGCGACAGACTTTGTCATGTCTTTACTATGAATATGAAATTCGAACAGGAATAAATAATAATGAAAAAAACGCGCAAAGCTAAAACCGTCGTTGAACATTTTTTATGATTTCGAATACTTCATAGAAGATTCTAACGCAAAGAAAAAATAATAAAATTGCGCACAAAATTTTAAAATATCAATAATAAGTTAATAATAATCTTCTATGAAGTATTCGAAATCATAAAAAATGTTCAGTGACTTCGTCTTTGGTAATATTAGTGTCCAGTATCGGTACCGGTGCGTAAGTTTACGTTAATAAAATACGGTACGCAACGTTGTTATTGAGTACTATTTTTGTTTCATTTACTAAGATGATATCCCTCCAAAAAATAGCAACAGGGTATTTGTGTACTACTTATGTTTATTTTTGTACTTTCTGCTACTACAAAATGTCAGAATAAGGCGCAGGAGGGTTGCAGTAAGGCGCGCCTCGCTAATCTCTAGACGTAAACACGTCGTCTGTGACCGCTGAGCGCTGTTTATGCATGAATGTGCTCGACTATCTTCGTAAGTATATGTCGCTGTAGCTGTAGCTAAGCTGCTCCATACGATCAGAGTAGTTATAGAAAATTACTAGATTATTTTCTGTGTTAATGCTTTAGCCACTTCTCCTGTAAACGCAAAGTGTTATTCAGTTCTTATATGAAAATAGAATTACTTAGGGTTACCCACTATTACATGGGACCTGAAACGTACAGATGAAGTGTGGGTGTACATTCATACGCCTTAAGCCATTCCTTCGGGGAACACAGGTGTGATGGGAAATTTTGTTATGTACATGCTTTCGCCAATATTTTGAAAGATGTTTGTGGTAGAGTATTAAATTCTCATTTCTTCATTCATTGTCCTACACCGCAGTCCATTGCCAGTAGTTCTATAAAACTGGTCTGTTGTATCATTAAAAGTGTAAATATTACATAGTAACAAAAGTTTCTGCAGTGTCAGGACATCGAGCGAGACACCGCTGACATTCATTAAACGACGCGCACAAACAACGCATGCAGCACGACACAATCACGAAGTGATTTCGAAGATATGCAAAGATTAGCGACGTTTTAGATCCTTTTATAATTTGTTTTGTTTGTTTTTTATAAAATAGTGTTTTGCAATACAAATTAATCCAAACAAATAAACCAGCAACAGAAAATCTGGTAAAGAGTAAACTGAAGAAAAAAACTGATAAGTTAGGTTTTGTAGGTCCATTATGTCGCG
Source organism: Subacronicta megacephala (assembly GCA_958496365.1). NCBI lineage: Eukaryota > Metazoa > Arthropoda > Insecta > Lepidoptera > Noctuidae > Subacronicta > Subacronicta megacephala. The sequence continues at coordinate 419,435 of OY292526.1, forward strand.
TAGGAATGGTAAACCGCTTTTGTGATACCAGTGCAAAAAAGTGTACCATTCATCACGCCTGTATTCTCCGAAGGGTTAGGCACCCACACTTCGGCAGTATGTTCAGGTACCCTTGTAATGGGGGGGCGAGCCTATTGCCATTGGCCGGACACAACTCCAGACTCCGAGCGGCGACTGAGAATATTTCATAAAAATACCTACCCAATTACATTTTGCTCGGAATCGAACCCAGGACCTCTAGCGTAGCAGTCGCCCTTAGAAGCTTTGGACCACTAGACTAATGAGGCAGTCAGGCAGAGGTAATAAGATAATGAAATTAATCCTATAGTAATGTTTTTTGAAAGCTGCAATAGACAGAGAAGCTTAGATATATTTTTATCCTAAGTTTTAAGCACCTTCTACATTATGTCGCACGTTCACCAATTCGCCCTAACTACTTGAAGCCCCCCTCCGGTGCACCCCACTAAAAAGCCATTACCGCGCCTTTGATCCGCGCCGCGCCGCCTTTGATCGCACCGCTTCGACTGGCCACTTACAACTATTGCCGTAGTCTTCAGGAAAAAGTTGAATGAGAATCTTGTTTTGTTTCCTAACGAATGTTAGTTGATGAGTTAATGAGAATAGTTTTTAGTATTGATACTGCAGTCGCGGTGACTGGAAACTTAGATTTTTGTAAACACCATTTTCGTAGGTTCAAGTGTAGGTGTCTAAAATGACATTTATTCGACTCAAAGTTACAGTTACATGATTATGAGTCAAAGACGTCACCAGCTCATCATTATGTTGCAGTACTGAACACTAAGTACCTAGATCTTTATTGAACAATGTTTTTTACTGCTTGTGATCGTAGTACAGTAAAGGAAGCCAGGTTACAACATAGTCAAGTACTTATAATTTAATATGATTAAGTAGAATAGCGAGAGCAGTGATAGCCTTGTGATATTACCAGTTGACTGCCAAGTCAAAAGTCTCGAGTGCGAATCCAAGGCACGCACCTCACTCTTTTCGAAGTCATGTGCGTTTATTTAATTATAAAGCGCTTAAACGGTGAATGAAAACATCGTGAGGAAACCTGCATGCCTCAGAGATTTTCTTGACGGCAGACTTCACATGCCGTAGTAGGCTAGCGTGGTGGACTATTGCCTAATCTCTCTCGTTCTGAGAGGAGACCCGTGCCCAGCAGTGGAACAATGTAATAGGTTGATGATGATAATGAAGTAGAATAATTGGATACATCCAGTCTTTCAAATTCTTGTAGTATCTTATCTACTTACCTTGCAACTGTTGGACACTCTGTTTTGTTTTGGTGTATCGACCTGAATCCTGATGATAACATTAATTGTAGCTTTCCCTCAATTCTCTGACAGCATGCCCGAAGAATGGCTACTTTGGTATTCATTAATAATGTTAGTCACCTGGCGTAACCTTACGTGTAGATTTTTAGTCCACAACAGAAAAAAACGCAAGTGTGTCTCATGCTTTACTTTCATAAACAATGTAACGACTGCAGCTACTTACTTAACTATTAGCCTCCTAGACAAACATGGTTGCCTAGTACCAAAGATAAAAGACTCCATTCTTCACCACTTCATATTCACGTAGAGTGCTTCATACGGCGATAATTAGCCCGAGGCTTTGATAGCGAGATATGATGTCATGTGAGTCGTGACGTCACAGCCTCGCTCGGAATTAGCTCTCGTAACAGACCTACTTATGATAGAAAGGCTTTGGAGCGGTGACGAATCCTTTACAGGCGATGTAAGGTCTTATATATCTGTGTTTACTGTTATAGAAGAGAGAGGTCTACTGCTACAGGTTTTTTTTGAGAACGCACCATCACACCTGTATTCCTCGAAGGATTAGGCAGAGGTGTACTAATGTATAGCCACATTTCGCCGATATGTTTAGGACCCATGTAAGGGGCGAGCCTTTTTTGAGAAGGCCTCAGTATTCAGTTGATGAACCTGAATTTTATATTGTTGATTGAATGCAAAAAAGAACATGCAGCAAAGTAACTACCCTTAGTGCTTTGATTTATAAACATGCTTTGTTCTCTTGTAATACAGTTTTTAACTAGCACACGAAACAAGTTACCATTTCCACTATTTTGCAGTGACGCTACGTATTGTATAAGCTTTTAAATTGTATAAGTATCTGGTAGAAAAATACAGTTTGTTCGATATAAGTAAGCCGATCGGAAGTTAGCCGTTCCGAACTACCGCGGTGATAAAATCGTTTAATAAAGTGTTTTAATACATAAATATCGAATTCAGTAAACAAAATAATTAGAAATCTGGAACTTATACGACTCTAATTATCTTCACACCGACTCTTTCTATTAAAATTTACCACTTCTAAACCACTTGCAGACAACTTCCGATCGGCTTACTTATTTCGAACAAACTGTACCTGTGACACTATTTGAAAAGAAAGAAATAAATAAAGTTATGTATGTATTTTGAGGTATTTTGACAAAACAGCTGTCTGACGTAACTCATCATGACGTAACTAATGACGTGTTAAAACTGTTCTATACCCTGTAAGGAATTCTAAATTATTTCTGAAAAGATGAGTAATGTTTGGTCAGGAAAATATGACAACAGAAATACTTGTTACGAAATTCAAAGTAATTTTATGTAAAATATGAGATGGAGTGTTGTGTAGGCAATTTGAATAATTATGTTTTTTTAATAAAGCAATGTGGCTTGCACATTTGCTTGTTTTACGACTATTTCGAGTAGGTTCACGTTGGTTGTGCAATGGATGGGTTTCAAATCTGCAATCAGACAATCACAAGTTCCACGAACTAGCCATAAGGCTACCGCGTATTACTAAGTTATTTCATAAATACATATAGCTTATGATTTTTCGAGTAATATAAATAAATATTTTAATTCAAAAACAAATCTGTCTTTTCGACAGGTTAATCAGTCGTGGCCGGGTTCTTTTCCCGATATCAAAAGAGGTTTAAAACATCAGAAGCCTTTGTTCCAGTTCCGACTCCGTGTGATCTCAAATCGGCGACTTGCTCATTGACTCGGAAACTTATGTCGTGTGTGACATCATTCCTTTGAATTTGTATTTTGAATGTAGTCAAATACTTGATATACAACAGTTGTACCAACATTTTTCGGGTTCGTGTGTATTTGAATTTGTTGCATGGGTTTTGCGAATTTTACGCACCCGTGACTAATAATATTATTTTGACGGCTTGATCTTCATTCGAATCACTAAAGCGATTAAAGTTAGTATTTTTTTTAATAGCAAATGTGCCGGTGTCTAATCAATTCTGCCAATGACGAAGTGAAATGGAAATGACCAAAAATAAAAAAGAAACCCCGACAATTGCATTATCTCTGCATCTCAACTGATTTTCATCAAATATAGCTAGGTAAACTTCCGACTAATTCATCTTTCAAACAAAAAGAAAACAAAATATGAATCGGTTCATCCGTTCGGGAGCTACGATTCCACAGACAGACACACACAGACACGTCAATCTTATAACACACCGTCGTTTTTGCGTCGGGGGTTACCAAAATTTTGCATAAAATGGAAGATTATAAAGAAAATATGGAAAAAATAAAAGTATAAGAAAGACAGACTGAAAGATAAAATTCTGAATTATTTAAAGTTAATAGTAGAATTCTGAAATAGTTAGCGGTAGTTTGTTTTGTCCTTTAGACACTTAAATAAATTTGACAGACTTGAGAAAATCGGCCCAACGACGCAGTGCTATGTACCTATCTATACAGTACATTTGTTTTCAGAAAAGGTTTTTTTAAGTTGTAATACAAACTATAGTTAAATTTAATATACTATTTCTTCCTTCTATATCCTCTACGAATAACGATAAATATCAATTGCGATATACTCGTAGATAACATTCGAAAACAACAAAGATATTGAGAGTAGCTTATTCCAGTAAAGTAGTTCATCAAACAAAGATAATATTGGTTTCTTAATGAAAGTCTCGAGTCGTTTATTTTATGTGTAATACTGACATTATTTTTCTCTGAAGTTATTTTTTCTTTGTGTATCAGTAATGTTGATAATTTTGTGTAGGTATCTTATGAAGATGAAAGCATTATTCTTTTCATTTACTGATTATAAGCTTGTCATATCAGCACAACAGTTTTCGCCTCGAATAAGAAAATAAACAATAGGTGTAATCCATGTTACTTACGGTGATAGGTAATAACTTACAATATTAAAGTTGGTATATAAAATCTGCAATACATACATTTACTTGTATTTATGTGCTTTATATGTTTTACCGGCGCGGCGGTAGCCTAATGGCTAGGGCGTCGGACTTGCGATCATGTCGTTGCCGGTTCGAAACCCACCCATTGCACTACCGACGTGAACCCCACCCACTCATAATACAAGCATTTAGCTTAATACGAGAGGTTAACAAGAATACTAGTAATGTGCGACCCACATTGCTAGTAAGCTTTTAAAAAAAGAATCCCTTCATTGATTTTAAAAATATTTTATTACAACGATAACTTTTAAGTTTTTATCACTAGATGGCACGTAATCGAGAGTTACAAGTAAATTTTCATCATACAATTCCTTCAATCGTACCAGGAATTCATAATAAATAGAGCCGTAGTCGAACAATTGAACATAAGCTTACAATCTCAAAGATGTGATTCACCGCACAACTCCTTCAATGGTACCAGGAGTTCATAAAAACAAGATAGTTGTAAGTTCGCGGCTGTGTGCCTGATCCGACGCGCGCTCATCACGGATTCCCTTTGCCGATGGTGATGTACCCCCCGCGCAACCCGTTCGCACACCCGCGACCCTCTCAAAAGAAATCTTTGCGATTGCTAACTAAAAGCGGGACTGGTGTTTGGATGTTCTGAGATAGTAAAGTTTCAGTCTAATTACAGGACATGAATAATTTATGTTGAATTTGTTTATTTGTTGGTGCAATTTCTTGGACTTTCTAAAAGTATACAATATCAGTTTGTTTGTATCAATTTTGAATATGCCTAATCCTCTCAGGCATACTGTTTCATATATATGTTTATGATGGAAGTTTATTTATAATATTGTTTTTCTTCTCAAACTAACAACACTTTCTCTTTCTATCCTATCAAATAGGTACTAACTACGAAGCATAAGTTAGTTGCATAGTGAAGGAAATTTCGACTGTGGGCAGGATGATTTCGATTTAAAAGAAAATATAACTTTATATCTTAGCATGGTAACTGCAAAAAAAATATACTAAGCCTTAGGTTTAACTGGCTTAATACCTACGAATAAATAATTCGTAGCTAAATACTGACTAATAAATTCGTATTTGGCAATTTTCAAAATTAGAAATTAATAAATTGTCAATGAAAATTTCTCATACAGCCACTTCAAATAAAATACAAGTTCAAAGCAAATATCTTCAAGATCGATTCTATAAAGTAAGTCTGACGTTCCTTTTGGGCTCACATGCACCCTAATGTTACCTACCCTCGGGATCTTGTTTCTCTTTCTTACATTATTTAAAGACATATTGCCCTTTCGTTTGCTTCAAACGTCATTGCGTGGCGCATTGTCTGAAAATGAAATGTAAATTCAATTTTGACTCTAAGACAGGCGTAGTAAGGTCGACATTTGATCGGACTTCTGTTGTGAAAAGGAAATTGGCATTTACTTCGACAGTGGAAAAGCCAGTTTTCCGCGGCAAATTTCGAAAATGGAATCCAAAAGTATACACCGGCCAAGTTAAGTTTACCGTCACGGGTGTTGTTCTTGTTCGGACTTAGTTCTATATTTGAATTTGACAAGTGCAAAATAATTTGGCCGCTTTGTGCGTTCGAAACACGCCGGCCGGCCGCATTCGTTGACATGTACCGGCACGCGAAAGGTTTTGTTTCATTTTCAGTGTTTTAAAATTTTATTTTTAATTCGAAATGTGACGTTTGTTTTATAAACTGTATTTAAAACCAGTGTCGTAGATAATGTAACATAGAGTTATAAGTAAACATAGAGGTTGTGTTTCGCCGGTGGCCTGAGATTTGTATACGAAGTAAAATTAAGATTAGTAAACTAATACCATTAAGTGTATATTTTTTAAAAATAAATAGTTAAGTTAGTAACTTCAGTGCTTCTAAATTCATTGTGGTGCAGCGTCATAAAAAAGGTATTGTTATTTTGAAAATTCTATTATTTTTAAATTTCACATTTCACGGCATAGTAACTTTAAGTGTAGATTAAAACCTAAAACAAGATTATTAGTATTTGTGTACGAGTTGAGAAAGACTGCAGTTTGTGCAGTGGTTGTGTGGGTCGTTGACCTCTGTTGCCATGGCGACGGCGGCCACCATGTGCGCGGAAGCTACGGTGCTACGCCGCTACGGCTGATTGCTACGATTGCCTACGAGATGCTACAACACAAACATTTTATAGAAATTATTATTTGCATATTTTTTGGGAATTCCTGATGGCTTGAGAGCTCCGTTTATTTAAGAGGGTGATGGATAGTGTGGTAGGGACATAAATACTCTAGTTAATGTAGTACCTAATTTTCCAGGCAATGATGATACTATGCGACGCAATTAGACTTTCCTAATCCTATTTTTGTGTAAACATGACATGGCTAAGTGATAAATTATATTAATTTCTCTAATTAAATTCTCTAACCCGTCAAGCGCCATATTGTAGACACAATCCAAAATCTATTATTTTGCCCTCATGATGCATCAGTGAATTAAATATACTTTTACAAGTACTTTTTTTATTATTTTTTATGATGGCGCCGATAAGTTAATGTATTTAAGATATTATGACCGCATACAATTTAAATGCACTATGATTACTTTTTGTGTATGGAATAAAGGCTTAACTCAAGATTATTGACCCATGACTCAAGTAAACAACTTTATGATGATGTCGAACAAACACACAGTTCCTATAAACTTGTAAGTAGCATAGTTATGTGCGCTGAACTTTGTAAAGCAGTAAAGCGATTATCCGTGTATTGTTTGATCGCTGATAACTGTCGTAGGGGCCGTGTTCCACTGGTATAAGCTACACTATTATATCTTACGAAAATTTATGTATCTACTGTATGCAGTATATATGAACATACACATTATGATGTAAGATAATTCTTGGCAGAATCAATTAGGGTCTCATATCATTTAGTAAGCTTAAAAAAAATCATGCGCAAAAACTGTGTAGGAAAAATATCGTGGGAAAACCTGCATGCTGAGTTTTACTCGATGGCATATGAAGTCTGCCAACCCGCAATAGGTTAGCATGTTGGATTATAACCTAATCCCTCTAATATTGTGAGGAGACCCGTGCCCAGCAGTGGGACCCATGTATTGGGTTGATGATGATGTTGGTTATTTAAGTATTTTAACAACTTACAAAAACATTCTTCACTAGCACATACCAACAAAGGTTAGAAAGAGCTGACAAAGTGCTACAGACGAAATTATCCATCTATTTGAATTAAATTTGAAAATGTGCAGTGATAGCCTAGTGATATGACCATTGGACTGCCAAGTCAAAGGTCTTGAGTTCGAATCCAAGGCACGCACCTCTGACTTTTCGAAGTTATGTGCGTATTAATAATTAATTATCACGCGCTTAAACGGTGAAGGAAAACATCGTGAGGAAACCTGCATGCCTGAGAGATTTTCTTGACGGCGTGTGAAGTCTGCCAACCCGCAGTAGGCTAGCGTGACGGACTATAGCCTAATCCCTCTCGAACTGAGAGGAGACCCGTGCCCAGCAGTGGGACAATGTAATGGGTTGATGATGATGAACAACTTACAAAAACATTCTTCACTAGCACATACCAACAAAGGTTAGAAAGAGCTGACAAAGTGCTACAGACGAAATTATCCATCTATTTGAATTAAATTTATTACACTACGATATTGCAAGTTTGCACAGCAATGCAATTTATCTTTAGTTTATGGCTACTATATATTATGGCTTAGCTTGTCGTATGCGTCTAGTGTAATGGTGTGCCTGGGGGCGTGAGTACTAACCCCTTTATTGTTTCATTGTTCGCCGGCTCCGTTTAGCTGTGATTTACAATCATTTGCCGATTTATAGCTCGGTGACTATGAGTAAGGTCTATAAAACATCGAGAGCTATTTAACACGTATTTTTAATGCTTTTATTATCTTACAAACCATTTAGTTGTTCAGTTAGCAGTGTTTTTAAAAGATACGGCCCAGCTATGGATAATTAACTAAACTGCTTCATTAGTCTAGTGAACTTAAGCACGACTGCTACGCTAGAGGTCCTAGGTTCGATCCCCAGGTCGGGCAAAGTGTTATTGGGATTTTCTATAAAATCCTCAGTAGCAGCTCGGGATTTGGATTTGTGCTATATATGGCTCGCCCCCTATTACATGGGATCTAAACATACCGGCGAAATGTGGGTGTACAATATTACACCTCAGCCTCACCCTTCGGCGTACATATTCAATACAGGCGTGATGGTGTGTCATGTTATTTTATGAATATATAACATCTTCAGACGGTTATATTATGTCGACTCTCAAGTTGACAAATATGTCATTTTAATATTATGCAGTATTTTTTTTTTTCAACGTACATACCATCACGCCTGTATTCCCCGAAGGGTTAGGCAGAGGTGCACTTAATGTACACCCACACTTTGCCGGTATGTTTGGGTCCCATGTAATAGGGGGCGAGCCTATTGCCATTCACCGGGCACAAATCCAGACTCCGAGCTGCTACTGAGAATTTCATAGAAAAACTCAATAACACATTGCTCGACCTGGGGATCGAACCCAAGACCTCTAGCGTAGCAGTCGCGATTGGGACCACTAGACCAACGAGGCAGTCAACATAACTCTTGTTTACTGCGTGCTGTAGTGCTTCGTCCCCTATTTATGTTTTTTTCACTTTAATTTTTGTCCATGTTTTGGGATTGCTAGATTAAAACTGCAACAATGTTAGATCACTGATGACACGGCAAGGCACCGTGTCAAACTTACTGACAGTAAATATGATTCACGACAGTGGAGAGTGGAGATTCCGTTTAAACCCTGTTACTTTCGTAAGTACCAGGATAGTGAAAAATCCCGATTATATAGATGCCAATCTCTATACTAGGATAATATAGCGTCGGTTCCCTGCGCTCTGTGGCGAGGAGGTGCGAACAGTTTGAACACTTGGACACCTCGCCACCTGTGTAGGGATTCCCGCGGGGATCGATCCACCTCTCCCCTGCTATGTTGTCGCTCTAGTGCTGTCTGCACAAACGGCATGCGGAATCCCTTAGGATTCTGTTGTAATTCCTACGCAGAGTATAAAGTGCAGTTCTGGAAAAATACTTTTGGGTAAAAAATATCATTCTGTGTAGTTGTATCTTTTTCTGAACGTGTAGCTGTATTTTTTTCTGAAGCTGTATGTTATAACTCCTTATCATAGTTCAGAAAAAAAAAGCGCAACCAAGAAGAACAAGATTTTTTAAATAATTTATTATAGACTTTGATCTTTCTTCTATCTGAGTATTATACTGCAGTTAGTGCTGCTATATTTGACAGCTTATGAATAAGGAATTTCCGCCACGTGCAAAAAAGAACGTATGATTAGCTAATTGTTTAAATCTTCTTGAATACTTAATGGAAGACTCCGCCTTTATTTCAATTTTCAGAAAATCGAAATGCATTTTTCTCTCGCAGTGCAATCAGTTTTAATAATCGCCCCCCACAATTAGTTGTTGATTTGTTCACAACAAGTTCAAGCACTTTAAGACGCAAATTAAATAAAAAATTCTTTGGTAAAGACCGTAACATCAGCACTACTTAAAATAGCGAGTTGAAGCCAATTAATGTTAATATTAAATTAGGTTTAGTTTTCTACTTAGTTATTAAGGTAATATTAAGATACTTAATTTGTAGAAGCTTGTAAATAGCGACAATTTATGTAATAGTATTAATGTTAGACAATTAGTAGTCTGTAAGCTTTCCTTAAAGTAAATAAAAATAAATAAATAAATAAAAATACTGTCTGATCTTTCTGGTAGAAAGAGAAAAAAGTACTAAGTACTTATAGTAAAATTAAAGTTTCATATCCTTGCCGTACTCCCGCCGTCCCGGGATCGCAAAACACTTGACATCACTAGTGAAGCCTGTACGCTAATGCTGCCGAGCTCACCCTTTTACTTATTATAATTTTATATTGAATGCTTTTTTGGATGCGGCTTTTTTTTCGTAAAATCCGGTCGTGTTATTTTATGCAGATGTTCTTGAAAGGGATGGGCAGGACTCACAGTGACTAAGTGTGGCGCCGCCGACGTTGTATGTGTCATTCTTGGATTTGCATTCACTTTGTATAGCATCTGATTCATGCTATGTTTATTTGGGGACATGTTCGAAATTATGGTAATGTTACGTGCACGACGGACAAAGATTTATTATTTCCATTCACTTATTCCTGCTAAACCTTGCTTGCTCATTAGTCTAGTGGTCCTAAGCGCGACTGCTACGCTAGAGGTCTTGGTTTCAATTCCCACGTCGGACAATAAATATTTTCTTTCCAAAAAAGGATAATTTTATACTTTCTTAAAGTGTGTCGTCGTGTAGTCAGTGTCACCCGACACCCATACACAGGGGAAGGTGCGACACGTCTAATGTGTCACATTATAAGCTTCACACCTCACTTTAGTGATGGTTTGTTCCCAAATGGGCTGCTCGCTAAAATTAAACTGTACCTATGAAATGGTTAAAAGAATTACAGGGTAAAATATCTGACATACTTAATTTCAGGAAAACGTAATAAATAATTGTTGTTATGTTAGTATGTTGGCTTGTGTGTGCCTTACCATCTCCGAATATGTTTTGAAACTATTTGGTTCGAGGAGTTTATTAAAAAAAAACGCTTGGCATTGAATATAATATTTTTTTTCTTTTTAGAAATCATTTTTAAAAATTTTTGGAAAAAATAAAAATATAAGAATATTAAGCTAATAATTGAAATAAAAGTTTTTTATACGGATTTTATTGATATTACTTAAATTACGTTTTAAATCCTTTTCAGGGTCATAGACAAGTAATGGTCACGAAGTACAGAATTGGATCCACTTAAATTCTAATATAAAAAAACTGTTTTCTTTCCAGTAAATCCCGTTTTTGGACAGCTAAGAACATGTCCATGGTCCCTGTGACGTCACATTATTGGTTCACACCTCGGCTCGGTGTTGTGTGATGGACAGATGGCAGCTCGACAGTTTAACTGGTGTTACGTTACGTTATACTTGGAATTGTCGCGTTTTCATGTTCTGCTTAATGAGTCTGGTTCAGTTAGGGGTGGTAGGTGTTGGTTGTGGCGTATGTGATTACAGGTTATCGTCCCTTAGGGCGAGGGAAGGCAAGCGCGGTTTTCGTCCATACCGACGCGATGTAAGGATAGATAAAAAACTGCAAAAAAATATTAAAATCTCTTTAAGTTAAAGTACAATAAATTCTTTTGACGTAATTCAGACGCAGTAGCTACGTATTTTGAAAGTCCGTAATCCTTCATTGGAAACTGGAGATATTCTAGTAAACAAACAAATTGAGAGCTATGTGTCCATTTCTTCTTTTTCAACCTTACGCCCTCCAATGCTGGATATCTTAATAAGCACCCTATTTTTGACGATCTTGGGCTTGCCGCATCCAATCCTTTCCAGCCAATGATTACACGGACAACTAGTCACTTTCTGATGACGAATGACTGAGCAGACGCGAAATTTGACTCCCAAGATACAGGCTGCTGGCCTAGTTTGGGAATCAGTAACAGTACATATTGTAATAAAATATACAAAGTCCGTGCTTACTTAACTGCCTTGTTTGTAAATTAATGTGTCAATAAACATTTTTATTTATTATTTTATAATTATTTGGTCCCCACACAATTATTTATTCTTTAACATTTAGTATTCCTCTCACAATTTATATTTCAGTAGATAGTTTCAGCACCGTGTTATCTGCAGTAGTTATGTTACAAGCAATAAAGCACTACAACACAACAAATAAAACTGTGAGAGTCAGCGTTAGGGCCGCGGCAGACACGAGCGTGGCGAGTTCGATATAAGTAGGCAGGTACGTGAGATTCAGACGTGACGTCATTTAAACGCAAACGATACTGTCTTATGTTATAAATAGCAGTAAATGCATATAAAGGTCATATAAAATTATCCATATACCATCACGCCTGTATTCCCCGAAGGGTTAGGCAGAGGTGTACTTAATGTACACCCACAGTTCGCCAGTATGTTTGGGTCCCATGTAATAGGGGGCGAGCCTATTGCCATTCACCGGGCACAAATCCAGACTCCGAGCTGCAACTGAGAATTTCATAGAAAAACTCAATAACACTTTGCTCGACCTGGGGATCGAACCCGAGACCTCTAGCGTAGCAGTCGCGATTGGGACCACTAGACCAACGAGGCAGTCAAATTAAGAAATATAAAATTATCCATTTTATTTTTTCTCACATCCTCTGACCACTTCGCTGTAGACTAGATCAATTACATATTTTGCTATTGTGAATTTGTAAAATATCAAATTCTGATATTTTTTGCCATTTTTTTAAAACATAAATAGCATTTGATTTTCAATTACTTACTTCACTACAGGGTAGGAGAAAACTGTGTATCTGATTATATTACAAAGGAACGTATCTTCCGGTTGAAAAGTTAGTTTAAAAAATTACATTACATATTTCCTTTCTTCATACGATTTCACTAGAACTATAGATCGTGAACGACAATAGTGTACTCCATAATAATACAGCCAGAATACGCGGAGTAGAGGAATTTCGCCGCGCAAGCTTGACCAAAGCTTAATATTAGGATACTCAGCCCAGCAGATACTCTCACATAAATGGGTAGCTACAACATTAAACGTTGTTCCACTACATTTCGCGGCACGCGAGTTGCTCGTAAACAAAACAAAAATGGCGTCATAAACAAAACCGGGGTTTAATCTCTACTATAAAGTGCTCATGTTTGCGCTTTACCACCGCAACGTGAGATTTTGCAAAAAAATCTCAGCATAAATAAGCTCGTATGAGTTGTATTATTTAAAGGTGGATGGCAGCGATTTAAATAAATTAATATAATTTAATTCTGCATTTATAGGTTATTTTTTTTGTGGAATTAAAGCTAAAGATGTCAGACACAGAACAACAAAATGCACGGCCTCATTTGAAGACTAAACATTATTTATTACCACAGATGGGACGTCCCTTGTTCCGGATGCCATTCAACGAGATTACTCGATCATAATCGAATGAATGCACATAAACAGTCAGCTAAACGACTCGTTATCATCGGTTAACCAACCGCTAACCGGCTAATGTATTTGTGTTACCAATTCATAGGTTTATAACAGTTTCTCTTTGTAAATTAACATGTAAATAATCTAGTTAAAGGGTTGATTTGGTTGAGCCGTTGAGCGGGAATGGGTAAAGCGATCGCTATAATTCGATACCTGATAAATTGTTATAGATTTAGCTGTCGTAATCGAATCGTTTGTATATTGTATTTATTGGTGGAGGTACGACCGCTATAGCGGCTCGATAAAATATAACAACAAACTACAAACCAACTTTTGTGGAAAATCTATAGTCCATCTGTGATCTTAAGAAAATATGATCGTATTGAGGCTGAACCATGTTTTATCATTTGGAATATTTATGACAATAGTGACTGGAGTCAGAACAGCTCTATGTAAAACACTGATTTATAACTTAAGTAGTTGGGGTAATACTAAGCTAACCCCTCTCATTCTGAGAGGAGTCCCGTGTCCCGCAGTGGGACAATATACTAGATTGATGATGAAGACCTCTTCATCGCAGTCGCAATCTCTGATTTCTTCCAGGCAACCTTACTATTCATATTTCGACATTTCTTCTCAGAGGTCGTCAGATAGGAAATGTCGATGCCATCTAGTTTAAAAAAGAAATATGTAAAAGAAAACGACTTGTAAAAGTGTCTTCAAAAGATCTATTTACAGAAATAAATATCATTTCATTTCATTTCATTTCATCATTTCATTTCATTTCATAATATCAGGATACATCGTAGGTACTGTCGCAATACATCTATCGGCTGTGGAAGTACGCAGTATTTCCACATAGCGGTACAATCATCAACAGTGGTTTGTAACCGGACACCGTAATGGGTGGCGAGTGTCCTCCGCCACGGCTCGCTGGACCCTTGATGGTTTCATGACATAGCGGTAGTTAGGTCTTCATATCTTAGTGAAGATATCAGCATTCCTGCGTAGTTAGCAAATTCCATGAGTGTTTACGAAGTGACGTAAATATTCAGATCTGTCTTTATCCATAACATGCTATTTATTGCCTATTGAATCAGATCTAAGACCAATAAACTTAATCAACCATAGACTAGCGTCAAAATATTAAAAACAAATTTAATAAGACCGTATTTAAATTTAATTTGTGTTTAGGAACCCATAGGAACTTTTATCGTCTAATTAAATTATTTTTTTCGATATTCATCATTTTCTTGTTTCGATAAATAATAAATCTACAATATTTGTATAATATTAATAGTAGCTTCCAGTTAATAGTTTATTATCCACCACTGTACAACAAGTGATAAATGATTCGCGGCTCCACCAAACATTTTGGATGAGTTTCGTTTTAATTATCTCTTGTATTTCCATACTCTGTGAAGCTTTCATCAATCAGTGTTGCTACCACAAATTATTAGATTAATATTCACTGTGAAAACTATGGGACATAATGTCCACTGTCGAGCCAATTTTGTCATACATTGATTAATTACTGACTGGTCTATTTGATGCTTTGCTGATAAAAGGAGCAATGGATGTCAGCATGGGACATTGTGTAGAACGTTTTGGCTTTAATAAATCCAGGCTGCTACCAGAGATTATAAACTTAATATTCATAGAGTGCGATGGAACAAGTGGTGTACATTTATATTCCGGTCGCTTTCGGTAGCACTCGGCTGGCCCTCAGCTCTGCTCGCGTTTTGTTTTTAGTGTAGTTTTATGGAATGATAAAGTTATGGGGTGTGTGTTATTTTACCAATCTTAATATCATCACGCTTGCGCGAATACATGAAAGGAAATATCCTTTAGGGGCAAAACTAATGAACGCTCATAGTTTAGTTATCAGTATATTTTTAGGTCCTATTTATTTATTTGTTATATTATGTGCAGTCATAGCCTTGTTATATGACCATTGGACTGCCAAGTCAAAGGTCTTGAGTCCGAATCCAGGGCACGCACCTCTGTCTTTTCGAAGTTATGTGCGTATTAATAATTAATTATCACGCGCTTAAACGGTGAAGGAAAACATCGTGAGGAAACCTACAGGCCTGAGAGATTTTCTTGACGGCATGTGAAGTCTGCCAACCCGCAGTAGGCTAGCGTGGTAGACTATAGCCTAATCCCTCTCGTTCTGAGAGGAGACCCGTGCCCAGCAGTGGGACAATGTAATGGGTTGATGATGATTTATTTATTTAATAAATAGAACGGCTGATGCCAATAACACTATTTAATCAAAAATATTTTTTATACAAACATACCGAATTAATAAAATCAAATATAATCCGACCTTACACTCGGCTGACTCTCCATTGTAAGCAGGACAAACTTGATAAAAAATATATTTATAAACATTACTCATTACTCTTTCAGGGTGCTGATGGGGCTGCCTCGTTTTTGTAGCGCATCGGGGATGTTTGCAGATATGAAAGTTGATTGCTTTTTTGCAATAATGCGAAAAAGATGTGCATCCTTGGTGCGTCGTGTGCGGGCCAGCTCCAACAGCGTCCTGAGCATGATGGCCGATAGGCTGGACTGTTGTATTATGAATCGTTGCTCCAGAATTTCAGCTGGAATTCTGAGGCAATGATTCATAATTATATTTAATAGAATTTAAAAAAAAAACTGTATAACTAACATAGACTTTAAGTAAACATTGTTACTAACACTATGAGTCTTAGTCACTTGAAATAAAAGTTATTTATTATTATTATTATTACTCCAGCATATTCCATCATATTGCAATCCAGCTTCTTTAGCGTCCCCACCTTAAGCGTTCTAAATAAAATAATTTACCTTTAACTCAATCTCATGCGCGCATAAAAAACCTTGCTAAGTTTTATGAAGAGGTCGCCATGCGAGGCGTCGCGTTAATTTTCTTGTAAGCCTAATTACACACCGGCTTATTTGCGCCTCGCATGCGCCGCCGCCGCCTCGTCGAGGTGTGAAGTGAAACTTGCGACAAAAAATCCTTAAAAGTTTTTCAAGGGTAAAATTTATATATCGCGAACTAGGCAGGGAGATCGAGGAAATTCAGCTGAGATATTTAGTTTTTTTTTTAGAAAATATTACTTATGTGTAAATGTTATTGTGTAGTGTAAAATGTGTGTTTATTATTAATTAATTAAATAACTTGAGGGAAATGGGCAGTGCAGTGGGAAGATAATGGCTGAAAAAATAAAAATAATTGAGTACTTAATATACATGTAAGTACTACTTGCGAATATTATATCGCGAATAATATTATAAATATCTTAAACTTAAAACAATAAATCAATGCTTATCACGAAATTTATTATCTGTTGAGCTACGCAAATATTTTCCTTGTTAAGGTTTTTGCAGAAGTTTACAAAGTAATCTCTAGTCAATCAAATTACAAACAAACTTTCCTGTTGTTTGTTAAATTAAAGCTTATCCCTCCGAAAATTAATTATAATAATTAATAGCGGTATCGTTAAAGTTATCATCCTTTAATCTCGCTCCTGGAGCGGGTCGAGGCGCGAGCTGTGACGTGGTTGCGTATCAAAGCGACGTCGGATCGCAATTAAGGATCTCACAACGACATTAATTAAAGGCTTCTTTCGAAATTCCGCAGCGCCTCGCCCGCGCTCGCCTCGCCGCCGATCTAAACTAGCCTTTAGTGAAAAAAAGTGTTTTAATTAAGAAATTTGTGGTTACCGTACGCGTTTTGTCGAGTACGACGACGTTTAATATGCGCCAAGTACTGTATTTTTTTTAAAACGTAGTTTTTGAGGCAAAGTATTGTGAGTAAGTCTCAGGTTCTATAACGGTTAAAAATGTACCTGCTTACTAACTAATTTAATAATTATCTAATTAGTCTAATATCTAGAATGATTTTATTTAAAAATAATTATTATAATATCGATGGTACATATTTTCATTACAAATGAAAAACATCCACGGTATTATTAACTGTAACGAATGCCCAACTATCAGTTGCTTGTCTGTCCGCCTGACGCTAACGACGCTATTCGTCTCAATGAATATTATTTTTAATATCAGCTAGATTCATGAAATCCCTAGGTATTTGTATTTGTACAGATATTTATCGCAGTAAACAAGTAAATTGATTGTTAATAAAAATGGCGTTCATCATTTCTTTACTTGTAAAGCAAGCTTTAATTATGATCTTAGATTCAGATCTTTGACTCATCAATTGGTATGTGGGTTGGCCGCTCGTTCAGTTACTGATAATAATATGGTATGATTCATGTTGATTGTCTAGTTTTTAGGGGCGGAACAAAGTAAAAAAAAAATAGCAGTATCCCGAAATGTAAATAGCTTTTTCTGGAATACCTAGGCTATTTTAGGATCAGCTTCTATTCATTATTTTCGATTCATTAGGTGTTTATGGAGGACGTGAAGAGTGGCGATTTGCGGAAGGCATCTGGCAGTAACTGGATGAAAAGAGCTGAAAATTGGGCTCTGTGGCGTTCACTTTAAGAGGCCTACGTCCAGCAGTGGACGAATACGGGCTGATGATGATGATGATGATGATGATGATGATGATGATGATGATGATGATGTATTTATGTAATAGTAAACATATTTGACCGATCGATCCTCGGTTCATTGTAGCCTCTGCCTCCAAGGCGACAAAACGCGCCTGAAAAAGAAATTAAGACCAACCTTTTGTCCGTCGCCGGTCTGGCTCCGTTAATTAAACAAATAACCGTCATAATGAAGTGAGGGCACCACAATAAGCTGTTAGTTCCGACCCCAGGCGAAGCGCTGTCTTTTTGCTTTCTTACGACCATTTTTTTGGGCAGTTATTTTAACTGAAGAAAAACCGTCTACTTAAAATTTAGCGTCTTGTAATTTTTTATATTGTGGTGTTTATTTCACCATTTCATTCACTTTTTGGAATGTTTATTTTAAATTGTAGTGTATTTTTACATACTTTTTGGTTACTTATGCTTTTGGTTAGGGTTTTATCATTGTTATATTTCTTAATGAGTGAATTTTACACCGTGAGTACACACAAGCAGAATAGGCAACTCACAGTAGAGTGAATTTCGGCAGGAAGATCAATGAGTGGGGGCGAGACTAGAGGATCTTGATGCAACATTACATATCCTAACTACTAGGTACCGTGGTCAGCACATCAAGTTACCAGTTTATCTTGTAATTACAACGCACAGTATAAAATGGAGAGCCGACCGAGCTGCTACTAAGAATTTCATAGAAAATCCCAATAACACTGCCTGGCCCGGGAATCGAACCCAGAACTTCTAACATAGCAGCCGCGCTTGGGACAACTAGACTAATGAGGCAATCAATTCATTTCGATAATAGTTTTATCCTCAGTACTGTCGAAAGTAACGTTCACAATAACGCTAAAATCATTCTGAACTATTGAGCGAATATAATTTTGACAAACAAATGAACTAAAACTTTGATGAGTTCACCCTCAACTAGCTCCATGCTAATAAAACGGGTAGTTTTGTTAAGTGAGTCGCGGTCGGGTAAACAAGTGAAGAAATGGTTTTACAACTTTGTTATAGTGTAAACAATTCTAACTGTATTGTTGAGATTGAACAGTTAATATGTAAGAGAAATAAGTATTTATAAATAGATAGAGATTTTATAGGAATAAGTAGTTCTATGATTGGTGATAGTATTGACAAAATCCAAACTAATATTATTAATGTGAAAGGAACTCTGTTTGTCTGCAAACAGAGTTACTTTTGCATTTCACAATACTGGACTTATATCGATATTTAGGTAGGAGATTGATTACAGCCTGAGGAAGGATATAGGATGCTGTTTTTCACAGAAAGACATTTGACAGGCAAAAGCTAGTTTATAATATTAGTTACTTTATATTTAAAAAAAAAACAAACAACATACCTTCATGCTTGCATGCTCTGACGGATTAAGTTCGTTAGGCGAGGGCAAACCTATTGCTATACTGGACAAAAATCCAAACTCTGAGCTGTTAGTGAGTATTTCATAGATAAACTTAAAGCTCGACCTAGGAATCGAACCCAAAATATTTTGGCAAGCACAGCGCGCAACTCGACCGATGAAGCAGACAAGCAGCGACATCAGCTGTATAAATTGCGACAGTTTTCGAACCTGCGACAGATATCAGTATCAACAGTAATAGGCCCGCACCTGTCTCGTTATTATAATCTGAGTCCGAACTCCGGACGCCGTCATTTGGCGCGGCGCCAGCTCATTTTCCACTTCAATTTCACGTTTTGTCAACACTAGTTACAAAATAAGTTGATTCGCTTTTGTGCTGCGACTGCGATTGAGTTCTTTGCGTTTATTTTTCGCGGGTGTGTGGCATGCTTTTGTTTGGTCACGTGGATTTTGTATATTGTGGCAGGAAATTAGTGGCAACTTATTTGCTTATAATATCAAGAACGGCCTTGAATTGAAGTGTCATCGAATTTTTAAAGTTTTTTTATTGTGCCCAAGTTTTCTGAAAAATAATATACTCGCATCGGAGTCATTACATTAGTAATTAGATTATATTTCATCATCATCATCATCATCAGCCTATACTAGTCCACTGCTGGATTTCAACCTGTTCTCTGCTCTTCGCATCCAGCTTCTACCAGCAACCTTTCGCAAATCATCACTCCATCTTGCCGGTGGGCATCCGATTATATTTATTCTGATAAAATTATGGTAATCTTGTTTAAATTCTGTGGGAGTAGAGATATGTTACATATACGTGTTATATATACGTGGTAAAACGCAAACTACTTAACCAAATTACGTCTCAATATCACACATAGTCCTATTCCAGATGTTACTTTATTTTTGTTGTTGGAACTAAGTCCTCACTACATGTAACATGCAGTTAATTGTGCCATTTACTGTAACGTCACGCGCAGTACAATCACGCACAATACTGTGATAACAAATTGCACTTTTGATACAGATTGTGCTAGGAAGCAATCCAGTGACGGACACGCTAGTCACGCGACCTATTTATACAGAAGTTGTAAGGTATGTACCTTTGTAATTATAATAAAAACATAAGAATAATTTAAATGTAAACGGTTAAGGTTAGTTTCTATAACCGCATATCTGTATCTACTGATGAAATGTATGTGTAATAGGGAGCGACTCTATTGCTTTTGCTTGGGCATAAATTCCAACTCGCTTTTGAAAATGTAATCAATTCAATTATTAGTAAGTACTTATAAAATGACACTACTAAGGTTAATTTTTCAACGACGATAGTAGGTACTTGAAATAATTTTGATTGTGTGGACTTTTCTAAATAAAAATATACTTACTGATTTTCCAATCGAAGTCTAATCGCTTAATATTTTAAAACGTCACGTAAACTAGCTATCTGACAATTAAAATATCGGCCCTTAATATTTTGTTTTTTAATAAAGTTAATAGCTATAATAGTTGTTCAAAATATTAGTAAGAATTGCTAGATGCGACACCCCTCAATTAAATAACCCATATTAAAACAACTATTCCTTTACAGGCTATCAATTTACATAATGCTATTTTACTTTATCGCTCCATTATATCTAACGCATCGCACACTATATGTGGTAGTCTTACGCACGTAGGGGTGTCACCCTACTTCATTACGGCCCCTCAAATCGTGGGGCACGTGCGTAGCGTGCACAACACGGACGGACACCCCTGTCGCTCATCGTAATCCACTGTAGGATGACCTCCCCTGATACGGTGCTTGTTACAATTAGGAATTTGTTTTGTGAGACCTGCCCCAAAACCTGTTTAAAATGAAAGAAAGTCTCTTCAGGTAATGATTTTTGACGAGTCGGTGAAATTAATTAAATGATTATAACATAACACACAATTACGCTTGTATTCGAGTTATGCAAAGGTTTGGTAATATACATTCACAGTTCACCTGTCTGTCTTAGCACCTGTGTGTCTGTCCAGGGTGAAATGGGGCAAGTCTAGTATTACCGTTAATCAGGCACAAATTGAATTTTATTATCATTGACTGCCTCATTAGTCTAGTGGTCCCAAGCGCGACTGCTACGCTCGAGATCCGATCGATTTCCAGGTCGAGCGAAGTGTTATTGCGTTTTTCTATGAAATTCTCAGTAGCAGCTCGGAGTTTGAATTTGTGCCCGGTTAATATGACAATAGTCTCGCCCCCTGTTGAATGGGACCTAAACATGGGAGCGAAGCGTCGTATCTTTAGTACGCCTCCGCATAACCCTTCGGGGACTACGGCCGTGAAGGTGTGAAGGTAAATTGAATTTAATTTAAGAACCCAATAATTAACACATGACTCTGCCTGGAAATTGAACTTACAACCCGAATATCAACCCTTATCCAAGACTGTATAGCAGAACTAGACTAAAGAAATTCAGTGTTCGTTCATGATATAGCAGGGTTCTCCAGGGGTCTTGGTACCTTGGTCCCCAGTCGGAACGAGGTGACGTTAGGGCTGTCCGGAAATTATTAAAATTATAACTGACTTGCAATTTTTGAGCGCAGTAGAATGTTTTCACACGTCACGATTCTTTAAGCGCGAGTTATTGTGGAGGGCGTGAAGATATTGATGTTTTATGAATTGTAATATGATTGAAAAGTGAATCAGTGTGGTGGATTTCTGTACGTACTCTATGTTTTTCTAAATGTGCAATTGTGCGTTTGGTATTTTCAGTGCCTACAATTGCCATTAAAGTATTTGATATTTAAATAACTGTTTCTATTTCCGTCCTTTGATTAAGATATAACTAATGGAATTATAAAAATAAATATTTATACATTACGATATTTTTTTAAATCAGTACGTCCCAATGCGATGTCTACTTTTCTTCAGTAACTGCCTTGGTAGATAAAAATAAAATACCATGTCAAATACGTCATTAACACTAAAATGACTATATTGGATAATTTTCTGTAGCCAATGGTACATTATTCCCGGTATGTCCACCCGGCCAGTTCGCATAAGATCCGAATCGACACGGAACTCTCTTATTACTCAATTTACATAATTTGTTCGCTCCGAATGCTGTCTCTTCGTACTAGTAATGTTGCAAGTTTATTATAATGGATACAAGGTTACGACATTTTCTAGGAATTATTATTAAAATGACCTGATATTATTCTGTTCGATACAGATTTCTAGATAAAATTGGTAGACGCTCAAAAAACTCCTATAAGAAACAAATTTACTAGGGGAACAACCAAAGAGACTTCTACGTAAACTGATAAAATGTTTGCCAGAAATGTAAGCTTTTAAAATATATATATCACAATACCTAAACTGAATTAGTAACAGAAAAAATATCCATGAGATCATGAGTAGGTACTATCAATAGACAAATACGGAGTTGTGAAAAAAAGGGCCTATTCCATATCTTTTAGAGGGAGATTAGAAATCGATGTTTCTCGAAGTTAAGTTAATATTTATTTTTATCAATTCTTGAGCTATTTCTCTTTTACTTGTATTTAATTAATATTTTTGTAACACACTTTGTAACTTTATAATAATTATGTAAGGATAGCAACCGATCGATACCGCCACCTGAATGTTGATTAGTTTTCGACATCAATCCATCTAAACTTTAATTACAATCTCAATTTGTGAGTGAACACACTCATCAGAGATCGCTCATGCGTTGTGACAGCGCCGATGATTTCCACCGAGGATTGCCTCCAGTGCCGTGGCTCTCCTGCGTTACTCCCATGTGATAACGCTCATTTTTGAAGGGGGAACAATATTGTGCAAAACGTGTTTTGGAATTTTAGCATTTTGGTCGATTCGACCCATCGTGAGCGGAAGAGGGGTTATTAATTGAAATGGTTTTAGAAAAATGACGCTTAACTGTTGATGCGCTGCATTTTATGGCTGATGTTTAATCTCTAAATAGAGAGAGAGAACTCTCGAGAACAGATGTTTACCAAGAAACTAAATAACCAAAAAACATGCTCCGCATGCAGTGTTATTTAGAACAAGGGGAATATTTTTAAAAATCAACAAGACGTCAAAATAATTGGGATTTTATTATAGGTACGTGACTTTTACCCTAAAAGTGCATTAGTCGACCACATCAAAAAGGTCGCTCCTCAAGTAATGACGACAAATTGACGCGTCCTCGTGAAATATCGCCGGTCGCCGCGACCGACGCGACCTCTGTGCCGCCGCCGCCAACGCGGTTTATTCTCATTCCCCCACTAATATATAAAAATGTTAGGATTACCTACAATGAAGGATTTAGAGGGATTCTGAAGGTTGGCGGTTCAGCGACCGAAGCGTTATACAGTGAATTAATTTAACGTTTTTGTGTGATCCTTCATAGCGAAATGAAAATTGTATTTTTATACACAACTGGCTGCTCTCACATCTATCTTGTTAAAGTTCTTTTGTGTTACAGCACTTACCGACACAACTACTGCTTATTTTGCATATTTTTCTGCACTTATACTAATTTATGACAAAGTTAATCTTACACAATTAATAGGTCTACTCTTATCTCTCGATCCGGTGGCTCGTCTGTTCTTTTGCCAATTCAACTATAAAAATAACAATAACGGTCACTAAAATCAACAATTATATCTAGTAACCAAATATTTATCCTCTATATTTGGCAATAAAAGTGATCCCCACAACATCTTATCTACACTGCTCGTAATAACTGAAAGTGTAAGTTTTATTCATTGTTAACAGTTACTTAAACTGGATTAATTTGTTGTAAACTTTGATCAACTGTGCCGCCATTGTTTAGTTATTTGTTTAATTGATTCTGTTCAACATTGTCTTGGTAATTAATACAATTGTGATTAGCTGTATCCATTTGAATACTGGCGTTTTACAAGCACGAGTGAAGTTAATAAGAATTACAAATATTTATTATTAATCAATTGTATTATGGAAATATTGTAACACAACTTCAGTATTACTTATTCGTGTAGCATTTCTGACCTTTTCAGGATTTATTCTCAAATATTCGCTTAAAATATTGAAGTTAGAATTTGTTTAGTAACAATCATAGATTTTTATGCTTACTCTAGAAATTTAGCAAGAGAAAGATCACCGGCTTTTATTTGTTTATCGTATGAATAAATCTGGGAGCCATTTTGGTTTCGATTTATTAATTCTTCTATGAGTTTTATACTTTGCACAAACAAACAATGACAATATTATTTTTCCAGCACATAAATAAAAACAAAAAAACATCGTGTCGGTAAACTTGGGCTATTCTTTTGTTAGAAAAAGGGCAATAACTCGGAAATGTTGGGTGCTCAACTGGTAAATATATCCAGTTTAAATTACACAACAAAAAGTGTTGGCAATACGGTGGAGAGTTGCGACCGGCGGCGGCGCGCGGCACCCGCGGCCGCTTCTTATGAATTTCTTGTAGAAAATATGCGCAGGGACGGCGTTGGGGCGACTATGACTCTGGGGCGTGTTTACGGGGATATTATTGGGTGGGATAGCACCCGAATATTAAAGAGTTGAAATAGTAGGGGTGGACTACTCCTACGTATAGGACTAGAATGTTTATTCAACGGAGAGATGCTTGGACTTTCAATCATTTTCTTCTTTCTACATGTTAATCTAACGCGGCATCGAACCTGTAGTATACATAGGAGTCGCTAATCGTTCATCTCCAATCAATTTGTCGTTTTGCATACGGAATGCACTGTGTATTCCACAAAATGCTTTTTAGGAAGGTAGATAAAAAATTCGTCAAGCAAAGTGTATAATAACACCTCCACTACACTGTGTGTTGTTGTGACTGGGCTGATTCCAGAGCATTGCTAAATATCGTGCCGCAAAGCAGTAATATGCTAACAATATACAATAAGATAAAAATGACTGGGAAAATTCAATAATAAATAATTTACTTTTATCAAATCATTCACTTATAAAACACTCACTATAACGTGGATCATATGAACTCACTGTTTTTCATCAGTTGTAAAATAATTGTTATAATTATCTTAAGCTGCAACGTCCCTAATCCGTGTCTGTATTGACAACTTTCACCGAGCGCGAACATTTGCATAATTTGAGCATTTTTATGCTTTATTCCTTGAGGTTCCACTGACGACTTATATTTCTTTGTAACTGAAATGTCTCTTCTGAGCGCTGAAAAGACTGCTGTGAGCCAAGTTGAGCGTTAAAAAGCCCTTCAAGTACTTGAGCTGAAATTTTCATGATATTAAAACTGAGACGACATCACGTTTTTTTATCGTGTGTAAAGAACTGTTTTTCTTGCATAACTGGTGAACAAAATTGTATGCGCATCAGATGGTTTTACGAATATTGTCAATTTAGGTTCAAACATATTGTCACGCTTGTCTCCCATGGGGGTAGGCAGAGACTATGGATTTCCACTTGCCACGATCCTGGCACACTACTTTCGCTTCATCTACATTCATTAATCTCTTCATGCATGACCGTCGGTTTAGGGTGCTCGGTTCAAACAACCATGGAATACCATCATGTTGTTTTTCAGTTTCTTACTGTGGTCCATTATGTTCTACAGTTGATCTATTTCTACATAAATGTGGCAGGGTCGTGGAGCCTGAGATCCTTATCGAAAATATAATTATGTTATAATTTATTTTCCCTCTAACCCAACAAACAAGTGAAAGTTTGTGACATAAAATATATGATGCCTATTACGTCATACATTGTCACCGCTCAGGTATACCGGGCGGAGGTACCTACCACACAATATCTTACTCCTTATTCATAATCCTCTTTATACAATCGACGTGATATATGCGTGTGTTTGTCAAGACATATATATACAGTCTAAAAAGAAGTTTATCTGTCTATGTTTTTAGTGAATATCGAAGGCAACATGTATTTTTTGTTGTCTGAATCACCCATACAAACGTAATGCCTAAATCAATTGTAATTTAAACATTAATTAAGTATATTGTGTTAGTGAAAGGATTTTGATTCTGTTGGTTTCTGTTTATATAGAGTCCCACGAAATCAAAATAAGCTCTGAAATTGATTATCTGATTCATTCACAAATAGTCATATGTTTATCTACCACTTGTTTTTTAATTCTCTTGGTGCACCAAAATATGATAATCCTAATATTAATGTGACTAAAATGTTAATAACAAAAAGGTATTTTACCAAACGACCTATCGCTAGGATAACATTTTTAATATTTAACATTTCATGCAGATGAATCCGCGGGCCATCGCTAGGTCACATAAATATGTATAGTTGAGCAAGCAAAGTACATTTACATTACATTAAGAACATTTTATTACAACACATTACTTCACAAACGGCGTACATTTCACGTCGTATCTTCGCGGTTTTCTCCCACGGGGTAGGTGGTGCTCCAAGTGATCGCTAAGTGCGTCGACACACAATCCATCACGGGCAACAATGGGCAACCCGACGCTACGCCTGCCCGCCGTGCCCGACCCGTGTGAGGGTATCATGTGCTCCGACACCTCGACTTAAAGTAAGAGCTTGCCTACATTCTGTACAGACGGGCACATAAATGTTGTCATCATATCACTTATTTTCTTTGTACGTCATTTTGATTCCTTTACTTTTTACTGTCAAAAATACGAGAAGAAATTATACCAGCTTTTTGATGTACAGAATATAGAATGAAGCATGTTTAATTTACAATGCAATATCGGAATAAGAAGAAAATATTTGGCAGAATTGAATGAGTGACGGGAGTTTCGGATTTACTAATATATGTGTAATTACTGTGCCCCGCGGTTTTACCCGCTTACTAGAAATGGGCTAGCAAATATACAAAGTTTTTCAAATCTGTGTGGCTCCAGAGATTTGCACATTCAAATAAATTCTTCAGTTTTATGTATATATTTGTTGCATACATGTAGTAAATATGATATATGGAATGTTTGTGTGTGTTTAAAATTATACGAAAGCTAATATTTATGCCAAGACGAACTTGAACTGTTTTTTTTTCAAGATGTAAAGACAAATTCTTGTATCCTTTACTATATTTTTTTTCCTCATTTGATGAAATGTCAAGGTCTTGATAATTTTTACAATTAAAGCATATCTTCTGTCAAAAGTGAAAGGTTTGTAAGTATTTGATTTCCGCTGTTGTTGAGTGTACGCGTAACAAGTATTCCATCAGAGATATTGGCGCGACACCTGCGCGACACACACCTACGAAAACTAAGTACAAATATTATAATTATCTTCTTGCCTATTTTAGATAAATCTAAAAAGAGGTCTTATTACTTGTCGGTTTGTTTCATACTATATTAGGCCAAAGAGGAGAAGACTCGCAATTTAAGGATAGAAAATACCTGTAGTTCAAGGCTCCGCTCTTCCCTTATATTAAAACGTATAAATATGTATAATGTATACAGTATACAACAATACATATAACTGGGTAAGGTAGAGGTATTCCAAGTAAACCCTCAGTTCATCGGTCACAAATCCAAACTCCAAACAGCTGAAAATTACTAAGGAAATTCCAATAATACTCTGATCTCTTTTTCAGAGCCCAATGCAAACAAACAAACAATCAAATCTTTCCTCTTTATGATATTAGTTTATACACGAAAATAAACTAATATTATTTCATCAATAAGATACCGCCTCCAAAGCGCGTAGCAACACTCGTAGCGCGCCTACGCGTCACCTACGCCGTAGCAGTGCGGCTACGTCACCGAGGGACCACATCGCTCACCACATATTGAAAATTTTGTAAATGTAGAGGGGTGCACGGCTTTTCAATATGTAATATTTGCATAATATAAACACAAGTTGAATGAGTAGATAAGTGTCAGGTACAGTTTTAGACTTATTGTTAAGCTGCGAGTTTGTTTTTTTAAACCGTTTGATATGTTAGACTGCCTCATTGGTCAAGTGGTCGCAAAAGCGGCTATTACCGTGATATTTGATTCCCAGTTCGAGCATTGGATTTTTTAATAAGGAAATTTTCAGTAGCACCAGGAGTGTATACGAGTATTTTACATTACATGGAACCAAAATCGTAATGGCGAACTGTGTGTATATAATACTACAGTTCTGCAATCCCTTTAGGAATATAGGCGTTATGGTATCTTATGTTACTGGACCAGACGACAATAGTTAAAATTTTCTACAAAATATATTCAACGTATTCAAGAACATAAAACAACAAAGCGTGTCTTCTTCTTAATAGCTCAATACAGAAGAGCCACTTAGTATAATTTGCTCGTGAAATTTGCTTAACAACTCATTACGCATGCGTAGACACACAAGTATGCTGGGCTTCGTAACTTTGATGATTCAATTATTAGTTGGATATGAATTTGTTATCACAAAACGTAACTTTCGTCAAGTTAAACTAATCATTTATGTAGGGTAACTTTAAGAAGTGTAAAGTTAAAAAAAAATATTACTTTTATAGGTTTTTTTTTGTTCCATACCTCGTAAAAGAAACCTTAAGTAATTTTATTTTACCATAAAATCACGCCTACTTTCCCCGAAGGTTTAGGCAGAGATGTACTAATGTACACCCACAGTTTACCGGTATGTATTAGGTCATATGTAAGGAGAGCGAGCCTATTGGCATTATACGGGCACAAACCCAAACTCCAAACTGCTACCTCAGATCAAATAAAAAAAAAAGATGGAACTTTGCGAACAAAGAAGTGAGGCAGGCTAAAACTACGCCATGCCGTCTACAATACCCAATTATACGCACACACGCATACCGAAACTATACCTTATCTTGTCAGTCGAGCTATCGAGCTATCGAAAGCTCGACTCACAAGATAAGGCGTAGTTAACTAATACATGTGTGCGTATAATTGTGTGTTGTACACGGCATGGCGTAGTTTTAGCCGGCCTCACTTCTTTGTTCGCAAAGTTCCATCTTAACTTTTTATTTGATCTGAGACTGCTACTGACAATTTCTTAGGAAACCCAATAACACTTTGTGCGACCTGGGAATCGAGACCAGGACCTCCAGCGTAGCACTTGGGACAACTAGACTAATAAGACACTATATTGCATCACTGCTGGTCAGAGTGAAAATCAAATGCTATGATTCGATTACCATTAATACAGGTACATCTTTACATAGTATAAAACAAAGTAGCTGCTGCTGCTTATGCTTAGATCTTTTAAACTACATTACAAATTTTAATGCCTTTTTCAGCAATAGATTCAAGAGGAAGGTTTATACGTACATGCATAATATAGTAGACAATAGCCGAGAAACCACGCGGGCGAAGCCGTGGGCGGGAAGCTACATGATGAAACAAAATGATTCCAGAATTCACTTACAATTAGCTATACCATTCCTACATAACTGGTCCATTACCCCCTGTCCCACCTGCGTATCAAAGGTAAGCCAGTTTATAGCTTAATACAGCCTCCGCTATTATAGTGGCTCCTTAGTCCCTCGCCGTCAGTCGCTCGTGACTAATCTTAAAATCTAAAGATCATCCCGACTTTGTGTTACGTCATTGTAACATAAAAGATTGTGTTTATTAGAGATACGGTCTCGTATTAATAAACGACTTTATGTAAACTTGGAATAGGTATCATACTCTATTAATCTATTAGGGCACAAGAATTGATGAATGAAGGCTTTAGTAATAAATAATTGATTACAGATTGATACAGTACGGACAATAAATACACCGTTTTTCTATATATTTTTAAGAGAATGTGCAATATAATATAGCCTAGAAGACATTGAAGTATACATAAAAATAAGTACTTTCATTAATTATCTTTTAACAGAAAAGCAACTTAGTACAATAGTTGATGTTATTTATCCAGAAAAATCAACTACCATTCAATTCGCCTACGCTCGTAGCGTCGTAGCGCCGTAGCCCGTAGCCGCGTAGCCGTAGACACAGCGTCTACATTTTTATTCTATTTGCTACGCACTAAATATTCTTTTGAATAACATCGCATAATTTATTGAGCTTGTATTGTATAGTAAAGTAATGGTCGGCGTAAAGTTACGGTCACAATTATGGGTCGAAACAGATACAAAACGTTGGACATTATTTATACAAGTTGGTTATTTATTGAACAAATTTTTCCCTATTGTACTCGGAGCGTGACCTTCGTCCTTTTGGAATATAAATGTTTATTTTCGCAAATAAGGCTAATACTGTTATTAATAAGAGCTGCTTACGCAACGGTTTGTTACGATTCGAGACTTTTGGAGGTCATTTGATGAATTTGTGATCGGTATCTGTTCTGAGCAGTCCTTAGTACGAAACATGATGGCAGTTAGAATATTATAAAAGTGGTTAGAATTTTTAGGCACAAATAAATTCATGATACCTTTGTTACCCGACTTTGGTGGAACCTAAAAGAAGTTTTTTGAGCTTAACATGATGTATTTTAAAAAGTTTTCTGTTCTTAACAAATATACTT
Organism: Subacronicta megacephala; assembly: GCA_958496365.1. Lineage (NCBI taxonomy): Eukaryota > Metazoa > Arthropoda > Insecta > Lepidoptera > Noctuidae > Subacronicta > Subacronicta megacephala. The sequence goes on from OY292526.1 coordinate 450,070, forward strand.
AAAACCAGGAATATAAAAACATATAATTTGCTCAACCTAAGTTTGTAAAGGTGCCACTGCTGGGCACGTTATACTCCTACAATAAAAACTTTTTAGAATCAGAATTCAAACGCTTCGTCAAAAAAATACATTATTATAATAAATAGGTATTAACACTTAAAATATGTACGTACCATTCTCTATGTATAGATCATTTTTTATAGCATCTATTTAGAACTAAGTTACAACTTTTTAAAGCTCAAGACAAGATAAGTACTAGCATTTTTAATATTAACACTAAAAGTAAGTCTTCCATTATCAATATTTACTACAGCGGCACTCCAGGAAGCCGCAGATATTTACTATCAGAAAGCCATTAAATCAACAAGAAGTTTGAAATGCCTTCCCCATAAGGCACAACTCCTGCATATTTTAACACATCACCAGCCGCATTATACACTCACATTCATACTTAATTCAACGGGATAAAGCTCATTTTAATATAATTTGGGGACATTCGTCAAGTGGCTTGGTAAACTAGTTGCATATTTCAAAATGCGTGCTGAGTTTTCTTTTCAGTCATGTTGACTTTTATTGTGAAGGTGATAAGGTTGAACCTCAATTGGCTAGGGCGGTGTTTAATTTGGTAAATGAAATATAGCGACAGGCTTTGTCCCGCGGTCAGCAATAAGAGGAAACGGCGCCATCTGCCGGCTGCTTTCGTTTCCGGGCGGCGACTTCCGTTTACTGAAATTTTGATCAGGATATAATGCGGCTTATTATGCGGACGAGAAGCGCTTTTGTCTTTATTTTAAGTGTGTTCAGGTGAAACGAGGAAATTAAATTTGGTGATAAAGTGGACAATAAATGGTGAACGTGATGTTGTGTAATTAATGTAATTATTGGTTTTAATTAATTGGACTGTGTTCAATTTTTGTTAATAAATGTAGTGTTTGTTAGTAAATTACTAAAATAAGATACCATCACGTCTGTATTCCCCGAAGGGTTAGGCAGAGGTGTACTAATATACACCCACAGTTCGCCGGTATGTTTAGGTCCCATGTAATAGGGGGCGAGCCTATTACCATTAACTGGGCATAAATCCAGACTCCAGGCACTTGCACACTTTGCTTGACCTGGTAATCGAACCCAGGACCTGTAGCGTAGCAGTCGAGGACCACTAGACTAAAGAAGCAGTTAAAATTTAGTATTATTTTAGTATTACTGCAATTATTGTTCTCATGTCAGTGACGATTGTCTAAATGAGAAACAGAATTGTTTAAACAACATATTTGTATAAAAAAAACGAAAACTTGTTTAACACTGATGAGGCGCATCCTTCTACATTTTTATCATTACATTATTTCAGTGTTTATTTATTGAAAATAAATCCCAAGCAGATTATATAATTTATTTATAAACTTTTTTGCTATGTTTGTGCATTCATATTAAAACCCTCACTTCTAAACTAGATGCAAACATGTACCTTAGAAGTCAGACATACAACATAGATCATTAAAAGTGCCTATATAAACCAAATTATCTAAAGTAAAGTCGAAACGGCTAGATCGGCATAGTGATCGAGAAATTCGATGCTACACTTGGGGGTTCCGGGATTGATTCCGGTATAAAACACATATTTGTATGGCCTAACATAAAGTTTTTTGCCGTTCCAGTTCATCAACCCATTACATTGTGCCACTGCTGGGCACGGGTCTCCTCTCAGTACGAGAGGGATTAGGCTATAGTCCGCCACGCTAGCCTACTGCGGGTTGGCAGACTTCACACGCCGTCAAGAAAATCTCTCAGGCATGCAGGTTTCCTCACGATGTTTTCCTTCACCGTTTAAGCGCGTGATAATTAATTATTAATACGCACATGACTTCGAAAAGTCAGAGGTGCGTGCCTTGGATTCGAACTCGAGACCTTTGACTTGGCAGTTGAATGGTCATATCACTAGGCTATCACTGCACTAGGCTATCCCGTTCCAGTTGCTTGTGATAAAATCGGAAAACGCATCAACGTTAAAGATAAATTCAAACGGTTAAAAATCGTTATATTCATTAAAGTAAATATGTTCTTCTCAGCTAAATGACGTCCAAATATTGTAAGATAATAATTATGTTTAATGAACGGCCTATCAACAGAAGAAAGGTAGAAAAGGATTGTTATACCCGCACCTTCATAATATCTATCTAAGAATTTTTTTTCGGTTCGTCGGCCGAGGGAAACCCGCCCAAGCGAACCAATTATCAGAAGCACTTCACTACCTAATTCAATAACATATATGTAGCAGAAACGCGTCCTACAAAAACCTTTCTTTTCCACAACAAAGGATAAATAAAATCCCCATTAATAAGGTTCTGTTGAGCGCAAAAAAGCGTAGTATTGGGCGAGCAGTGTGAGCGGAGGAGCGGAGTGAGCGGCTAATCAAATCAGTGTACCTGGCCGCTGCGATAGCCCGGTTTGCCGGAGTCCTGAGCGGAGATTATTTATAATTAACACAGTAACACCTCTATCATGATAGTCTTTTTTAGTTTTTTTTTTTGTGTAGGGAACGTGTCGATTAGTTTTGCCGAGCTTTTATCTTTCCGTAAGAAGTTCTTCTGCAAAGTATTAAAAAACTTAAAAAAAAGATAAATGAAATCCGTAAAGTCGTTTTCAAGTTATGGCGTGAACAAAGAAATTAGGGAATGTTGCGTCTTTTACCAGTGTCAGATGCATTTAAGTCAGCTGTCCTCTATATTTCACCGTATTATATGACAGCAAACATCTCCAAGTACATAAATATATTGTAGTATTGCAGCCGGACGCTACGAGTATATTTGATATGAGACACAATTGATGGGCTCGCCCGCGGCGCACTCATATGAGCTCGGTATTTGCACGCGGGATATAAGGATCGCGACACCGACACTATTGCTCGCTTCTGCTAGCCTGGTACCTGACACGAACAACAAGTTTTGTTTATTTGGTTAGAAGTTGAGTTATACAAAGGAGGATGGGGGACAACAATATTAATATTTTCTCTAACTGTTTAAAAAGTAACAACTTTAACTGGACAGTTTGAGTAGCAGTTAAGTTTGTGACTTCGCGACTATCATTGGATCGAATGTCGCGAGTTCAAAATTTTTCCCGAAGGGTTAGACAGAAATGTGTTTAGGTCAAATGTAACAGGGAGGGCGAGCCTATTGCCATTAACCGGGCACAAATCCAGAATCCGAGCTGCTACTGAGAATTTCATAAAAAAAAACAATAACGCTTTGCTCTACCTGGGGATCGAACCCAGGACCTTTAGCGTAGCAGACGTGCTTAGGACCACTAGACTAATGAATTATATCTTGAAACTCCGAGTTTCTGCGGAGTACCTAGTTATCTTTTAAATAAAACTTATTATCAACATAGATTTGTTGTGGTAGGGCCACGCTGTTCGCAGCATGAATGGGCCGGCTCGACCGGGGAAGTACCACACTCTCGCAGAAGACCGACGTCCGAGTAGTAGTGTTTCGTTACTGCGCTTCGTTCGGTGAGCGAGAGGGCCGGAGGCCCAATTCCTCCCCCAATCCCCTTCCTTCTCCTTTTCCCCTTCCCCTCCCTTTCCCTAAATAGGCTCGGCAACGCATCTGCAACTCCTTTGGTTTTGCAGATGTCCATGGGCGGCGATGACTACTTACCATCAGGTAGCTCGCCTGCTCGTTTGCCGAGTTATCCCATAAAAAAAAAAAGACCTCATTGCTTCCTATAACTACAATATCATCAAAAGCATCATCTAAGGAAAAAAATATTATGTAGGTCCAAAGAGATTTAATAGTAGTAGTTAAATATCTTTGTGTAGGTCCCTCCCTCCCTGAATATATTATAATTAAAATAAATATATATATATATATGATAGGTACTAAGCAAGCATTCAAAAACTTTTCAACTTTTAGACGGAGTTTGAAAAGATAAAAAGGAAAAATAAAGAAGTCTTACTACTACAAGATGTGATTTTCTCAACGATTCTAACCTATTGGATCTCATGTGCTCTATATTCATAGTGTTATACCAGATACCAAAGGCTGGACATAAAAGATATTAAGGACCACTAAAGCAATTCAGGCGTGTGGCGGCCATATTTTTATTTGCCGTAGTGTCGGTCCACTAATAGGAAACAGAGCTCCGGTGGCGCGTCGCACAACTTCTTCCATACAAATAAATACAGTTTCTAGACTCAATTTCCTTGACTTTTTATTTGGATTGCCAATAGGTATTCACTGTCCTTTTAGATTACATAAATGTGGGGAAACTTATGTACAAGCTAAATACCTACATAACACGATAAAGTGAAGTTTATTTTAATTATTGACTTGAATATGTTTGACTCTAATTTTGCTCGATGGAAAACACAAACTAAGGATTTAACTGGAGGACGCAATTCGCAATAAAAACTATTTCGTGATCAAGCGTTCACATACACAGGAGAAAACACAGTAAAATGGTTTGGCTGCTATATGAAAATAAAAATTATATGCCCTGCATAAAAAGTAAGACTTTTTTCTAAGTTCGTTGGGGACTACCAATCCTGCCATAGGTACTTAAATACCATTCCCATTATTAACCTTTATAGAAACACTACAAGCGCTATGCCCAGGATAAGATTTTAGAAAATATTGGTATCAATCTTTGGTTTTTACTCAATTCTACGAGTATACAGTATCACTACATAGTATAAAACAAAGTCGCTTTCTCTGTCCCTATGTCGCTTTGTATGCTTAAATCTTAGAAACTACGCAATTATTTATTTTTTTAAAAAAAAAGCTTACTAGCGATGTGTGTCACACATTGCTAGTATTCTTGTTAACCCCTCGTGCTAAACTAAATGCTTGTGTTACGAGTGGGTTCACGTCGGTAGTGCAATGGGTGGGGTTCGAACCGGCAACCATATGATCGCAAGTCCGACGCCCTAGCCATTAGGCTACCGACGCTTCAAATATATGTATAATACATACATATTTTAGTATAGAAAAGCCGAGAAACTACGCGGGCGAAGCCGTGGGCGGGAAGCTAGTTCACTAATAAAGCACTTAAAACAATTGAAATAATAAAATGACACTTACAATAGCAATGACAAAGCTAAGTGTCGCAAGTGTCGACACAGCGGTAGAGCGGTGTCAGCTCCATTCAGAGAGTCGCGACACTTTGTGAAACGTTTTGATTTCTTTCAATGCCCTCGCTCTATGGAGAGACAAAGTTTTGTAAAGCGGCCATTTGTAAATGTAGCTGTCTGGACTACGGAGGGCTGTAAAGGAATTATTTTAGCATAATATTATTATAATCTTATAAGTGCAGTTGAAAATATTCTACTCTTTAAGTGGTAAACTGTTGCAAAGATACAGAAAAGGTTTTTTTTTTCATTGTATTGCTTGTTTAGACTCTTCTTCCTAAAGGTGTGATTATCAACAATGAACAACAAGTCTATCTGATCTTTTGTTCTAGGACGTACATCAGAAGTGATAGAAAATACTACTATTAGGCACAGAGCTAGAAACTGTTTGGATGGGATCCGGTATTTGTATAGGACCATGGGCTGTCATGGCCAAGTCAATTAAGGGTAGTCAAGTGTGGTTTTTAGTAGGAGACCGACATGAAAGACACTAGAACGAGTCGGTCGTTTTTAAAACGTTCGTTTTTGTTTCTTTTCTTTGAAGGTTAAACCAGACATTAAGTACGTGTGACTGGGATAATATAACGCTTCGTGGTTGACAACGTACTGTCATTTATTTTTCTCCTGTTGACGTTTTGTTGGCGTTAGCTATACGTGGTTATAGTATACCAATATACAACCGACTTAAACATAAATCATTACATTTTGGACACTCTGTATCGCAATTTAAGTCAATAATTCAATCGGACCCTACATATAAATCAGGCTGACTGTACTTTCGATATCACTTTCAAGCATACAAAGGCCATTAAATCGCTGTCTTACGCAGAAGCGAGTAAATTAAAAGGAATTTACATAACGAATCCTTTGCCTCCCCAGTAGATTCCATCTGCGTACCTCGTACCTTTGTCGCACTGTCCCTCCTACACTTTAGAGCAATTTTCAGTCAATAAAACGGTTCAAATTGAATCACTTGTACGTTCCGGGTGCATAAGCGAGTTAGCCGCGCCCCCCTCCAGTCTTTCACTCCCCCTTTCCGCCCCCCTCTCCAGCCGGGGAACATGCACTTAATGCAACGCCGTTAATTGTAAGTGAATTCGTAGTAAGTGACTTCGGTAAAAATTGGGTGGGTTTACTATCGGCTGGAAAGTTTTGAGTAAAAAAAGGCAGTAATTATATTTAAGACGAACATAGTTTGAAAAAAGTTGGGTAAATTGAGGGAAACGTTTTATAAAATATGTGGAATGGATAGTTTTTTTTTGAATACTCCTCAAGTATATTTAGTGTATAAAAGACTTCTTACTTAAAATTGATTTTCTTTATCAATAAAATTAACCAACAATATCTAAATCAATAATTAATTACTTAATTACTATTAGATAAACAGTTATTAATACAAGCATAATGTTAAAAAGCATCTAAAAACTTCTAAGGTGTGTAAGTGTAAGTATGTTTGTTTTTAATGAGAATAAATGTCTTTAAACCTAAGTATTCTCTGAAATAAATAAAACTTTAAGAAACATAAAGATACATTTTTGCATCCCTGCAGTATCGAATTTCTGTTCGACATATGTACGTCAACATTATAGATTGAAATCATATTATTATAATAAAAAAAAAATAGCTTTTTAAGAAACGAAAACTAACTACAAACATTTTGTGGTGCATCTTCAGAACTGAGGGACAGACGCAAGCCAAAGAGAAATAAATAAATAAATTGAACATCCATTTGCAATTCATGAACTCATCAGCAACGGAAAATACAGTTAAATTAATAACATCCTAAATCTGTTTGTTTAAAAAAAGAAAAGATGAGTTAGAAAAAAATAGTTTTTTGCCTTGCAGAATATTCTTGGAAAATCTTAATTTTTCCGTAACCTTTTTACACCGATATTATTAAACCTTCAAAGCTTGACATTCCGATTTGTCATCTCTTTTTCTCACGAAGTGGGTTTCTATAGCTTTCTCTTTCAGACTGCAAAATTACTTAATTATAAACGCGCTGACCCAAGCTTCGTGTAATGTTAATTTAACAAAGTACTTAAAGTCCCTTTTAACTGGGAGCTTCGCGTATTAGGCTTAATTCTGACCAGTAATTTGTGCGTTAATACTTGAAAATGTAGGGAGACCCTAATTATTTTTCCTCACTTTCCTGACTGCCTAATTGATCTAGATGGTCCCTAGCGCGACTGCTTCGCCAAGGTACTCGATTCGATGCCCAGATCTAGCAGTGTTATTGGGTTTTTATATGAAGTTCTCAGTAGCAGCTTGCAGTTTGTCATTGTGCCCGTTTATGGCAATAGGCTCGCCCCTACTACATGGGACCTAAACAAACCAACATCATATGGCTGTAGATGAGCACATCTCTGCCTCATCGTTTGAGGAATACAGGTGTGATGGTTTCTTTTATTTTCAGTAGCAGCTTGCAGTTTGTATTTGTGCCCGTTTATGGAAATAGGTGCGCCCCTACTACTTGAGACCTAAACAAACAGACTAAATATGGGTGTAGATGAGCACACCTCTGCCTAACCTAGGAATACAGGTGTGATGGTTTATTATGTAAAGTCTCTTAATACAGTTATAATATGTTTTAATGATGTTTTGTAAGTAATAATATTATGTAGGTACTTATATATTATTGTATTATTAAACATTCATCATAATCAGCACGTATTCGTCCACTGCTGGACGTTGGCCTCTTAACGTGAACGCCATATAAAACAAATTGCACCTGAATAATGTTTGGGCACAAACGGTAGTACTCCCAGAGTGTTTAAAAGTTGGATATGCTCGATGCAAAAAGAGAAAGGTAGTTTTGAAGTTCTAGTTTTAGCTGTTCTATCTTTCTTTTTTTTTCGCGAAGTCAGTCTCGCCGTAAACACAGTTGCAAGAAAAGTTCCCCCAGCCTTCACACCACATCAAATTCAACTCGCATGTGTATTAAGGAGAGTGTTCAAATATTGACGCGGCCGCGACGGACGCGCCCTGACGCGTGATATTGCTTCGGGGGACTCCCTCTTTCTTATAACACAATTTTATATTCGATAGTTTAAGTACCAAAGTGTACCGAAATGACATACATACCTATAAAAAACCATCCAAGGAGGTAAAATTTCCTGTTGTTTCTTACTGTTGACATCAATGCCAAAATTTTGCTCTTTAGTATGATTTGAATATACTTAAGGCTAAAGATAAAAAAAACTCAGTTAAATTTTTTCTTGGTTTTTCGCAAATTATTCGGCTACAACACATTCTAGGTACATTCGCCAGCAGGTCAAGGTATACAAAACTGTCAAATTTCTCCAAATGATATTAAACCTTAAATTGTTGAAGATAAAGTTCAAAATCAACAGAAAATTTGACATTTTGTGGTAACTTGATGTGCTAGTTTTTAAAATCAAAAGTAATTGTTGATGTCGCAATTTTTACTGCCATGTATGGTGGACATTTACTTTTGATTTTAAAAACTTTTGCTTAAAAGGCTGATTGATGCTTTAGCCTTAAATAAACAAAATACACTTTAAAAAAGCACGTTTCTGAAGGTCCTTATATATTTGATGTAGATATGTGTGTTGACCTGTGTTTCGTACGATGTGCGGTTATTATTGAGGGTCGGCTGTAATTGGAATTTTTAGTTAGGAAAGGGTCAACTAACTTGGTTTGCCGAGCTAACTCGATATCGTTCACACGTTACCCGAAAATGTGGTTTTATATATACACTGTGAAGTTTAGGTAATGTTGTGTGAGTTATTCAAATTAAGTGTATTTTTGTATACGTAATTCTACCTACATTAGGTATGTCGGCTTAGTTACCGATTAATCGACCTTTGAGTGCGATCGATTTCCAGCATTGTTGCTAGTCTGGCTCATATGATTTGTTTACAAACGAACCCATGATACAAGAGTAAATCCTAATAGGGAAAGAGTTTTACTGCTTGTCTGTTAAACTATATTGATCACGAGACAATTGAATCACTGAAAAGCGAAATATCTTCACTTACTAATTATTAGAAGCCGTTTAATTACTAACCTCGGTAGATTCATACATACAAACCATCACTTCGGTACTCCTGGAAGGGTAAGGCAGAGGTGTACCAATACACACCCACAGTTCGCCGGTATGTTTAGGTCTCCTGTAATAGGGGGTGAGCCTATTGCCATTCACCGGGCACAAAATCCAGACTCCGAACTGCTACTGGGAATTTCAGCGAAATAACCAATAACACTGCTCGTCTTGGAATTCGAACCTAATATCTCTAGCGTTGCAGTCGTGTTTAGGACCACTAGGTAGAGCCAATAGAAACTTTTTCGACATTGGGATTTTTTTCCAAACAATCAAGAGGAAAATCACCAAAAGTAACAAGGGCATCTAAGTAGATGTCATAATAATCTATCATACATCTTCGAGAAGACGTAACTTGTAAGTCACGAGCACAAGTTAATGAGTGTCGTGTCGATCGACAGATGGAGCTAATTGCGCCCGGCTCTAATGACTCCGCATACTGGACGCGCGACGACGATGGCATAGGGTGGAGCCCTTGTTACATGTGTAGTTGACACTGTTCATTTTCCTATGAGGATGTTGTTTGGGTTGATTAGTGATTTTTCTGAGCAGTGATTTAATGGAAAAATTGTAACATCTTGTCATTTAGTAGATAAAATGTAGTTAGTTCTATTCTTAATACAATTCTTCTCCAATATTATATTGGATAAGAGACCACAGTATTTAATTCTTTTTATATCTGTGGAATATATTTTAAAACGAAGTATACATAATAAGCCTAGTATGTTCTCACCTCCTCTCAGTGAGAAGGAGTGAGCCATAATACACCACGCGAGCTCAGTGCGGGTTGGTAGATGTCACTTCATGTCTTTGATTTTTTGGTTCTAGGACATGCTGGTTTCCTTACGATGTTTTCCTTCACATAATTTACACAAAGTAAAGCGCCCGTCTGGATTCGAACTTAAAACTCATATGTCCCGGCCGTTACCACTAGGCCACCACCGCTCCCTAGAATGAAGTATGCTCACCGCAATTAAAGTACAGAGCGAAAAACTTCCACAAAATTAATTAACAAAATTCTCGACGCAAATGAAATGTAAAAACTGCAGGTGCTGCGGTACGTAGCAGTAAGCGAGCCAACTTGTATTTATTATCTGTGCCCAGTGGGCCGAAAAGTGTGAATCGTCTGAGCGAATAAAAGTCGTCACAAAAGCGAATATCGCCGCGAATCGCCTGCGATCGCAACGATACGCGGCCATCCGCGCCGGCGCGCACCGATTTGATCCGATAAGGACTTTACACTATTTTGCCACTGAAATATTTCCGCGATTGTGAACTTTCCCGATATTTCGCTCCGCTGATATCCTATTTGTTCCGATCGACAAATTTTTGATGATATAAAAGCGGCGTTTTTAAAGTAACATACATAACATACCATCACGCCTGTATTCCCCGAAGGGTTAGGCAGAGGTGTACTTAATGTACACCCACAGTTCGCCGGTATGTTTGGGTCCCATGTAATAGGGGGCGAGCCTATTGCCATTCATCGGGCACAAATCCAGACTTCGAGCTGCTACTGAGAATTTCATAGAAAAACTCAATACCACTTTGCTCGACCTGGGGATCGAACCCAAGACCTCTAGCGTAGCAGTCGCGATTGGGACCACTAGACCAACCAGGCAGTCTAGTTTGTAAAGTAAACAGGATCTATTTGCCGATCGGTCTGTGCTTTACATCGATGTAATACAGTAAAGCTTTTAAATAAAACATCGTTTCTGAAACACACTAGAATTTGCCCTGAATCGTGGATGTACTTAAAAAACTAAATCTCACGTACACACACACACAAACACACAATCCAATACTTTAGTACTTAATTTCAATTTTATTACTTTCAGGTCAATTGCCGAAAGAAGATAGAAAGGACTTTACAAGGTAAGTTTAATCAAACTATTGCAAAGTGTGGATAAATCTATCTCGCAAGTCACCACATGAATCAAGTAATTGGTGGTTAAACCGCATTAAACTTACCTGCAATTGGACTTCCAATCCTTTTTTCTCTCGGGAAAATCACGCTAGACCGAATCCCGGCGGTAATGAAATTTTATAAGGAACTTGCGCGGTGGTACGGCGGGCGAAGTTTCTGGAAATTCCCGATTGTGTTTCAACAACTCTTAGCTATGTTCCCAGATCTCTTTTCAATCCTCCAACTTGGGGCGCCTTTATAATACTGCCGGGAACTTACATGCTTCGGCTAGATTGTGGTTTTAAAATGCAAATGTTAAAAAATTGTTACCTACTTTAGTGAAATATCGTATCATTGCCCCCTATTACATGAGACCTAAAACATATACCGGCGAACACCCCTGCCTTATCGTTCAGAGTATACAGGCGTGCTGTTGCGAATTAATTCTTTCATTAAATAATAAATTCGGTACACAATTTGAATTTGCTTGGAACAGTGCCTATGTATACCAAAAGGCATTTAAGAGTGATTTTAGGAAAACCTAAAACTTATAGCACGTCGTAGTACGTTTTCTTGCAAAACGTTATTCCCGTACTCATCCCGTAGAAAAATCTTTTAATAATTTAATACTTCGTGCACGCAGTGCCACCCTGTGCACTGATATTGAAACATTGTGGACAAAAACTTTCTTAAAACGGGAGAAAGCATATTAATATTAAGTAATATTTTGTGCAATTCTTTAAAAACTATAAAGTTATAACTCTTCGTAAATTAATATTCCTTGTCGTAAGTAAATGCGTGTGCCTGTTATAAAAGCACCTTAACACGAGTCGCACTACACCCTCAGTCCGCATAGCTCTTACTTGGCGCAGTTCTGAATTCCACAGTACGTTCGGTGACTTTATTACTTGAGCGGAACGGTATGCACTTTCGCACTATGATTTCAATACTATATTCCAAAGACGGAATCCATTTATTCCTGGATCAAAGCGACGGTGAACTTAGTTTCAGAATATTATTAATTGGCATTTAATTTAGATGCCATGCAGTGGGACTCTACAGGCTTGTAATACCAAATTTTAGTAATTTAGATAGAATCCTAAAAGAATACAATACTTACCATCATTAGAAAATCTACAGCTTATATTTTTTTACATGAAATTGCTGTTGTGCTATAGGGATTTTTTCCCACTTGCAGGACTACAAATGAGTCTTCATTGCTACCAGCCACTATGCCATAGTTTTGTCATAACCATCATCCATAGTGCAGCTCTTTCCACTGCTGAGTAAAAGGCCTCCCATTTCTTATGACCAAATTTGCGACAAAATGTATAGGGACTGCTTTTAATATATGACCTTATTAGCAGTGACTTAATACACCTTTAATGTAACCTATATTTTATGTAAATAAAATATTATATTCTGTGCCACTCTTTTTCCGGCACCATGGTTATTTTAAACATATATGACCAAATATTCCTGACCGATCTCGGTACCAAACACCCTACATTCCCTTTAAACTATAGAGATCAGTTTATGTTTAATTTAATATAATACCGACAAGTTTTAGACACCTTAAAAAACTAAAATACTTATCCACTTTTTGGAACACTGAAGAGGCACGGCGAACTTGTAGATACGCTAATAGTGTCCCCAGCAATCACTCGCTTCTCAATATCAACCAGTATTTTTTTACAATACAAATAAATATAAAATTTAGTAGATGCATTCGCAGCTAGATGTCAATATGTATTGATGATCAATTGAAAAGTAATGGCTTAAAAGCGATAGCATTCAATTTATCCCGCCAATCAACGTCACATACTCACTGCTATCTCATCCATCATCACCGTAATTGGCAGAATGACAATGTGTCTGTGCCTGATCCAACTGCGTCATCAATGTTGTATTTACTTGCGAATGAAAATTAAAATGTAGTTTGGTGGATAGCATACTGCCATCGACTGATACTTGGCAGGAGTAATTGTTATAATTATTATTTAATATGAATGTGTTGATGCACAACGCACAATAAGGTCTATCTAATTCACTTTTGATTGATAACTAGTCAATTACAGTTGTTAAGAGTTGGAAGCGCCTGGAGGCCCAATTCCTCCCTCAGTCCCCTTCCTTCTCCTTTTCTCCTTCCCCTTCCTTTTCCTTAAATACGCGTAGACTCGACGCATCTGCAACTCCTTTTGTTTAGCAGCTAGCCCAGCAAGTTGCCAGCTCGTTTGCCGAGTAATCCCATAAAAAAGTAATGCACAATAATGTCTTTATTTTTAATTAATAACTAGTCAATTCAAGTTGTTAAAATAGGTGTTTCCCTAACTTAATGTAAGTAGATGCGCTATGCATATTTGATGCATTATTTGCAAAATCATTCTTGTTATGACTACCTGTAACAGTATTTACCGTCCTACCTTCAAATCCAATTCCTCAATCGCCCAAACAAACTACAGGCACATTCAATCCTGGACCAACAGCAAACATACGCCAATCGAGGTTCGCGTTAAATGCAATCGCGATCCGGCAACGTTCCAATAGACTCGGCAAGCAGGACGGAATTACACGACGGCCGGGGAGTCCCCGGGGGGCGGATGAAGGACAAACAGACGGTACTGCCGAGGTGTTGGAGGAAATTCATTATGTTAGCTGAAATGGATACTATTATACCTGTGTGTACACTGTATGGATAAATATATTAAAGTCTGTTTTTTTTTTCAATATACCTAGCTTCGCTTTATCGTATGGGCTAGTGGTTTGTACCACGGTCAAAATTACTTTTATTTCACATTTGTGCTATGCCAAGGAAAAAAAACATGGATTAACCAAAGTAAAACATTAATAACTCCAAAACACAAATATAAATTACTTGTTTTACCAAAAATAAACTAATCAATGTTGCATAAAGTTCTAAACAATGGTGGATAGTAAAAAAGGGATTTTTCGTGGTTTCATATTAGGCATGGGCAAGCCTGTGTTGTGAATAAGTTTGATAAACGTCGACGTCTGTGTATGTGTCAATCTCAGATTAGGAAAATCTTAAATCTGTGGTGTCAATGTAGGTATTTTTTAAATATTATTTTACAATTCCAATAAGATTTTTTGAAATATTTATAGATGAAACATGTTGGTACACTTTACGATAACAGCTATTGTGAATTGAGTAAATATCAACAGACTTTATGAGATTGGAATCCACAACACAGATATTGAAACTTGTCAAGTCGTACTCGATAATATATAATAGCTTTGAACGGAATCCACAGACATGGAATTACAACTGCGGCGTCCGCACGTCGCGAGGAATAGAACCTAGGGTTGGCAAATACGATTAACAAGAACTCTTGGAAAAGCTTAAAAACTTATCGGTTACTTGTTAGTCTTGGTGTCAAAAGACAAGTTCAAGTTCTTTATTCGTTTAAATGTGGTCTACGGTGGCCAGCACATCAAGTTACAGCAAAATGTCAAATTTTCTCAGTTGATTTTGAACTTTATCTTAAACAATTTAAAGTTTAAAATCATTTGGAGAAATTTGACAGATTTATATACGTTGACCTGCTGGTGACTGTACAAAAGTTGTTTCAATATATTTTAGTTCTACACATTTGTCATTTTATATGGCATACAAATAATTAAATGGTTACAAAAAGACAATTGAGATACCTTAAAGTTAACTATTTACTACATAATTTAAATTTTAAATATTCATTTACGGAATAAAAACAGTTACAGCGAGTCATCTTCATCATTCACGGCATGTATTTGTTAGTACCCAGAGAGTTTGGCATAAGCCTCCTCTCCTTTGTACAATTGATGATTCTTTTTTACGGCTCATTTGCAATTTTTTACTACAACTGCCCTAAATTGACGATTATTTTGGCAACTGGTCTTTCAACTGGGAGTTTTTCTTCGGTAAATGTATGCACTCTATTAGTTCTCTACTAAGCACTGCAGTTAAACTTTTTTATGCTAAATAAAATGAAAATATTACCTTTTGGCTGACACCGACCTTTTAATACCCTTTACAGAGGACAGATCTAATTATCGATTTGTAATCAAAATCTTATTTTAAGTCAGCAACTCATCAAGCAACTCAAAATATCACAAGAACATGTCAGTATCGCATATTAAGAATAAATAAAGTATCTAAAACAATAAATCCTTTATGAGTTTTTCTGTGGTGACCTTTATTTAATGCCCCTATTCAATTCCGAATTGTAATTCCAAAGTTGTGACAGCCCTGAGACGATGGTTCGCTGCGATTGGTTTACTATTTACACACTACGCGGTGTGATTGCAGTTAGAATTGAAGTGTCCAATGCAAAAGTGGTTTTCAATGGCTATGTACATTTGCACCAGTGTGTACCAACAATGTTGAACCTCCGATACGTATCGTGTCTATTGGTCGCGTGTAACACATCTTATGATGTGTTTTATTAGGTCTTAGGTAGGTAGGAGTGAGTTACATTGTCGAGAAAATATAAACTTTGATAAGGATTTTCCGAGTGACTAGATGACAACCCCCTTTGTATGTGACTTTAAATGCCGTGTTCACTTCTTATAGATGGATGATGGTGTTCGGGAATCAAGACTGCCTTGCTATGCGAATACAGACTACAACTGTAGCTGTTTCAACTAAGTAGGGACTATAAAAATATAACTCGTTGTACTTATTTATTAGAAGAATACAGCTACGACAATGTAAATACAAACTGATAAACAGAACACATAAGTTGTGACAGCCAGACGTACAAACTTAAACAAGTGTTGCGATAGTAGTGTAGGTGGCGGAACAACGTGCGGGCGACGCCGCGTGACAGACTTGTTTCACTTTGTGCCAACCTTACGATGCGTTGTGCCGGCTCGCTTGCCACTTGACGGTTGAATTTTGTGTACAGATTGTTGTTGCTGGATGTGACATGAGCGAAGGCTACAGCGCACACCGATCCTTATTTTATAGTAGGGGAGACTGGGGCTGGTTGTGACGGGGGTAGGTAGTTCCAGTAGCAATGGTCGGGAATCAGGAATCGCTAAGGTGACGTTAGAAAGAGGTAAATCCTCCCGCCACCGCCGCCAAACACGTCCCGAGAGCCAGTGGCGCTAGTGTTGTTGTGAGAGGAGCCAGGACATCGTGCTATGAAAATTGCAGGTTAATACAATTTTCGATATTGAGCAAATTGGTCCACGGCATACCTTTTATAATATCAGAAATATCTCTGGTGTCATATTTACACCGTCATTACTAAGCTATGCGATTAATCTGAGTTTATACGGATATCTTTACCTGCTTTTTCAATACGTTACCTAAAAAGGACAGTTAGCCTATGGCCAGGACTATAGGCCTTACTTTGCCCTATAGTCCTGGCCATGGGCTGTGGTCTAACGTAATCTGGAACTCCTTAAACGTGAACCGATCTTGTCAAATCTGTAATGAGTAATGCTAACCGAAGATCGATTCGCAACTCGATCAGCGTTATTGGGATTTTCGAATAAATTCTCAATAGCACCTTGGGATTGTAGGTACATTATAACTTCGCCCCTATTACATTATTACATGGGACCTAAACATAACTGCGAACTGGAGGTTTCGGTAACATTTCGGATCTTTATCAGCACCTATCAGCTCACACAGTATTTTAATCAATGTCTGCCTTACCTACTTATTAATTAAAGGTACCTTTTAGGTGTCTATTCTAGTAACATCTAGTATCTTTGGCACAGGATCCCGCCTCCCTAGGATGTCCTGCGTCCAGAGCTAACTAGATAACAGACACGTCGCCTCCACGCGCCCGCGCCGGCGCCGCCTGTGCCTAACTTAGCGTCACTGTTCATGTTGTGCTAAGCACGGCCGGCTCGCTTCCTGTTAGCCACGGCTGGCTGATATTGTTTCATTTGGTTATAACTTTTGTGAAGACAACAATTGTATTTCCTAATTGTGTTGGGTTAACGAGGTGAAAGATAATTATTAACTTGTTTGATTTTCATACACAACCTTCTTGTCTTTTCCCAATATATAATAACTAGCTTTCCGCCCACGGCTTTGCCCGCGTGGTTTCTCGGCTTTTCTGCATTTAAATTTTTCCCGTTTTTGCAACATTTTTCATTTATGCTCCGCTCCTATTGGTCTTGCGTGATGATATATAGCATATAGCCTTCCTCGATAAAATTAAATGGGCTATCTAACACTGAAAGAATTTTTCAAATCGGACCCGTAGTTCCTGAGATTAGCGCGTTCAAGCAAACAAACAAACAAACTCTTTATAATATTATATTATTATAGATATTCCCGGGATCAGGTTTCAGCTGAAAGAGATGCGACTGAATATCAGTACTTTACACGATGCGAGTGATCCAATTATTGTACCCAATTATAATAATGCAATTCGTTAGTTCAATTTATTTAATAGGTGCAAATCTTTGCTAACGCCTACCTATATTCTAGGAAATAATGGTTGCCTTGTGTAAAAAGGATGCTTAAGCAAGCCTATGATGTTTACACTGTTGACATAATACAATTAAATGTAAAAAAAAATTTTGAACAATATCATTAAGGCCTTGGGCGCGAAATTATTTTTCTTTCTTGGTTTTTCGCAAATTACGCGACTGTAACACATTCCAAGTACATGGGAGTAGAAATTGCGACACCAGCAATAATTTATTCACGATTGAGTATTAAAACTCCTTCTTACAAGGCTGACATAAGCCTTAAAAAATTACCTATACGGTCACATTCCATGCCAGAACAGCCGCTACTCTCAGAATAAAATAAAAAAAAATAACAGAACTTGTATGAAATTAACTGCTGAGTAATTGAACGGGAACGTATTCAGAATTGATGAAATGAACCATAAGTATTCAAACCCAGCATCAATTATACACAGGAATTCTCTTTGACAACACCATATTTTTCAATAATGTCGTATTTTACGAAAACATTCCATTCATATAACAATAAAATAACAGTAAGACGTCCGCAGCGTCGCCCTCGCTCCGCTCCCTCCGTCCGCGCCGGCGGCATCGCGTCGCTCCCCGTGACATATTTTTAATTAAACGCCACTTAGGTCGTCGCGTGGCAAATCCCGTCGATCCACCGTAGCCTTAGCCGCTTATGATAATGTTGGTGCACCTTCATGCAGTGTGTAGCGCCTTTGTGTTTTGTTACACTTACAATTTGTGTAGTAAAGCCACCGCAAAGGATTATGTTGCTTTTGTTATTACGTTAGGCGCTTATAAATTTATTCTGTAGCAAGCAATGATCAGTTAATTTATATTTTGATAGGGTTAAAATAGTATTACTAAATAGTATTTGAATCTAATCATTTAATGAAATCTGAAGAAAAAATAATAAACCACTTTAATAAAAAATGCCATGTTTGTTGTTTGCAAAATGGTCAGATTAAATTCCTTTTTAAAATGAAAGCACATTAAGTATTACAAAATTAAAGATATTTCAGATTTACAATAAAAAAAAACAAAAAGAACTTGCATCGACCGGGAATCGAACCCGGGCCGCCCGCGTGGCAGGCGAGCATTCTACCACTGAACCATCGATGCTTACACGAATAAGTTTCAAATAGTTTATATAACTCGGCATACATCTATAATCTAAGAGCTACTGCAACTACTAACGTTTTTTTATCATGTCCTATCATTGTCTTAGAATAATGTTCTAAGAACTTATTAAGGTCATTCATTAATAGTAATTTTTTGTATGTTCTATTGCATCGCATTCGCTTATCAACTTTCCATACTTCCATTGCTTGCTTAGTGGGACTTGCCCATTTGGTTCACCCATCAGATATGGTCCGTTCGGCTCGGATGCAGTATATAAGCGGCGCCGGGTACCGGACGGAAACCGCGCACGGCGAGAACGCCTTATAACAAACTTGATGTTTGTTTATAGGTAGATGGGCTAGTCATCTTCACGCTAAGTGACTCGGGTAGGTTCAGCAGGATTGTAAGCGATGCCATTTGGGGAAAAAGGAAAACTGAATCATTCAAATCATTCTGTTGTTTTAATAAAATATTTCCTTTCTTTCTTTCTTTCTTTCAATCATTGGTTTCGTGGACGTAAGTGCTGCTTAGCGTGAGGGCCTGGATTCTATTCCCGCAGCGAGATGAGCGGATGAGCGCAGTGGGTTTTTTTGCCATCAGGAGAATTTACTCATAGAAAACCATATTGGAACCAATAACTATTTTAAAATGGCATAGACTTGTTTCAAGGTTTAAAAACGGAGTCTAAAAAAGAAGAAACTATAAGAATTTCCCCATTAAAAAATAGACATACATACACTCACGCCCTTTTCCCACAAGAGTAGGCAGAAACTATAAACCGCCACTTGCTACGACTCTTGTAAACTTCCACATTGCGTGACCATATCTAGACATTCCCTAAAAATATGATAGAATACTTATCATTAGTTAGTTTCTTATTTTATTGTTCTTATGTGAAAATGATACAGAACTATGAACACTAAAAGTATAGATATTTATGACAAAAATGTACAAGTATTACAACTTACAATGCTTATGATAAACTACACACGAACAAGCTCTAAAAAGATTATCTCCGACATCTTCAACGACCTTTAAAAAGCGTCCAATGTGATGCCACTCAGAACTTAATCACAGTACGTGCCCGGGTGTGCAACCTCCCACCGCTCAATATGCAGTGTAAACAGTCCCGGGATCCCGCGCAGATGCGATCCCGCGGGATTAGCGCCGGGACGCGTGCGCCGTAATCCCGGGCCGCGGGATTAACGCGATGTGAAATTAATTGCTCATAGAGTTGAGGGTCATGATTGTGATTAATTTGCGAGGCGCCACGCTAGGTGGAGCCACCGTGTCTTCACAGGATTCAGGAAATGGAACTGAAGGATTTAATACTATTCACAAAACTGTTAATGCGTAAGCGGTTTAATTGATTTGGTTCACTATACATATATGTTTTAAATAAGAATTTTCTAACGGGCAAAAGCAAGAAAAGAGGACATTTCAAGCAAGGAGTGCCACACTCAATGGAAGCCTAACTAGTAGCCTAGATAATTAATTTGTCCCAATAAATATATATAAATAAAACCAACCAAATTCACTTGATCACGCCATAACTTAAAAAAGACTTTACCGATTCCGTTCAGCTTTTTGTAGGTACTTAGAAGGTTCTTACGGAAAGAAAAATTTAGAAAATTAGATAAATATTAGAAAAATTAACGTCTATTTTAACTTCGCGCATTTTTATTAATTCAAGACAGTTCGAATTAAATGTTCAGAACTAAGACAGGACAACGCGGGAGACGTTATATAACATTATAAGTACCTTATGGAACATTTCAGCCAACTGTGGGTGTACATAACTACACCTTTGCCTCACTTTTTAAGAAAAACAGGCGTGACCCTACAAAATAAATTTCTTAAGCCACTCAATCAAACACCAGTTTTCAGACCATATAATCCCCACTCTTGCATTTTTCCGGCTCCGCTTACACCGCACCATAAACGTGCCCTTCCCCACAAACAGCCATAAACCATACAAAAGACAGTGGAACAACGCCATGGTTTATGGGGTGTCGGATAGCGTGGGACATTGTCGTAAATTAACACTCGTATTTGTTATTGCTTATGGTACACATGTAATGCATGGGGATGGCTCTATGCCACGCTAATTGATGCGCCAGTAAAAGGTGGCGTTATTATCATTTAATTATTTAATTAAATTTTTAGTATACCTTGTCACGTTCAATTTGAATCGTTTTTTTTTGCCTTACTAGTCTAGTGGTTCTAAGTGCGACTGCAACTTTAGAGGTTCGTAGGCCGAGCAGTGCTATTGATTTTTTCTATGAAATTCGTAGTAGCAGCTTGGAGTTCCGATGTGTGCCCAGTAAATGGCAATAGGCTCGGCCCAATTATACGGGACCGAAACACACCGGTGAAGTGTGAGTGTACATTAATGTACCTACACGTCTGCTTCACCCTTCAGGGAATATAGGAGTGACGTTATGTTTCGTTTATGTGTGTTGTTTTCTCTACCAATGAGTCAATTTCCAATGTGGTATAAAGCCCTAAAAGGTTTATACTTTTGAAGGTAGGTAGTGCCTATAGCTGAAGGGCACAGCCTCCCAATCCGCTTTCCAGGCGGAGGGATTAGTCACTCTGTACCCTAATTCTTAAATCCGGATGGGTCAAGTCTAGCCTAAAATATTTTAAGCCAGACAGTTTTATTGGTACAGACATTTTCAGACGTATTATTTCAGTATGGCACTGAAATAATACGTCTGAAAATGTCTAAGCTGCGATTAAGTAACATGGTAGATATAACTGGCTTATTATTTGTATGACATAACTTACCCTTATCTACATATCAGCTGTTTGTCCGCAATAACTTTGAATGTCATTGAAACTTCAATTAGACAAAAACATTTACAAACAATCGACATCCCTTGAATAGAGAATGAAAGCCGAATATGAATATAAAATACATTCAACACACAAAACGAGAAATTATTTTTTTCATAAAAGCAGCCGAAACATTTCGCGGCCGCCATAATGCGGGGAAAAATAACGAATCATCACCCCCATCCCTTCCACATACCTTTTGGTAAAGAGAGAAAAACTTTGCGGAATGGCGCGTCCGCATTGTGTGCTGGCAACGACGCCTTTTTATTTCTAACTCCACTTAAAAATTTAACAGTGTCGTTTGAAAAGGTCGCCGTGAAGTGGCGCAACAGTGGCGACACTGAAAGCCCCGCGGCGCCCGAGTGGAAAGGGAAATAAAAAAATACATATTGAATTCAATTTGTGTTGCGCACTGACATCAATAGAACGGTGGAGTGGAAACATTCTGTCGTTGTATAAAAAGCGTATTGCTCTTTTGTAACTCGTGCTTACTAAGAGATTATTGCTAGGAGCTCATTATCTATAGGTGTGTTTTCTTAGTAATTATTTAACTAAATTGTTATACAAACAATCAGACAGAGTAACTATCGTATTTATAATATTAATTTGGATAAGATAAGAGTATTTCCTAAGCGAGTAAAGTAATCAAAGTTAGTTTAACTTTACAATAAATTTATATGAACGTATTTACATATATTTTCCTAGCGCTACAAGGTTACCATAAATCTATGCTTGTTTACCTATTTTCGTTTTGTATAGATATAGTCACGATATTTCACGGAATATGCTTGAGATACTAATAGCATCGTACCTACATAACAACTAGAGATATCTGCTATTAAAAAAAAACAGCGTAATCCTAATCTTATTTAATTATCCTTAACGTCACACTGACAGAGACACGTGCGGTGTATCCATTCATTTCCAATACACACAGAGTCCTTCCTCCACGGTACATAGTGAGCCAATAACCTGATTAACATCTTGCGAGGCGCACGTTTAATCCTGGCACAAAGGCGCGCCAGATCCGCACTGATTGATCGCAGCCTGCGGGCGGATGTATCGGCAGCAGGATAAGGAATCCGATTGCTGACTACATACATACATATACTAACGCCTTTTTCCCCGGGGAGCAGGCAGAAACTATAGACCACTACTTGCTACCACTTGCATATCTCTTTCGCTTCTTCCAAATTGATACATATTTTCATACACACAGGTTGCGAGTAGGTACTACGCATCGGACCTTTTTAGAGGATCTCACCGATAAGACAAGATAAGATATTGCTGACTATTCAAGGATAATTTCCGAATATACTAAGTATAAGTGTGTTTTACGAAAGAAGCAGAAATTACTATTGCTAATAAGTTTTCAATCAATAGTTCTTGCAATCCACGGGGAAAATACAGAGTTTTATTTTTTCATTTCAATAATATATCATACCGTCACGCCTGTGTTCCCCTAAGGGTTAGGCAGAGATGCACTAACATTATTGCATCTTTAGTACATAATTATATCCCATGTAATAGAGGGCGAATTGGGCAAAAATCCTAAATCTAGATTCTACTGCAAATTTCATAGAAAATCCCAACATCACTTTGTTCCACCTGGGAATTAAGCCCAGGACCTCTAGTGTAGCAGTCGCTCTAAAAACGCAGAAAAAGCAAGTACTTAATCATTGCCCACTGGAACAAAGTTGTGAGTGTAAACTGTCTTCAAAAATTATATAGATCGGACTAACTTACCTAGTGACGTCCGATCCCCAATTATGTGAAGTAATCTCGTCCTCGTTTTGTACTATGTAGTTTGCACCTCTGCACAACTCGCTGTCACATTTTTAAAAGATTATCAAGAAAAATCTTGTTAATCTGTGGTTTACTCCGGGTCCGCTCTATGTGATCTGTCAACTTCATTCTTTCAAAGCATGAGTCCAGGACTTCACAAAGGTTGGGACAGGTGTTGTAGTTCCAACCGTAACAACACAACTTTCCACCGGGTTAATACTTAGAATCTAATATACCCGAGCAGGGTAATATTTGGGGAGGGTTGGGCTACAACGAGGACGAGATTACTTCACATAATTGGGGATCGGACGTCACTAGGTAAGTTAGTCCGATCTATATAATTATGTTCCGTAATCTCGTCCTCGTTTTGTACTATGTAGATGTTTAAAGAAGAAAGTTGTATATATAATCAATAATAACTCACTAGACAGCCTGGAGAATAATTGTATTTAAATCATCTAGTAGTTAATCTAGAATCAGCCATATGTAAATCAACTTGAATGTAGGTAATATCCTTTTAGCTATCAAGTTATTTATATTAACTTAGAGTAACAGAGGGTTACTTGATACTTCTAGTTAACTTAGTCTCCAGTCTATTGTCCTCTATTGATATTTAAATGCTCACTTTTTTGTGTTATCAGTATAATCTATGAACCAATCTTAAAGTGAATAAGTAATTTATGATATCAGGAACTCTTATATTATTGTTGCCAGAATTTGGTTCCATTCTTAATATATAGAGCACACAGCTTGATCAAAAGCAGGTCACAAAAGATTGGTGTCAGTTGTCATACTAAGTCTAACTTGCATTTTGATTTGGATATTGGTACCTTCTTTCTCCAGGGGTCTTTGAGTTGAAGTATAACATGGCTATTGCTGTAAAATTTAATCTTCAAGGTTAATTTAGTGGTATTTTATACCTGTTTTAATTTGTTCCAACTATCTAAAATTAGTTGTAAGGAATAACATGTCTATTGCTGTAAAATTTAATCTTTAAGGTTAATTTTTTGGTATTTTATACCTGTTTTAATTTGTTCCAACTATCTAAAATTAGTTGTAAGGAGGCTATGTGGAGCCCCTAAGGCTACTCTCTGACCAGGTTTTCTTATTGTATTGGCGTGTACGTTCTTTTTCCGTTGGGTATAGGTACTTCTTTAATAAATTGTAATCTTATCACTTCCAGCAACACCAGAGTCATGTTGTTGGGTCAGAGTAGCCTTTAGGAGTGGGATTTTTCCTTTCACCACAGTGGTAACAAAAGCTAACATCGTTTTTCACTACGATAAGGAGATATTGAGAATTTAATTTTTGACTAAAGAATCATTCCGTACTTTGGAATCACTGTTTTGCGTAAGCCCGTTACTAAAAACACGATAAAACATATGTATATGCACCCCTACTTAATTCGTTTATATAATGAATGAGTTCATTCATACGTTTATAACGTTATATCACTACTTATTATTATAAAAGATTTGCCGGTTCATTGTTGTTTACAAAATCATGTTTGTTATTGATTTTGACAGATGTCATATTGTCATGATCAGAAGCGTTCTGAAACTGTTTAATAAATTTAATTTCTAGGTGCATGACAGTTGCTTCTTTTATTATGTGATAAAAAAATGAAGAAGTATGTAGTGTACGTTACTGGAAGGGAAGAATATAGACCACGATATATAAACAGAGAAAATAATTTCATAATTTACTTTAGTTGAAATTATAGTCATCGTTCATTTCCTGAACGCATCGAACGTAGGTGCTTATTGCTTTTACTTCTTAATATAATTCCGTAGAATAATGTCAAACTGTCATTATCTATCTGGATCTGATAATTTTTGTCTAATTATTAAGTTGTGGTTTTTAGGTCCGGCGCATGACCACTAGACGCCCATTCCCTCCCTCTGTTAGCACCCTCCTTGTCCCACCATTACCTGGAACACTCCATTACTGTGAGAAAAAACATAATGTGTTATAGGATCCCATGCCGTTTCAGTGAAAGATTGAAAATCATGTGCCTGATCTCGGAAGCTCCTTAGAATAATGTTCTGTACCCAGAAGGTACCCAGTCACCAACCATTGCTTTGGCACTTGGTAAGATTCTAATCACCCAATTTATGGCCAAGTAGGCTATAATCACATGGGCACACCCCCCGAAATGTTAGGAATAACTTAACCATGTTCATGTTTTCCTCTCACTGCCCTCTCTCCAGCTTAGTGCCTAAGGCAGAAGAAGTGTGTTTCTCGTTTTATTGTGGGCTAGGATATAATTTATAGTTTTCTATCCAGGAAGGCCCCCGCTGTATCTGGGTCCAAACGGGATATTTTGAACAAGTACTGTAACATCTGTATGTTATTATTACAGTTCTAGATAGCTACCCAAGCCTTGAATTCAGCCTCCACACCGCAAGAAAATCTCTGTAATTAAGTTAACTTGTTAGTTAAAGTTAACTTCTACTGTACTTACATAATTTAATATGATTATTACGATTCATTGGAATGGATTCCAGTTTTAGGACTTTGTATGAATTTAGTGTATGTATAGTCAATCCTACTGTATACCACTATGACTGTGACAGTTAGGAGACCAGACAGGTGAGAAGGCTGTATGTAGCCTTACCATCTAAAGTCATATAGAATAAAAACTATTTTTATATGGAAGTGAGATAGAATGAGAACAGGATGAAACATCCTTTATTATACTAGCCATGCTGTACTGTGCAGGTTCTCGTTCTAAGTGCAGCTATGTTCTGTGGAATAAACACATTTTTCAAACACAGGTGGAAAGCACATGTGAGACACACAGGTAATGCATATGAGCATCATATAATTCATGGATGCATTCTAAATGGATTACAGAAAACCCAGTGACTTTGGGTGAGACATCATGTTTCACAAGTTCCATAATTTTCCTGAACATACATTGATACTGTACATAAGCCCAGTTAAGGTAGGTAAATTTATATGAGTACTTATTTTATATTTTAAGATTTTAATTAAATCTTTAATACTATTTATGTTACAATTATTAGGTGTTCTTTAGGTTGCCTCATTGGGCCATAAGTTTTGATGCCATTTCTCCTTTGATATTTACTGCCATGTATGACTGTAAGATTTTGAAATTACATAAATCATCTGTCTTTGAGATGCTGATGAAGGAAAATAGTAGAACAAAATCTGATTTTCTGCCGGTCTGCATGGTTTTGCTAAGACAATGCAAGGATGTGGATTTTATAATTATATAAAATGTGTTGTTGAATGTGGAAAATGTGGTTGACTACTTGAATACAGCCACACCTGCTCTGGGCCCTCATGCCCAAAAGTTTAGATATTTCATAAGAAATAGTGTTCGAACAGAATCTTGTTTGTAAATCAAGTTTGGTCCCCTACATTTCTATACTTAGCACATTTTGTAGCATATTTTCTACATATATCAGGACATAATCAGGCATTATTTGTTTTTAAGAAAAAATGCTATTGGGATATGAACTCTGTGAAGTTTCACTTTGTGAATGGGATCTTTATATCCAGACATCTTGTCAGGTTTCTAGTTCATAGTATCCCGCGTTTCAACATAGCAGAGTATCCACCACTCTCCAGGTAATTTCAAGAATGAAATACAGTCTTCATGTATAAATTATTGGATAATTTGCCCAGGAGTTTAACCTTGGAGAAAATATCTTGGTCTTGAAGTCTTTGTTTCAGCAGATGCCAGTAAGTCCATCTAGCTGGTATAAGCTGCTCTCAGGAAAAACTTTATAGTTATTACTCTTACCCCAAATCGCCATGTCGACTGCATCTCCTGAACTTTAGGGAGTTCTATATTGATTATTTATATCTATATTAGGCATGGTATGATATATTCACCACGGCTAACCTCTTGTGAAAGCTTGGGGTAAAACCAAGTATTAACATGTGTTGCTGCGTCTAATCCTCTTTTGGGCCTACTTACTATATTGGTTGTATTATTTATACATATGTATCTATATTATGCATGGTATGGTATATTGACCACGGCTAACCTCTCGTGAAAGCTCTAGGTACAACCAAGTATGAACATGCAATGTTACATCTCGACCACTTTTGGTGGTACTTACTATAGGTATTGATTTTATTATTAATATCTATCTATATTATTATGCATCATGTGGTATATTGACCATGGCTAACCTCTCGTGAAAGCTCTAGGTTCAACCAAGCATGAACATGCGATGCTGGGTCTCGACCAATTTTGGGAAAACTTACTATATTGATTGTATTGTTTATATCTATATTATGCATGGTATGGTATATTGACCACGGCTAACCTCTCGTGAAAGCTCTAGGTACAACCAAGTTTGAACATGTGATGCTGCATCTCAACCTCTTTTGGGAGTACTTACTAAATTGATAGTATTATTTATATCCATATTATTATGCATCATGTGGTATATTGACCATGGCTAACCTCTCGTGAAAGCTCTAGGTACAACCAAGTATGAGCATGTGATACTGCGTCTCATCCACTGCTACTGGTGATTGTTGGTGATTGCTTGGCACAGTCACTACCGGCTAACCTCACGTGATAGCTCAAGGGTAGGCACACCAGATATAATTGCTTAATATTTTCACTACCGGCTAACCTCTCGTGATAGCTCTAGGGTAGGCACACCAGATATAGTCGTTTTCATAAACTCGGCACCTTCGAATTTCCATCTCCTTGTAGGATTATGATCGATGGCGAGTTGGCAACCATCTTGCCAATATCGACATTCTTGTTTGAACTTGTCCGATTTCGAATTTCTAATTTCATAAAAGGCTCAGGATGTTCGGTTACTCTGATTATTAACGTGTTTCGGTAGGCAGAATTCCTAGACAAAACTTAAAGTTATTTAAACTTAGCTTACATAAACTCTAGCCGCATCAATTTCGTATCATTTGCTTCTTCGTATTATTTTATAATATGACGTCTCTCCATATAAGTTTCACGTTTCCTTTTCCCCATAGTATGTTCCTATTGCAAATATCACTAAAACCGATATTTCACAGGAATTTGGTTACTAAAATTAATTTATTTTAGAATACACGTGAACAGCGCAATGCACAAAAAAGTACAATGAAGTTGACAGATCACATAGAGCGGACCCGGAGTAAACCACAGATTAACAAGATTTTTCTTGATAATCTTTTAAAAATGTGACAGCGAGTTGTGCAGAGGTGCAAACTACATAGTACAAAACGAGGACGAGATTACGGAACATAATTTTAAGTTATTAAATTGGGCTTCTAACATAGCCTGTTTTATTGAATCACAATGATTCAAGGATACACATCCTGCAAAATATATCCAGTTTAAGATGACCTCGCATTGTACAGGAATTTCGTATGATGTGAGGTCAGCTTATACGGTCGGCGAGGTCGGCTTATAGCATAATATGCAGACGCGTGTCCGCGAAACATATTGTAATTCGCTATTGTAGCCCCCGTGTACTCAATTATCTTCTATTAACATGTACTAAATAAATTTGTACCCTCCTTAGTTTTATTGTCCGCAATCAAATCCACTAACTACAGCCCCCGACCCCGCCTCTCTTTATGGCAAATAAAAATTTTACGACCTTACTCAATGGTTTCACGATTACTATTAAAATACTAGTAGTAACTTGTCCCTACAAGGGGATGTTTTTCCATGGTTTAATGTAGTTTTATGAGGTTTAACTAGTTGAATGATGTTGTAGGGGAGAAATGTAGGATTACGATTTATGTGGTGATAAAATGGTTTGTTAAACATCGGTCATCATCAACCCATTACATTGACCCACTGCTGGGCACGGGTCTCCACTCAGTAGGAGAGAGGAGAGGGATTAGGCTATAGTCCACCACGCTAGCCTACTGCGGGTTGGCAGACTTCACACGCCGTCAAGAAAATCTCTCAGGCATGCAGGTTTCCTCACGATGTTTTCCTTCACCGTTTAAGCGCGTGATAATTAATTATTAATACGCAATTAATTATAAAACATTGGTGATAATCTAGAATTAAAAATGACGTATTGTAAGTTAATACCAACGTTTATAAATGTTTTCTAAATGATACATTGAAAGTACTTTAGTCTTTACTAGATAGTGCCTATTTTTTAAATAAATTTTAGCATTTAGTAATGCGAAATATTCACAAAGATATAAATTTTCTAGAGAAAGAAAAATTCGGCCTCAGGCAGGGTTTGAACCTGCGTCCCTCCGCTTAAGTCCGGCGAAACGTCCGGTCAACTTTTTTTTTCAATGTTTGAAAGAAAGAAAATAAATTTTATTTGCATAGATAAGACGCACACAACATTTTAATTTAAGCAGAGAAGTAAGACTATTGCGAAAGTATGCGCCACATCCACGCAAAACGGCTATAATACTGCTATAACGGTGCTGTAATGTAACTCATGTATAAGTGTGTATATACTAAAGGTCTTTGTCACTGTGTGATAATGACATTAAATAAATAATCGTGATTCATGTGTAAACAACACAAAACTAATAGATAAACAACAGAGATTACATCAAAAGCTCATCTCTCAATGTAACATTAAATAACTAGTCTAACTATAAGTACATAAGTAGTGGAGGATTTAAACCGCCGCCCGTAAGCGTCGCGCTCACTCGCCGCCCAGCGATAACGGCGCCCGCCCGCGTGCCGCCCGCCTTACAAGAGTACGCCGGAAAAAACTGGCGATACGCGCTAAAATGAAATACGAAAAATAAAATTACCGAATATTGTAGTGTTATTAAAACTGTAGTGGCATTTTTATTAAATTTAGAGTATTCATAATCATTATAATGTAGTGTAGTTTTTGACAGTTAAAATTACTCATAAAAATTCAATAGCTAAGAACTGTATATAATAATAATCATAAAAATAGTTTTTAAAACTGTTGAACGATAAAAATAACTATTAAGTTAAACAATAGTTAGTCGGTAGTTCTTAACAGGCGTTGTTTGGACAATACAAACAAACCGTATGTTGATGGACTTATGACTTCGTAGCTTTGCATTGTATAACGCACTTTATATATGAGGTGTTAGGGTGTATTTTTGTGTGTGTGTTATATTTAGGAAGGTGTTCGGACATAGTAAATATTTACGATACTACTAGTGTTAGGCGTGCGGCGCATTGGACTACGATCAGGTGAGTTTATTGTTTTCCTATAAAAACGTATTCTTTTTAACATTTCGTGACCAAAGAATGTTTTTATTGGTACAAATGTTGGTCACAAAAGTTTTGAGCATATCGGAATCGATATTTAAGCTGGATTTGGAAATGTATGGAGTGTTTTACTATATAAATATGCGTCTTAGGTTGATGTTGTATACCTACACTGATATTATTATATTTGTATAGCTGTGTGAATTATACTTATATGTGTTTATTATCCTGTTTCAATCAATTAGGTTTATCACTATCTACTAAGATTGTTAACATAGTCTCTAAATAGTTATTTAGGGTTTTATTGCTTTTATTTATTACATGAAACATCCAACGATTGTAAAAATTAAACTAGATTTAAAATAAATCATCAAGCCATTACAACGTCCCATTGCTCTCAGAACTCAGGGCACGGGTGTCCTTTCAGAATGAAAGATATTGGGCTTATAGTCCAGCACGCTTTTCTTCTGTGGGTTGGCAGACTTCGAGTCGTCAAGAAAATACAGGAATGTAGGTTTCCTCACGATGTGTTCCTTCACCGTTTAAGCGCGTGATCATTAATTATATCAATACTCACTTCGAAAAGTTTGCGATGCATGCCTTGGATTCGAACTCTCGATACCTTTAGATTTGGCAGTCTTATGTTCATTTCACTAGAGTATCACTGGCTATCGCTGCAATCAATTTAAAAGAAGTGCGTGTTAACATTTTCTTTGTTATTTACTGAGTTATACTTCAATACACACAATTCAATACAACATGACGTAATCATACGAAATTAAAATTGTATTTCCTACGTCCACGAAAATAATACTTCATTTAAAACCTTTGTGCAGCTCATTAGTGTTAATTAGCTTAAAAAGAATGCACAAACATAATAACTTCAATACATTCATTTTTGTATTTTCAGAGCACTGTACTGCAATGCACTGGGCATTTAAAAATACAAACAAAGACATTATGTCGATTCACCCGGTTGAATAAATGTCATTTATGTCGCATGCTTTGTTATTTGCATTTGCGTATGAATTATCTTTATAAAACCATTGAAAAGAAATAGTTCTATGAAAGCAAAGGATTCTATACTTTTCAATTACGGACACGACTTCTTTGCATATTTATTATATGTACAATAAGATAATAGTGGAAATTAATACATTATAATGAACATACCATCACGCCTGGGTACTATTTCGCCAGTAAGTTTAGGTCCCATGTAATAGGGGGCGAGCCTATTGCCGTTAACCGGGCACAAATCCAGACTCTGAGCTGGTACTGGGAATTTCATAGAAAAAACCAAAAACACTTTGCTCGACCTGGGAATCGAACCCAGGACCTCTAGCGTACCTCTAGCGGACCAGGCGCGCTTGGGACCACTAGACTAATTGTATTCAAAACATAACACAACGGAATCAGAATTGGCTCGAGCGTATGTTTTCAAAAATATTCGTATTGATATATTAACACGACTCTCTGGTATGAACGTTTTAATCAAACCCTTGCGTGATCAAGGTCGCGCACGGCTTATCTCTTGCGGCCTCGTATCTACAAGGAAACATTCTCGACCTTGTTTTCATCATAAAATAAAGGAAGATCAATAAAAACAATCGCCAGCTGTTATTTTTCAAATAAAACACAATGACACGAACCTTTACGCCTTGACGGAGCTGGGAGACGCTTGTTAGGCAGCACCGGTCCCGCATGACAATGAGACGTGAACGGAACCACGGACATTGTAGCAGGGTGAACCCTCGGCAACAGACTAGTTGACTGTATTTTTTTTTTAGTTTATGGTCTCATAGAAATACCATAAATAGACCCATAACAACGAAGTTATAATCATTTTAATTTCATGCTAGATAGAGAGCGTACTATACTTATTTTGCGGGAAAAGGTAAATTTCCCAATTTTTAAGTCCCCGCCAAAAAATTACAACGCTTAACTTAGGTACTTTATTAGTCAATTTAACATATATCTTTTTTTCAGATAGTCTTATATTTCATTCATATTTTACTCAGTCAATTACCTTCTAGGTTTAGTAGAATATTCCAATTGTTGGATGAAGTAAGCGTATCTCAGGTGTTAATATTTTTAAATTATTGTACAAGTATAAGACATAGGATATCTCTTCTAATTTATTAATTTCATAACTTAATCTTGAATTAAATAAGTTACACTTTTTTATACAAAACCTACAACCTGCCCTGACAGATGTTCTCCTTTCAATTTCAGTAAATCACTACGGGGTACTTTTCCAATTTTTCTTTCCTTCAAAATCTTTTTCGGATATTTACAAACACTTCTAATCTCTACAACATGATATCACACAAATTGACCACAAGTTTTATCAATAACATATTGATTGATTTCATTCTCACTATCCTCTTAACGGAATACAAACCACCACTGATTCACATAACCACGAGTTGATATTAAATCAGCACTCTTTGTATACTACCCACAAAACTAGTGGATCCACTTCTATTGAAGACTGTCAGCATTTAGGATTCCGTAGGCGCGTCCAATCACGCAGCATTGTGCCCGCGGCCGGCACAATTAAATTACGCGGGTTCCGCACGGACGCTGAATGCGTAACATGGCGATATTGTGCATGATGTGGATGTTGTGGATGTTGAATTGTGTATGTATGTTAAAGCCACCAATCTGTGGCAATTTCAGTTAACAAAGATATAAATTTTCTATTGAAAGAAAATTTCATAGTGAAAGAAAATATCGTCCTGCGTCTCTCTCTCTTCCATACTTTACGTCTTTTAGGTGACATTTTTTTGTGAGAATTTCGCATTATTAAATGATAAAAATAATAAAAAATAAGCAGTAATTTCAGTGAATTTACCAACATAACCATATAATTTCTTATGTAGACTACATAATTATGATTTATACAATGAGTGTTTTGTAGTGATAGCCTAGTGGCGATTGATCTATAGGTTTCAGGTTTGAATCTAATGCAACGCATGTCTGACAATTTTCAATGCTGTGTGTTTTAGTAAGAAAATATCGAGTATTTAAGATACAGTATGTTGGATACGTAAGTGCAAATAAATACTTATATCGATGGCTACCAAACTTTTAAGTCCCCAAACCAAATGTTTGATTAAGTTATAGGTACCCTGTCGAAGGGTTAGTTAATTTTATACCAAATCTGTCGATATTAACAAATGAGCAATGGTGCAGAAACACCATATGTGCTATACAAATCATGGAGCTATTGTCCTGCATTTAATATTTACACTAATATAATAACATTTCGCACACAATCGATATTGTCAACACATCTGTGAGTCTGTATACAAAGTTATTTTGTACTAAACAATAAAGTAAAATGGTTCTTATAGTGATTGACGTAATGTTTACGACAACTGCAAACTTACCTGTCAATCGAAATATGATGAATTAATTATTAAAACCAACGCAAATACAACCCAATATCAAACGAAATATAGTCCAATTTCGTATATTGCATAGTGGTACCGTCGAATGCAAAATGATGAATTAGCCGGCAGTGGTCGCAGATGTTCGCGATCGCGAGCGCTCGGCGTTGATCGTGCGGTATCGGCAAATGATTGATGGCGGTAATGACAGCTCATTGCGACTGTACGCAACGATACACAAAGTCGATACAACGTGTGGGAAAGGAAATGAAGAGTATCAGCTGGTTATCTGAGGGTTAAGGGAGGGGCGACCAAGATTAAGGGAAAAAGGGTAGAATAGATATTTAAGTAAAGCTACTATGAGTAATACCACCCAAAATTCCCTGGTATTATTTTATTAAGTCCCATATACCAGAGGCGGTCCTATAAGCACAAATTCGCTGCTACTGAGAATTTCATAGAAATAACATTTTGCATTTTGCCATTGGTTGGGCCACATTTCACAAATATTATTACGACTATTTGCTCTACGATGACAACATTTTAAATATTGAAACAGTCATAATTATTTGAGACACATTTATTATACTTACCTAATTATGATTCACGGTATTCGGTGCGTGGAATCGCAAAACAAATGAAACCTATTGTACCTACTAGTACTAGGTACTGAAATATAAAGTTCATTATTCATAAAATCTATTCCTTCATTGCCTATCTTGTAATAACAAAAAAAACTTACTGTATTCAATAACCCCAAAATTCATCGAAAACCGATTGCATTCCGAAAAGTAATCTCCTGCATTTCCATCGGCCCCTTCCTTACGAACAAGTCAAATAGAGCGCGCCGTGGGGACAAAACCTTTATTAAACCAAATACACCAAGAAAACCGCTTTTAAACAGATCCCAACTTATTATAATATAAATGGAAAATTCACCGTGACGTGACTGACGGGCACATTCACGCTGGCAATTAAAAGGGGTGGGCAGGGCGCCCGTCATCCATCACACTGGATTATCTGACGACACTATTATTATTAGCAGCCGCCGATAACCAGTTTAATCCGCTTTTTGTTCGGCAATTTTCGACAGACGTCGGGTTTTGATCGGTGTTCAGTATTGGGGTGTTGCTTTCTTTTGTGCTTAGTGAATGGCATTGTCGTGCGTCATCGAATCTGCTAAATTTAATATTAGATACAGTTTATGAATTCGTTGTTTTAGGTAAAGATTCGTAATAGCTGCGTGGTTCACTTAAGTTACTATTTTTTTTAACAGGAAACATTTGATTTAAATAAGTACTTCTCATTAGCGGAAACAAAGAACAAAACGTTCTATATTCGAAAATTTTAAATGAGAACTGTGAACAAAGAAAATTGCAATAAATATTTATAAAGCAGAATGTCCAGAGACAATTATCTCGAAGGTTGTATTATACAAAGGTGAGTGACGTAAATGGTTCGTTTTATTTCATTATCTTCCAATTCTTGCGCCTCACAAAATTATTCCCATTGTGCCAAATTGTCAAGGGCTGGAAAATCAATCTGTGAATTATTTTGTACTCCTACTGTTTTATTAATGTTTTTTTTTTCGTTTATAAAATTCGAAGTGCGAATTCGAAATATCTGTATTGTCGGTGGTATTATTACTTTCATAATTATTGATCTATGATTGACATTACAATATCAGACTACATGCCAGAATAAATGGGTCCGCGCGACTACGGAAGAACTACCCACCCACAGAATATCGACGTCAAGTAATAAACCTTTATAAAGCGACAGGCGGTGGCTCTGTGGCGTTCACTGGGAGAGGCCTACGTCCAGCAGTGGACAAGTATGGGCTGATGATGATGATGATGATGATGATGAAAGCGACAGGAAATAAACTTTCATAAATTTAATTTAGTTAAGCGGCGGTAGGCTAGGGCGTCGGACTTGCGATCATGTGGTTACCGGTTCGAACCCCACCCATTGCACTACCGACGTAAACCCACTCGTAACACAAGCATTTAGCTTAGCATGAGAGGTTAACAAGAATACTACCTAGTAATGTGTGACCCACATTGCTAGTAAGCTTTTTTTTTTAGTTTCTCTTTAAGTGAACTTTGTAATAATGTTCTTTGAGAAATAAATCATCTTTAACCGATGTAGCAATATGAATACTGTTGCGTTACGGTTAGTATGGAGTGCCGGAGCCCCAATTTCTCCCTCAGTCCCCTTTTTTCTCCTTTTTTCCTTAAATATGCTCGAAACGCTACTAACAACTGATTTGCCGCGTTATCCATTAGAAAAAAGAATTGAAAGTTTTTTAAAATCATGCGCTCTATTACCCCTGCAAGGTTAACAGCGCATCTCATCCCCTTTTACATGGGACCTAAACATACCGGCGAAACGTGGGTGTCCATGAGTACATCTCTACCTAACCCTTCGGGGAGCACAGGCGTGATGGTATGTTTAAAGAGATGAGGCTATCTTAAAACCTGGAATTTAGACCATCTTTTATAAGACGGCCAAAGTTTTCCATAGTGAAAATTACTCAAAATGGTTGTTTGAAGTAATTTGTAGAACATTACAGCCGTTTACTGTAAAGCTAGAGAGTAAAGCAAGAGTTATGTTCTCAGGCTCTAACTGATATTCATGGCGGCAACTTTACCGCTTGCCGCCTTTTATTTATTATACCTACCTACTTTATTCTAATGGGTAGCTTATTTATCTTCACTACGTAAATTGTTTGATAACTTTATTGCACGCTTTGTAAAAACCATTCATCTTTTTAAATGATCAAAATTGGATAGGTCTAAGTACACTAGTATTTAATTCTTGTGAATATAATATATAGTATGAATAGGGTTCACGCCGATACCAGTACCTGGTTATAAGTAAACATAGTTCGTATAAATACATAACGAAATAAAGTTCATAAATACTTATGTAATTTTTAAGGATGGTTCTAGAATCTAAATCTTATCCTATCATGAGTCTTTATCTTTCAATGCTGGTCTCGATTTTTATTGTTCTGTGTGTTTATTCACAAACGCACATAAAATAAGTCAGTAAATAAATCCACAAACATAGGTGTGATGTAGTATATTATCTGACTATCTATCTATTAATAGTCCAAATAAAATAAGGGATATTTCATAATTACGAACAAAAATAAGTTTTGCAGGGATTGAACCTAGATTGAACCGAATATTTTAAGAGCAGAATCATGAAGGAGGCCTACAAGAAGAGGTTTGTTAACCAATGAAGGACATGTAAAACGTAAACAAATAGCATCAATTTATAACATCTACCTGCACCTATACGCCATGGTTCCGTACGGAATAATTTATGTTTCAGATACGATGCTCTTCATCTTGAGCGAGCTTGCCTTCATTTGAATACGTGTGTTTTTCTCCATGGGTATATTTATTGACCTGATTTGTGTATGATTTGGATCGTAGCTTTTTATGATAGGGGGAGATATAGTAAGGGAATTAAATATTGCCGATCTATGGTCCAAATAAGTAGGTACTATACTATTTTATATCTAATAGATATATTTCCCAGAGAAAGTTACTCAATCTACATGAAATCATCTACAATCTATATGAAAAACCCTCCAAATTCCGTATATCCGCTCTTTATTTACTTAACAGTAACTACGCCTAAATATTACAGTATATCCTACTCAAAAACGCTATAATACTATTACTACTACTACTGTATCGATCTCAGATCGATCAAGATCTTATTGCCATATTGTACCAGTTAATAATGTTATACCTTTGATTTTAAAAGAGTGTCCATGGAGTTTTTGTCGGTTTCTTTTCATAGGATCAACTTTTTGGAACCGTGCAACTAGTGTCGTAACGTTTCATAAATGCTTGTAAAGGTTTATTTGAAATAAATACATTTGAACTTGAACAAGAGATGATATTCCTTACCGTCCAATAACATTGAAGTTCCCTAGCTTTTACACACAGACTCCTTTTAAATTCCGTAAAAAAATAACACTGTCTTGTCAATGGCTAATTACACAAGTCGTATGGTACTGTGAGTATACATTAATTATAATAAAAAGAGCCCTTTTTTGGAGCAGATATTGCATGTTCCACACACGGTCCGCAAAGTATTCTATCAAACAATCACGTACAGAAGCAGCGGATTACTCTAATAAGGCTTCGTCGATGGAGCGTGGACTTGCGCGAATTGCTTCATTTGCGAACCTCCCCTCCCCGCTCTCACCGCCTCGAGACATCCAGTAATTTCCGGGCTTCCCTCTGTTCGGTTATTCCTTTTTCCTCTTCTCAAATCTGCTAAGAAGGTATTAGAAGATTAGACGGACCGCCAGAGGCTTCTGAAGACCCAAATTGTATTGATATTGTATGTGTCTCACGTTTTCTTAAGAAGTGAGTCATATCAGCATATCTTTTGGTCTCTATTGGAGTTAGACGTGTATTTGAAAGTATTTTTGTTTATGATTTTTTTCTCGTTACTGTTAATTCGGGTAAGGATAAAGTAAGGATTCTAAACGAAACATTTTAAAAAGTAGAATATATTTCGATTTTTAAATTATCCTCTAGTACCATAGTATCACCTCAATTCGAATGGACATTGTCATAACAGTCATTGAACTATAAACGTCAAATTTTCAAATGTCGAACACCCGCCATGTTCTTTTTCACCGTGACGTGATCACAAAGCTCGTGTCAAACAATTCGGTTTTGTTTGATCGCGTTTTGTTTCTCAACGTTGAGCGGTTTCTATTTTCGTTTTATTGAGTTGCTTTGTTATATCTTTTTCTATTGTTTATGCAATTGCCTTACAGGAGATTTTTTTGCACTATTTTTTCGTTGTTGAGAGGGCATCGAATGTATCAACGAATTTGAATTATTAGTTAAATGCAAACAAGCATTATTTTTGAAACGCGAGTATAGTCTACCTTATTAGAAACATTCGCTAATTGACGTTGCTATAGCTGCTGCATAGTTATAGAAACCACTGAAATAGTTCATTCCACGTCGTGGGATTCGCCAAAACATTTTCCTACGAGATTCTGAAGGCTAAGCTTTGCCCACTCACTTACCCACTCTATTCAATATACTGTTCTGGCTAGTCAAACCCAAAATAATTTCTTATATAAAAATGCTTTCTTAAAATGAAATTCTTTTCATCATAAACAGTTAAGCGCGTGCCAATCTTTTTGATTCATATGTTCGAAAATAAGCATCTGTGTGAAAGAAAAAATATCTAAGTACCTATATATTGCTTCAGGAATATAATATTTAGTTATTCGATCAAAAATATCACATGCAATCCTTTTAAATTGAAAACAAGTAAAAAAAATTACGCACATATTCACGTTATGGCAAAAACGTTAACAGGATTGAATTCCCAGCGGTTATTCTATAGGCTGTGCTGTTGTGTCATTTCATGTGCTTGTTGCTCCGATGCATTGGACAATATTCATGGAATAGCAAGTGCCTAGCACGCACCTATACCATTTTGAAGTCATGTGCGTATTAATAATAGACTAGAATAAGAAAAGACTGCCTCATTAGTCTAGTGGTCGAGCAAAGTGTTATTGGGTTTGTCTATGAAATTCTTAGTAGCACCTCGGAGTCTGGATTTGTGCCCGCTTAGTGGCAATAGGCTCACCCCCTATTACATGGGACCCTAAAACATACCGGTGAAATGTGGGTTTACATTACACCCCTGCCCCACCCTTGAGGGAATTCAAGCGAGATTAAAAAAAACCTGCATTTCTGAAAAAAATCGTAGATGTCGTGTAAAGTCTGCCAACCTGCAGTGGGCTAGAGTGGTGGACTACAGCCTAATCCCTCTCGTACTGAGAGGAGACCCGTGCCCAGCAGTAGAATAATGTAATTGATTGATAATTATGAAATAGCCAGGTGACACTCGCGGCAGACGCAAAAAAAGCGCAAAATACATTTATCATCATTTCTAGAAAAGGATATACTGATAGTCAGCCACGCCTGATTGGCGTAAAATTCCACCCCAATATATTTGAGAAACGGCTAATGTTGAGAAAATTATAACGAAGAAAAGCAAATATCATTTTAGGTAATGTAGGTAGCGCCCTCTATGAAAATCCAAGGAAATCCGTGGGAAATTGAGCATTTGTGTTGTGAAATTTCGCGACGTCATGCTTATAGTGCGGAGCTGCAAACGAGGTCCCGCGTCATGGAAGGTGGGCTGGCATTGCGGCCCCAATCGTAAAAAAAGTACGGAGAAGGCCAACTTGCAAAAAAGAAGAGCTTTTTTCAGTTCAGTTCATCAGTTCTCTGTCTCCGACCAGTCTTTTACTATATTTCTTCATCTTTACTGGACTGCCTCGTTAGTCTAGTGGTCCCAATCGCGACTGCTACGCTAGAGGTCCTGGGTTCGATCCCCAGGTCGAGCAGTGTTATTGGGTTTTTCTTTGAAATTCCCAGTAGCAGCTCGGAGTCTGGATTTGTGCCCGGTTAATGGCAATAGGCTCGCCCCCTATTACATGGGACCTAAAAACATACCGGCGAAATGTGGGTGTACATTAGTACACCTCTGCCTAACCCTTAGGGGAATACAGGCGTGATGGTATGTTCTTCATCTTTAAACTTTTAGACATGGAGTTCACGGGAAATATATAAACATAGACACGTCGATTTTTTATAATAATTATGTATATACATATTATGTATAACTAACTATAAATAAACTCTGTTATCATCTGCAATGAAATAAACTGAATTGACTGACCCGTGTCATCCACATACCTTCTGAGTTATCTAGCTAGTGTCTACCCATCGGGTTTCACTTAGTGTACCATCATTAATAACGTAAAGGTTGCTCTCCTGAATAAGTACTTGGCATTTTCCCAACGTGAATCGTGTATTTGGATGGTGTGGTTTTTTCGTAATTGATGGTTAAGGTGATACAGGTATACTGCTTTGGAGATAAACGTAAAAAGAGTTTTGGTTATTTGGTATCGAATGAGGAGATAAAACTGTCTTTATCATTGATAGTTGTACTTATGGTACAATAGTACTGTATGTAATGTAAGGATCTATAAATATTGATGGGCTTTAGTTTGACCTCGATTTTACGTATTGAAACTGTAAATTCACATGGTTATTAGCAAGCCTACGGTTGGAAGAACAGAACTTTTGATATGAATTCACATATAACAGCATCACTGAACTATAGTTTTCGATGTTTCCTACCCCTGTAGGTTAGAGATTTAAGGGTATGTATTCATGCTTACCTACTCACCTACTAGAGCATTCAGTAGCTACTGATACAACGAGTAGGTTGTATCAGTGGCAGTCTTAGGTCGAGCAGTTTTATGAGGTTTTTAAATTATTATAAATAGCAACTCTAAAGTTTTAATTCATGCTTGGTAGCAATAGATGACCATTTGAATGAACCCATGTACTACATCAGCAAACTGAGTGTGTACATCACTGCCTACCCCTTCAAGACATACAGCCGAATCTATTAAGTTATGCCTCATTTTTTTTAAATCAACAGTCCCAAAAATATTTCATTATTCCACGGAAGTTCTTAAATCAACAAGATGAACAGACTTAATATCTGCGCTTTTAATAAAAGAGTTACTGAGGGAGACCCCGAAATTTTTCAACTGCAATAACTTCACCACAAAAATTATGAAAAATACCGGCGCGGCCGCTCTTATAATCCTTACTAAAAAATAATCCTCGCGGCGTGTCGGGTTAGGTCAAGTCGTTTGTCATCCGGGCCGGGGGGCGCGGGTTGCGGGGGGTTGAAATATGCCACGTTTTCACTTTTTTTATCCACTTCCCCGTTGAGTAAGGCGTGTGAATAATTTAAGTGGGCTTTCGGCTGCGGTGCGTTTAAAAAATGAACCCGCGTCACTTTCTGTTTCAGTGGTTACGATAAAAGGGGTAGGAGCCCTGGATGTTTAGTGATAAGTGTTACTGTCCATCTTCTTGGGTTAAATTCGTGTGGAAGTAGATAAGAAGGTTGAAACTTTGGTGCTAGTCACCATATACAAATTACTTTTATTTTATTCTTTATTATTTCTTTTTTTTTTTTATTAGCCTCTTATGAATTGTCCAGTAATCGCAAAAGCGACTGCGGCGAGTGTGATCAAACTATGATCGAGTTTCTTGTAAGGATGTTCTTAATCTATAAACATACCATCACGCCTGTATTCCCCGAACGGTTAGGCAGAGGTGTACTTATGTACACCCACGCTTCGCCGGTATGTTTAGGTCCCACTTAAGGGGGTGAGCCTATTGCCATTAACCGGGCACAAATCCAGACTCCGAGCTGCTACTGAGAATTTTATAGAAAAACCCAATAACACTTTGCTCAACCTGG
Organism: Subacronicta megacephala; assembly: GCA_958496365.1. Classification (NCBI taxonomy): domain Eukaryota; kingdom Metazoa; phylum Arthropoda; class Insecta; order Lepidoptera; family Noctuidae; genus Subacronicta; species Subacronicta megacephala. Next base: position 492,253 of record OY292526.1, read on the forward strand.
GGATCGAACCCAGGACCTCTAGCGTAGCAGTAACGCTTAGGACCACTAGTCTAACGAGGCAGTCAGTCTTAATCTAAAGTTTGGATTTATCCACAGATCTTGGCCATATATGGCCTTATTCACGAGTACGTTCAAATTTAAATTTCCTTAACAAGTACATTCAATTTTGATATAAAGCGCTAATGGAACATTTTCATTATTGTTCAATGCTTCAATACCACGACAGAGTCGTATTAGAACTGAACGCGTAATAGGTTCCTGTTTCTTTCTCAATATTATTTAAAATAAATGAAGATCTTAAACGTCATAATCAATAGCCTTTACTAATTCTCAATGTCAGCAGAATTTGCCTCAATCACTGACAACCTACGTGACGTCACATTTGTAACACTTAAGTGCCTTCGAAAGCTTCTAACGCCGCACGTAATATGAAAAAAGAACTCGTGTATAAGTGAAACAATGCATTAATTACAACCGTTACACTACATACCTAGCTTCCTCCCCCCCACCACCACCCCACCTCCCCGGGCCCTCCGGGAGGGCGACTCCTTGATTTACGGCGTTTCTACCCTGGAAAATTATTCTCCATTCGTGATTTACTACTACAGAGTTTTTACCTGTATTATTTAACGATACCACAACACATTATGCACTTTATCTTGTGCTTAACAAAGTTCAATGTTGAATGGCGATATTAAAATGTAGTTTAGTGTATTCAGTAATTGCATAGGTATCGTTAATTGTAGTGATTGTGGTGGTTGCGTCGTTTGAGACACGAACACGCACACATACGTATTAAAACACAAGAGGGATGTACATGTAAGTATTTGATAGGATTTTTTGAAGTCGCGAGCATCTAATTCTGACTTTATGGGCGAATCAGATAGTTCTATAAAATATATTGTACTAGCTTGCCGCTCACACCCGTGACTGCCTCATTATTCTAGTGGTCCTAAGCGCACTTGCTACGCTAGAGGTCCTGGGTTCGATCCTCAGGTCGAGCAAAGTGTTATTGGGTTTTCTATGAAATTCCCAGTAGCCGTTTGGACTCTGAATTTGTGCCCGGTTAATGGCAATAGGCTCGCCCCCTATTACATGGGACATAAAAACATGCCGGTGGAATGTGGGTGCACATTAGTACACCTCTGCCTAAACCTTCGGGTAATACAGGCGTGATGGTATGTTATGTTATGCTGCCGCCCACGGCTTCGCCCACAAGTTTTCTCGACTTTTCTTTACTATAATTTGTATGTATTATACATAAAAACCTTCCTCTTGAATCACTCTATCTATTAAAAAAGACCGCATCAAAATCCGTTGCGTAGTTTTAAAGATCTAAACATACATAGGGACACACCGAGGGAAGCGACTTTGTTTTATACTATGTAGTGATAAGCAGCGTCCTCATCAGATGTGGTCCTGTCTTACCGCACAATTTCTTTGAATTCTATTTCCGTAAAAACCTATAACAAAGTATTAAATTAGTAAAGTCGTTATCAAGTTATAGCTTGACAAGGGGAAATAGGGATTAATTATTTATTATGTTCACAGTTGTTCATTATACACCGAGTGTTATAAAATATCTATTTTAGAAATAAATATATGTACCTACCTAACTTATCAGATCCTATAACAAGTTCATTAGGTTATAGTCATCAACCCATTACATTGTCCCACTCCCACTGGGCACATGTCTCCTCTCAGTGGGAGAGGGATTAGGCTAGAGTCCACCACGCTAGCCTACTGCGGGTTGGCAGACTTCACATGCCGTCAAGAAAATCTCTCAGACATGCAGGTTTCCTCACGATGTTTTCCTTCACCGTTTAAGCACGTGATAATTAATTATTAATACGCACATGACTTCGAAAAGACAGAGGTGCGTGCCTTGGATTCGAACTCGAGACCTTTGACTTGGCAGTGCCAATGGTCATATCACTAGGCTATCACTGCACTTATTAGGTTATAAGACTAAATTAAAATATAGTTAAGTTATAAGATTAATCTTCTGTCTGAGCATGTCCACCGCAACTTAATGCATCGCCACACGATTAATTGCATCACCACGGCGTCCATCCAAGTCGGCGACAGACAGTGGCAGTAAATACGCGCGTCTGGGTCGCGCGATCGATTCCCGTGCGGTGCACCCCTTCTTTGTGCTGGCGCGACAGGTGGAAAAATCGTCTTTACCTTTTATGCTAACGCAGGCTTTTTGTAGGATTTTATTTGAAAAGGTAATGGAATTGGTTTTTTGGGTGTGAATGTGATGCTGAAATTTGTTTGGATTTAGGTACATTTCAATATCTTTTAAAGACGGAGTTTTAAGATATTAAAAAAAAACTTCCAATATTTCGTTTTAAATAAAAAAAATACTAATGACGAGATAGGTACTTATTCTTTTTTTTATCTTAAAAAATCTAATCTTGACAGGTTCCAAGCTTTTGTGGATAAGGATCACAAGTCTCCTATCTAATGCTATTGAAACCAACACTCCACTTTGACAATATTTCTAAAATCTGACTTACAGGTATACAACTGAAAAAAAGAAAGAATAAAACAGAAATACTGAAACCCCAAGTCCCAACCGCACTGGACAATACGCGCAAACAGAAATATTTTCGACCGATTTACCGCCGTAGCAATATATCGTAGCGCTCTACGCCGTAGCACAATGGACTCGTAGAGCGTGGCGTAGTGCGGCGTAGCCACGGCACGTGAACGCTAGGGTAACGTATGTTTAGAACATCCTGGGACATACTTAATTTATGGCACGCTTACCACATTTTGCATAGAATTATATTCTCAATTTTTGTATAGCCAGAAAAGTGGAATTTAATTATTAAAGTTTTTCGCGTTGTAAAATCCTATCCTACTAATATTATAATCCTACTCCTACTAATATTATAAATGTGAAAGTTTGTGAGGATGGATGGATGGATGGATGTTTGTTACTCTTTCAAGCCAAAACTACTGAACGGATTTTGATGAAACTTTGCAGTATTATTGTTTATACATCAGAATAACATATAGGCTTCAATTTATAACGATATTTTGGGAAATTGCCACAGGATTGGGAAAAATCTATTCCACGCGGACGAAGTCGCGGGAAAAAGCTAGTAGATAAATAATTTTCTTTATTTAATAAAAATGATTTGTTTATAAATAATTGCCTCGTTAGTCTAGTGGTACCAAGCGCGACTGCAACGCTAGAGGCCTGGGCAATTTCTAGGTTGAGAAAAGTGTTATTGAGTTTTTCTATAGGCCCTTATTACATGTTAGATTGGACCTCATGGGACCTAAAATACCGGCGAAGCGTGGGTTACACAAGTACACCTCTGCTCAACTCTTCAGGGAATACAGGAATGATGGTATGTTATATAAATTACTTACCTTACACACATTATTAAACAGTATGATAGCAAAAGCGATTGCGGTTAATACTTGAGGCTCTACAGCCTGCCAGTAATTTACTTGGTTTATGTATCGTCACATGTGGGCTTACCCATTACTGTTCTCAGGATGCAGCAAACAATTAATGTGATGTTAGAGTCTTAACAATGTTTCGCTCAACATTACATCTGTAAGAATTTACCATTCTAAAAAGTATGGGTGTTAATCTAAATAATAGGAATTTTTGACTTTTCAAAACTACTAATTTGGCAATAGTCCAATGTCAATAAAACTTATGAACTTTTGAATAATTATATCTACCACTAAAGAGTTGCTCACATATTCACCACGGGATAATAAATATGCTATGCTTATGCTAAACGTACAAACAACATAAATCTTTCTTCATTATTATATTATTTTTAGTTAAATTTGCTAAAAAACTATTAATATTAATAAGTACATAAGCATAGTCTACTGTTGTTATAAAAAAGGTAGCGCTTTTGCCAATAACTTGTATTACTTAGAAACATTACAGTACATAATTTATTACCTACTAGTCCGTTTGATGAACACAAATTAAACAAAAAGACTGTGAAACAAACAGACGTTAAACAGCAACAAATACAATACGCTATTGTGAATTACGAAATATTATACAATTTATATCACACAAAGCAAACATTTGATCTTGGACTAAGCTTTAAAAAGCTATTTTCACGGGTCCTTTCTCGGGATTTCCACATTATCGGGATAAAAAATATTCTAGCCTATTGCTACAATATCCTACAGCATGGTAACCTCAGCCGAAGCCTGGAGCAGCTTCACGGTGGCTTCATTGGACGGTCGCCAGTGAAACTCGAGCATGACCGGACTCGCAGATCGATGGGATAGAACAAAAAAATTAGAACACTCATTGAAATGAGGCAAACAAGAGAACAATTCCAGTTTTTTTTTCAAGAATTCCTTTCACAAAACTTATTTGGTACAAGGCCGTCCAATTTACTGTGATTGTCTGTATTAACATTTTTGTTAAATAAAATTAAGTAGATCTGTTTATTTTTTCGCATTTCCCGAACGTAATTTTAATAAGAAATACGTCACAAATAACAGACGGTAAACATATTCAGCAAATACAGAACTCGAAATATTGAAGATCCACTCAACTTCTTAGTAGGTACTTACTAAAAAGCGATGTGCAAAATTTTATGTAGTGTAAAATTTTCATGAATATAAACTAATCTTATTCGACTGGATACCATCACGCCTGTTTTCCCCAAAGGATTAAGCAGAGGTGTATTAACGTAACACTAGCAGTTTGCCGGTATGATTAGGACCTATGTAATAGGAGGCGAGCCATATAGTATTGCCATTAACTGGGAATAAATCCAGACTACGAGCTGCTACTGACAATTTCATAAAAGAAACCAATAACGCTGCTCGACCTGTAAATCGAACCCAGGACCTCAAAGGGTAGCGTCGCATTATTTGACTAAACAAAAAAAATATCTTTCCTATCATATTAAACGGCGAACTAAATTAATAAAAATATTCTAGACACATAATTAAAACAATGACTGTCACCGTACTGTATTCAAACAATTAAGTTTCATCAATACAATACGAACATAATTGTTCAGAACAATTTAATTCCATAACAAATAACAGGGATAGCTCCCATGATTACAGAGTATCAGCGCTATGGGCCGTACGTACGCATTTTAGAGGGTAGATCACATTCTAAAATGTTTCTTATTACTTTGAAGCTAGAGTTTAAAATATAAATATTGGTAAAGGTAATGTAGCTCGTCTTTCGCTCCTTAGGGAAAGCGTCAAAGCCTTCATTAGACAAGTGTACAGCGATATGAACGCGCACAGACGAAGGAGTGCCGCAGGGCGCTAGCGTAGGCGCATAGCTATATGTATTGATATGGATTTAAAATGTTTGTATACGTACCTGATTAAGAATGTATCGCATCATTTTGAAACACTTTTACAATTAGCTTAGTAACTGTCGTCACCAGATTATGGTATTTTATATAAAATATTACCAAAAAGTTTGTTAAAAAATAATTACGGAATCCTATTTAAGTTAGAAAGTATAACAGAAGGGTGATGAAAAGAAGTAATTTCAAGAGCTTTAATGAAGTTATGATTGCGAAAGTTATTTTGTTTGATCGAATAGGCATCTAATATGTATTTTTGTAGTCTGGCTAGTTTTTTTTGTAGTCGGGACGGGTATTACATCATTGCAGCATTGTTATTGGAAATTGTGAATTCACCCTGCACCTCAATATTTCAATGCTTAAGTAGTTCGTTTGCCTTTGTTTCGTTCACAAACGAAGCCAGTTGTGAGACTTGCTCTCGATTGCTCTTCTCCAAGCATTTGCTGTTCTTCTTTGCTTTTTGTACTGTTTGTTTTTACTTTGAGCACTAAGTTGGTAGGAGTATTGTATAAATTAATGTTATAAGTATCAGACTGTGGCCAACTATTTCGAAGTTTTAAAAACAAATAGATATTCCTGCAGAGAATTCTTTGTTTTGATATAAAAGCGTTGGTTGATAAGATTTCTTCGTGAAACTTTGAGTGTTCATTTTGTTTGCTGTTTTCTATTGAGCCGGCAATCCAATTTGAACGGAACAGTATTACTTTTTAATATAAAGTACTGTTTCTTCCCGCTGTAGTTTTTGTATGGCTTGCGAAGCGTAACTAATATCCTTCTTTTCTGAGATTTTCCGTTATTTCTTTTGTATTTATAATCTTAGAAAGATGGTATGAATTGAAGATTTTGATTGGAATTACAGCCAATATTATGAATGCAAAATCATGAGCATAAACTATTGACAACCTAACCAACCAACTCTGAAGAATGAGAGACTATATTTTCAAAATACTAGGTACTATTTGCGAGAAAAGCCTTATTTTTAGAGTAAAATATAGGTATATGTTAACCAAAGCAATCAATCAGGGTGCACTCGCACCGCTTTGCGGGGACACCGCACGAATATCTAATTTTGTTTGTTACCCCCGCTACCCCCTGGTACCACGAACACCCCCAGGCACCCCCTAAGGGTACCGCGCAAGCGTCGAACACCCCAAATCCTGGCGGACGTTGATGGATCACCCTTAATGACAAGAACCGAAGGGGCGATAGGGTTGTACTCCTGATCGATACCCCTTATCGAAAAAGTCACTTGTGGAAATTGTTCGATAAGATCTGATTGTTTTTCGGGTGGTATCGTGTTGGAATTGATTGGTGTTATTAATAAAATTTATTATAGTGATTTTGATCAAATGATGAACACACGATTTTTTTATCTTGTTCATAATTTCAGATACATTTTGTATTTATTCGTCAATATACGTAGCGTATGTATTTATCTTTTTGTATTTTTTAGGCATTTTCCAAGCAAAGATTATTAAGTTATTTTAATGAAGGAAAAATACGACTGCGGGCAGGATTCGAACCTGCGTCTTAAGTACACCGTGTACAACGTGCGGTTAAGTACACCAGACGCTATGACCGCTAAGCCACCGCGACTCCCACCCGCCATGTCGAAATTTGCCTTCACATTTTTAATTTACATCTTTGAGGCGACGTCAGTGACATCTGTTGAAAATATGCTTCTCAACCGACATGACATGCTTTACAGCAAGTACGATGTCGCACGATGCCACCTTACCTTTTAACTATCTTTTTGTATTTCTTAGGCATTTGCGTATGTATTTACTAATAGTTTTTCATATTTGATCAAGGAGAAGTAAATTGTAAATTGATGATAAAATCGCATTGTTTAATCTATCTGAATGATTAGTCAAAAATATTTTTTATAATTTACTCATATCACTAACCTTTAAATTATATCAGTAATACTTTGCAGTTCAATACCTATAATATATAATATCTTTTTTTTTTTTTTTTATGGGATAACTCGGCAAACGAGCAGGCGAGCTACCTGATGGTAAGTAGTCATCGCCGCCCATGGACATCTGCAAAACCAAAGGAGTTGCAGATGCGTTGCCGAGCCTATTTAGGGAAAGGGAGGGGAAGGAGAAAAGGAGAAGGAAGGGGATTGGGGGAGGAATTGGGCCTCCGGCCCTCTCGCTCACCGAACGAAGCGCAGTAACGAAACACTACTACTCGGACGTCGGTCTTCTGCGAGATATCGGTATTATATTAAATATTGATGCCATACTATGTTCACACACAACATACTCTCCACACATACGAGTATTAGCGGCAGGAAGTAATTTGTACTTTTTTTATTAAGTAAGTATTTTACTACTTAGTACGACGTATCGATATCGATACTACCTGCTAGCATACCGTCACGTCACTAGAACATATGCGCCCTTCGCGTGCTCTCGACACAATCGCATTAGGAATTAGCAATTCACGATTTTATTTAACTGTTCTTCTTGTTGCTTCTGGAACCTTTATGCATGTATTTTTCGTAGAATGTGATAGGAATATTAAGTGGTGATACAAGACATTTTAGCAGTCTGTAGCAATGTTGAGGGAAAGGCTCAGAATGTGTAGTCGTCGCCTTTTTATAGGATAACTCAGCAAAGGAGCAGGTGAGCTACCTGATAGTAAGTAGTCGTCTCCGCCCATGGACATCTGCAATACCAAAGGGGTTGCAGAATCTTTGCGGAGCCTGTTTGAGGAAAAGAAAGGAAAAGGAGAAAAGGAGAAGGAAGAACTGAGGGAGGAATTGGGCCGCCGGCGCTCCACACTCACGGTACGAAACGCAACAGTATATCAACAGTTGACGTCTATATTCTGTGGGAGGGTAGTAGGTACTTCCCCGGTCATACCGACCCATTCATGCAGGCATGTAGACATGCCATCGAGGCACTACTGCTACCTACGAAGTACGTCTACGTATTCGAGATTTTGGAAAATCCAATTAAGTACCTAAGATATACAATTTTTTTGTGTTGATGGTGCTATTACACCAGGTTGAAAAGGTTTAAAAAGGCTTGGTTGTCCTATAAATATAAATAGGACAGTTGCTACTTTGGTCTAATAGGCACACTGATGTACACCTATATTTAGGTAGGGTGGGGGGAGTGAGCCTATTTCGATTAACTGGGCGTCAACCCAAACTTCGAGCTGTTAATAAGAAAAGGAAATAGGTTAATAAGAATAAGAAAAAACAATAATGTTATTGTTCATTTGTTTCGGGACTAAGAGTATATGGAGTTCATTGACCGCTCTAAGTATAGTGATAATGGAAAAGAGTCCCCCTAATGTCGAGCCTCAGTTCAACAATAAAACCTCCGCCTGAAATATAAATGTGAAATCACGTAAATAAATAATTGTATAATATCGTACCGTTACCCTAGAGCGGGCACATCTCTATTAATAAATAATACAGCTGTATGAACGACAGAACGTACAATAACAGGTCCATTGCACTTTGTGTTCAGTAGTTAATGATTCGCGTCACGGAATGCCATCAATCGAAAGCAATTTTATAACAATTCTCATCGATTGCTAGGGGAGCAAATTGTTTTATGGTTTTATTTCTACCGTTTTATGTATATTGTCTTGTTGTATTTCTGCGATTTGGTCACCGCAATAGAAATTTTAGAATTATAATGTATGGCTAAATTACAATTACCTACAGTTTTATACTACTCCCTAGTACATACATACATACCATCATGTCTGTATACCCCGAAGGGTTAGGCAGAGGTGTACTTAATGTACACCCACAGTTCGCCGGTATGTTTAGAACCCATGTAATAGGGGGCGAGCCTATTGCTATTTACTGGGCACAAAATCAGACCCCGAGCTGTTACTAGGAACTTCATAGAAAAACTCAATACACTTTGCTCGACCTAAATCGAACCCAAGACCTCTAGCGTAGCAGTCGCGCTTGGGACCACTAGACTAATGAGGCAGTCCCAGATCAGAGATAATGATGATGCTGATTTTTTTTTTTTTTTATGGTATAACTCGGCAATCGAGCAGGCGAGCTACCTGATGGTAAGTAGTCATCGCCGCCCATGGACATCTGCAAAACCAAAGGAGTTGCAGATGCGTTGCCGAGCCTATTTAGGGAAAGGGAGGGGAAGGAGAAAAGGAGAAGGAAGGGGATTGGGGGAGGAATTGGAGGAATTATATAAGGTAATACTTACCTTGATTGCCACATGGTCCTGGATTCGATCATTTGGAATCTGAGTAACAGCGTGAGGTTTGGAATAATACTCCGGTATTACATTACATTTCCCTTCAATAATTAATTTAAAAAAATAACAAAGAGAATACATACCTGTTATAAGTAAGTATTATTTCGAATGATAAATCTTAAACATTGTTCTTAGATTCCAAAGAAATAAAGCCGTTTGTTGTTTTGATATAAAGGAATATAGTTATGCTAATATTCGAATTTACCGAAAACAGAAAGGACCCTTTGATCTGTTTGCCTTGCCAGTCAAATTTGTGAGTAAATACCTACACGAAAATGTCGAGTTTTGATGTCGAATAATGTTCTATCTAACAAAGTCCTGTATGATGACCTTTTTGAAATTGACATGAAGTACAAAAATAATTAAATGGCCTACGTGAGATATCTATTTCACGTAGGCCATTGAATCTAGAATATGTCTCAAAATAAAATTGTCTCCGTATTCCCCGAAGGGTTTGCTTTTTAAAAATTGATTGACAAAATCAAATATAAGTTACTAGCTTTCCGCTCGGGGCTTCGCCCGCGTGAAGTATACGTTTCTTGTCGTTTTATGGATAATATATAGCCTATGTGACTGCCTCGTTGGTCTAGTGGTCCCAATCGCGACTGCTACGCTAGAGGTCTTGGGTTCGATCCCCAGGTCGAGCAAAGTGTTATTGAGTTTTTCTATGAAATTCTCAGTAGCAGCTCGGAGTCTGGATTTGTGCCCGGTGAATGGCAATAGGCTCGCCCCCTATTACATGGGACCTAAACATACCGGCGAACTGTGGGTGTACATTAAGTACACCTCTGCCTAACCCTTCGGGGAATACAGGCGTGATGGTATGTTTTATATAGCCTATGTGACTCAAGAATAATGTAGCTTGCTATTAATGAAAGAATTTTGAAATCGGTCCAGTATTTTCAGAGCCTATTCAATGCAAACAAATAAACAACCATTGATGTATTAGTTTAGATTTATATAGGTAAAATTGAAATACCACTCGCATCAAATTACTGACTAAACACAAATTCTCGGATAACATAAAGCCGACCAACCTAATTATGTTTCATATAGGGTAAAGGGTATGGATGGCTTTACCCTATAAGGAAACTTATCTGATTTTGGAAAACTTGGAAAGTATTTAGGAAAACTTCCACGAGACTGGAATCAATGCAGGTAACATCAGATCTCACACCCCCATCAGAGCTTCTCCTCTATTTGATCTCACTAGTTATATTGATCTCATAGTCTCCAAGTGACAGGCTAGACCTATTGTGGAGGCCACTAGTCAAAAATTTCCTTGTCACCACTAGATTTAATTAATTAGATATATAAGTAAGTATTAGGATAAGGAAATGTAAAATGTAGGTACGGTGTTTACTGGCAATAAATGAAATATTATCGTAACTTATATTATATCAAAATCACGAACCAAATCGTAAACAAATCGTTCTGTCAAATGTCCTTTGTCAGTATCACAATAGAACCAAAGGACCAAAAGTGTTCTTGTGAAAATGTTCTTAATTTCCACTCTAAAGTGTTACCCTTAAATGTGTAATGATTTATTCTTAACTGATATGTATTTTTATGTCATTTCTTTGCGACTACTTTGTGAGTACCTAAATGAAGTCATAAAATCGTTCGGACTCAAACTTTTGATGCAGTGAAACGATTACCAATCGCACGCATCTTATGGTTGTACAAAAAGTGTCATCATAAATAGTAATAAATGAAAATGGAGGCGTAGGATATCATCACATGCTTCAATTTGTACCTATATTGCTTTCCTTTTTTGGTGACCAAAAAATATATCTTGTAAAATTATTCTCAATTTTCTTTTGTAAGGTGTAAACTAGTCTATAAATTTATTATTATCTTAGCCTTTTTCTAACTAAGTATATTGGATTCCAGACCTACCAATTTCTGGGTAATATAATAACAATATCTTAGGGTTTAACTAATTCTCAGGCTTTTTGAGCTTCAAACTAAAATTAATGATTATTATCACTGGTGTTCTCATAGCACAGGAACCAACGGCTTGTGTTGAGAATAGCTACTGAACTATAATATATACGCGATAAATGCAAAAAAAGGCCAGGTTCCGAGCACCCTAAACCGACGGTCATGCATGAAGAGATTAATGAATGTAGATGAAACGAATGTAGTGTGCCAGGACCGTGGCAAGTGGAAATCCATAGTCTCTGCTTACCCCCATGGGAGACAGGCGTGACAATATGTACGATAAATGCAGCTGAACCTTACAGATAAATTGATTCCAAAACTCTCTTTCCATTACCTACAAACTGAACATTATAGACAGTCAAAATAAATAGAAAGTCAATATTAAATCCTTTAATTGTTGACCATATTATGGAGATTAACGTACAAGTATATGGTTATTGAGGCCATCCGTCTTATCATCAGCGTCCACTCTACCATTTGACCTTGTTGTTTGACCTCTACGTGACCCAAAATAAGGGTAATATTTATGTTGTTCGTGTAAACGACTAATTAGGGTTATTGTAGTTGCGGCATTTTGTGTTCATTTCAAAACAGATAAATTATTGTTTATTTTATTTTGACTATAAAAAAATATTACGACGTGTGACAAAATGGATGACGAATATTGAAAGGAAATTATAAACCAAATGTCAGTGAAGCTGCCGGCAACAGGCGCCTTAGGTTCTGCTTACCCTTATGGGAAAAAGGCGTGAGTGTATGTACTATTATCCTCTCATGGAAAGTGTCAAGAGTTCATGATTAAAGAAAGGTAATGAACAAACAGACTTAGAATAACTTGTACTTACATAATAGTTTCTTGCTGAAATCGAACGTATGAACAGAGATACCACGAAATCTCCAGTTCTAGTTATGGTTTCCTCAAATATTTTCCTACACAATTTAAGACGTAGGTTAATCAAGATATGATAATCTTGGCCTCTCCGTAGCTATTGCCTAATCGACTTAACCCGCCCCTGCGGGTGACGTTTAAATTACCCCGTATTACCCCGTGGGGGAGGCGGGGTAATTATGTCCCCAGTTAGAGGCTTGAGTAGTGGACAGTGCAGCATGCCGCTTGTAATTACAACTAAGCTAATTATTGACGTTAAAGATCTACTGGGCTTCCGCGGGCGGGGATCCGTGAGGACAATTTTGAATTGTACTCTTTACTGTTTTGTCTATATGGAACGGACATTGATATGAGGGCTAAAGTCAAAATATTTTAATCTTCAGAATTTTTACTGGTTTCTAACACTTACGCGAATATTAGACATTGAAATAAAACTACTTTTTACGGATTTTATCGCGTTATAGTGATATTTTTAAATTCCCGACGTTTCGAATTCTTTACAGCATCCATGGTCACGGGTGGACTGAGGTGTTGGTCATCCCAATGTCAAAATTATCAACAGCTACCCTACATTTTGTTGATTATTATTTATGCCGGTCACGCAGAATTTTTGTTTGTTTGTCTGCGTGTTTGTAAGATTGGATGCGGTCTTCACAGTTGTATAGCTCGAGATATGATCATCATCATCATCAACCCATATATTGGCCCACTGCTGGGCACGGGTCTCTTCTGAGAATGAGAGGGATTAGGCTATAGTCCACCACGCTAGCCTACTGCGGGTTGGCTCGAGATATACTTAACCTAAATTCTTGATGATGTACCTCTTAAGATAAAAAATGTACTAGATTATGATTTGTGAGCACAAGTAAGTAAAGTTGTAGCAAGTACTGTTGCGTTTAGTAAGGTAAGTGTAGAGCGCTGGAGTCCCAATTCCTTCCTCAGTCCCCTTCCTTTTCCTTTTTTTTTTCTTCCCTCCCTTTTCTTTAAATAGGCCCGGCAATGTATCTGCTTCCCTTTTGGTATTACAGGTAGCTCGCCTATTCGTTTGCCTAAATCTTTTTTAGACGCAAGTAATACCGCGAGAAACAACTAGTTACATTTTAAGTGTACGAGCTATTTGACCTACTGCCAAAGTTGCCGTCAGTTCCAAGACGTATTTGCTTAAAGTTAGACGGAACTAACTTTGAAGTCTAATAGCTAAACTTACAGTGTAGGTAATAACACAGATAAGGGGAAGCATCATGTTGTCTTTGAGTTTCTGGGTTAATAACAACATTCATAGCAAAACTAAAATACCCGACATAATTCATTAAGAATTTCATAAATTTGGACGAACTTGTTATTTGTGTATAACATAAAATACATAACATACCATCACGCCTGAAGTCCCCGATGGGTTAGACAGAGGTGTACTAATATACACCCACATTTCGCCTATTGCCATTAACCGGGCACAAATCCAGACTCCGAGCTGCTACTGAGAATTTCATACAAAAACACAATAACACTTTGCTCGGCCTGGGGATCGAACCCAGGACCTCTAGCGTAGCAGACGCGCTTAGGACCACTAGACTAATGAGGCAGTCTATATATTTATTTATTTATTTATAGGTACTCCAACGACTTATCCACTATTACAACTTAAAGAAAAAAAAAACATTAATATAAATAACAAGATTGTGGTGAATTCGTCACTTATAGAAGTACACAGCATTGGCACAAAACATTAGATTGTATTGAAAAATTAATTAAAATTATCTTATAACAATTATAATTGAAATTAATATTAAAATCAAAATCAATATTAAAATCAGATACACATTAGATTAAATTAAAATAGATAACAAAATCAAAATAAAAATAATTGATAGATGGGTGAAAAAGCGAGTGCAATAACTACTTATTAAGTTATAGAAAGGCATGATATAAAATCAGGTTAGTTACGTAGGTTATTCGTCGATAGCGAGAGATAATAGTATTATATAGTAGTATATAGTCTTATTTGTGTATATCTATTACATAACATACATATCAGCATCTAATGTTCCCACTGTTGGGACACAGGCCTCCTCTCGGTGAGAGGGAGTGGGCCATAACCCACCACGCGAGCCCAGTTTGGGTTGGTCAGTTATTTGTGTTATTCGTCGGTCTCTTCTTTATAATACTAAAATGTAATTTACCATCACGCCTTATTCCCCGAAGGGTTAGGCAGAGATGTACTTATGTACACCCATATTTCACCGGTATGGTTAGGCCCCAAGCAATTGCCTTACGCAGCAAATATATTTATTATCTTCAAATATATGAATAATTGACTAAAACCTTCACTAAACTAACTTTGTGTTGTAATGTTATAAATACAAATAAGAACTAAAAATTAAAAAAAAACCGGCCAAGTGCGAGTTGGACTCGCGCACGGAGGGTTGCGTACCATTATTACCAGTATTTTTGTGTGAAAATCTTAATGCGGTTCATAGAATACATCTACTTACCAAGTTTCAACAGCATAGTTCTTATAGTTTCGAAAAAAAAGGCTGTGACACGATCGGACAGACAGACATGATGAATCTATAAGGGTTCCGTTTTTTGCCATTTGGCTACGGAACCCTAAAAAACAGTAATTCCGAGTATTTCTATACTGCTGTTGCTAGCAGTCCTCATAACCAACATTTCTCTTTGGACTACGGTCAGAAAAGCGCTGTTTATCATACCAACATACAACTAGTAACATAAGACTAGGTACTAGTCCTAATTATAGATCCAATTAATTAAACATGAAGTTTTTCCTGATCGTTATCCGTGTTCCATTTCGGCTACAGGTCCACTGGACCTCTTAACAAATTTGTATGGGCTTTTAACACGCAATGTTTATTTGGTTTTCTATATATGTATGGTACCTTTCTTTTTCATAAGAAGGCACGGACATTTTTATAAATTTGGGTAATTCTTAGCTCTACCTTTCGCCTAACATTTATTATTTTTGTTTACAGATAAATCCAGACTCGTCTCAGAATTTTGGTCAGTTAAAGTCATATCAGTCTATACCTAGTAGATAGCCGTTATAATATAGTAAATAGTTTTATGTAGTTACAATATTATAACGGCTAGAAATACTTATCTTCTTATTTATATCTAGCTTTAGCTCGAACTGTATGTAAAATAAATGTCATAGTTCATACATTTCGTGGAGTTGATTGAAAAAAAAAAAAAAAATATATATATTTATTTTCCACCACAAAACTAAAAACACAAGAACAAAACTTTTATTACAAACTAAAACAAAAGAAAAAATATATATAATAATAATCTAAATATATATAACTCTAAGGTAACTGACTGACTGACTGATTGACTGACTGACGTAGTGATCTATCAACGCACAGCCCAAACCACTGGACGGATCGGGCTGAAATTTGGCATGCAGGTAGATGTTATGACGTAGGCATCCGCTAAGAAAGGATTTTGATTAATTCTACCCCCAAGGGAATAAAATAGGGGATGAAAGTTTGTATTAGAAAACACGCGGGCGAAGCCGTGGGCGGAAAACTAGTTATTATATAAAAAATAAATAAATTGAACATTGAAATGTATGTAAAAGATAATAACTTTTTGCTAGGATGGTCCCTTTATAAAAGAGGTTACAAAGTACAACGGCACCTTACAATTTTTACTATAATTATGTAAAAAATATGGTTGTATATGTATGCATTATATAAATGAAGCATGTACTAGCGTTTAGTGTATACCACAGAGTATAGACAAACAAATGCGATATAGAAAGGAAACGGAAGCTGCGCGTGCGGCTCGCGGGCCGTAAATCGTTCGACGCGCGCATTTCGCTGTCATCGCTGCGAGCGCAGCATCTCCTACTGTGCTAGGATGCGCCTGATTAACTGTTTTAGGGGGAATGTGATGTTTTTGTGGTATTCATGGAATCTGAAATTGTGGAAAATTGATATGAGACATTCGCTCGTAAGGAATGATGTAGTCATCAAATCTACCAAGGTAATTCCTATGTGTTTTCGTTAACCATATTGAATGCCAATAAACTTTTAAATTCAGGCTACAACTAATAAAACAACGCCTATATTTCACGAAGGGTTTACAATTCGCCGGTATAAAACACCTATGTAATAGATGATGAGCCTATTGCCATTATCCGGCCACTAATTCAAACAAAGCCTCTGTTTATAGTTCCCTATTATATATAGGGAACATTATAACCTTTGCTTGATCTGGAAATTGAATTCATGACCTCACGTTTACCTACTTTCTACCATAAGACGAATAAGCCAGGCTCGTTTAACTAAAATAAATAACCTTCTGGTTAGAATTTTTCCAGTAAAACATGTTATATTTTATTTTATTCTAAAATCGCCAAAATAATACATTGATGGTCACTCTACTGCACACAAAACAGCTAATCGCGTTGGAACTTAACTTGCGCGTGCGCACTTACTGGCCGCTATATTCACTAGCTGCCACAAATTACAAAGCACAGAAGTTTAACTGTGTTTTACCAAATATAATATCTTAAGTACTTAACTTGCGCGTGCGCACTTACTGGCCGCTATATTCACTAGCTGCCACAAATTACAAAGCACAGAAGTTTAACTGTGTTTTACCAAATATAATATCTTAAGTACTATAAGCTAAGTCGTTATGTCTCTGTGGTAGTTTTGTTGTTTATATTGACGAATACATCAATTCTGTAGATTTTTTTAGTAAGGGACAGAAAATAACCCGTAGCTGTCTCATCATCATGATCATTTTAGGTCGTGAAAAAGGGATGGTGCTATTGAATGTGTAGAGTGCCATTCCTCTCTCTAAATCGCAAAACAATCGGAATAACAAGTGGTGGGGCGGTCTCTGGGCTTTCTTATACAATGTTGTTGTACTTTCGCTAGTATTATTAATTAACTAAACCAAGGTTGTAAGCCCGTTTACAATCAAAATTATAGAATCATGAGTTCAGATTCCATTACCATTGCTACCAAAAGCTTCAATTATGGAATCATGAGTTCAGATTCCATTTTGCTACCAAAAGCTTTCAATTTTCACCTTTAGTATTTAGTCTTTGGTCTCTCAAATATTCACTGAAACTACATAATACTAAAGTTGTGATTTGAGTAATTTGATTTAATGATCTTAGATATGAATCGCTTTGTAGGTCGCAAGACAGGGATAGCATATAATAGATATGTAACCTGTATCCTTCTCTAACAAAAACGGTCGTATTCTCAAGCACTCCACAGAATGTATCTTCTGTGCTATACTTTCTGTGTTCCTTTTCGTGATGGGTGGCCATTTCGCACTCCCCGCCGATAATTTTTGCAACATTGTCTTTACACCCTCTAATAGCAACATATAAAACAATTTTGAATCTTATTGTAACATCGTTATGGTGTGTTTTAGATTGAAGACGAGTAAATTTAATTGCAAAACTTTATAAACAAATATTGAGTGTTTCAATTTATATCCTCATATAATATCGATACGCGCAAATTAATTTGCACCTTAAACTGTATTAAGTTAAGGTACATTTTACGGCAAATGTTTACGAAGGTCTTAATTGTAATACTTTGAAGGAAAGTATTGTAACTTAACTTTGTTAATTAAGTGCTTAAATATTTAGCTCGAAGTTATTTATATTAAGTATTACTCGAGAGAGAACTATTTTAGGAGTAACATTTATTTTATATAAATAAAAACAGGGAATAGGAATAACTTTTACTTGAAAGTGTCATAGGTTTGCCCAAAATATTGCAAAATTTATGTTAATTGAATCTCTTTTTCGTTAACAAAATTCAAGTCAACCGGCGATGGCGAGATTGTGTGACTTCCAACAAAGTTATACTGATAATGATGATTATCATTTTTCTGTTTCCAATTACACGTGTATTATATTTAACTGATGACAAACTCCAAAATGTCATGCTAATTAAATGTTTGATTAGAACTGGCTAACGCAGTAGACAAAAGTGCACTGAACTTCCCTACATAGTATAAAACAAAGTCGCTTTCTCTGTCCCTATGTCCCTTTGTATGCTTAAATCTTTGAAACTACGCAACGGATTTTGATGCGGTTTTTTTTAATAGATAGAGTGATTCAAGAGGAAGGTTTATATGTATAATACATACATATTTTAGTATAGAAAAGCCAATAAACCACGCGGGCGAAGCCGTGGGCGGAAAGCTAGTAATTTATATAATTATAGTGTAGGTAGTCATAAAAGTTACAAAATTAGGTCAACACGTCAACGTTAACTAGGGTGTTTGGTTTAAAACACCGATTAGGGCTTATAGACGTTATAAATGTATTTTTATGGATCTCTTTAATAAAAAAAATACTTACTAGGCCAAAAAATATGCATCTACTTGCCTGCATTTCATGCGTTCATACTCAGTATTATCAATAACTCATAAGTATCAATTACATATTATACCATAACGTAGCTAATCTGCAGTCGATGCAGTAAGTGCAGTGTAACAGTGTTAAATCATCGTAATACCTTCATCCTTGCGCCCGCGCCGAGCGGTGAGCAAAACCACGTGTATGTCCGGTATTCATAGCCTGGTTATAGATTATTTTAGATATTATTTTGGTAACATTAAATGTTTTTTGCTGCCTGTTAGAAAATTATATATATTTAAGAATGAAAGCGGCATGAAGTAACAAATTCAAAAAAGGTACATATTGAATATACTAGACATCTGTCTTAATCATATATCCTTTGTCAGAAGTAAGAAGAAGAAACGACTAATAAAACTTTTTAATTTTAATCAACGAAATTAATAGAAAAAAATCTAAGTTAATGTTTAATTTCGTTTTCCTAGTCTTTTACATAGGTATAGATGACAACTTACTTTCATAAATCATCAACTGGTTATTTTCCTGTGCTTGGTATCTATTTTTATAAACTAACTGTCGAAGTTTTTGAAGAAGATCCTTGGTCACTGAAATAAAGAAACGTTTATTTTGACACACAGAAAGATACGTTTTTTTAAGTAATGCTATGAAAATACACCTAATAAAATGTTGTTTCTCTATTGATATACCATCATCTATGTTATGGTTTAATAAAATCAATCACCAACCAATATTTATTTTTCTTTAAGATTCTCTGACCTGGTCAATGTAAAAAAGGACTTTTACAAACCGAAGTTTTGCAATTGCCAGATTTACAGTTTATTTTTGTACAAAAAATACAAACGAAATTCTTTTTTATTTTATTACTAACAAGCGTACAATATACGAGTGGAATTTAATTGGCGGGGACTTTTATTACTCAGTGGACTATTTTACTTTGGTGCGTAATAAAGAGGGCTCTATAATAATGGGCATCCTGTCTTTTATTCGCTAGTAATGACATTCTTAAAAGTACTTACATCATGCTTTGTGAGTTTTATGTAATTTTATATACGCCAAGAATTTATTCAATTTACTTGTTCATAGGTTTTTGATTTTATTGTTTAATAACCCTGGTCCGCCGTTTCACTCGCATACCAAAACACTTTTTGAGATTAAGGATAGACTATGTCCTTTTACAATGTCCAATCTATCCCTACATGAACATTGTTAAAACGTAATAAATAAACAAAAGATAGACGGAGTGTCTTTCCAAATAAAAATATTAGTGTGAAGGATTTTTTTTCTACTTAATTTATTTACAATGAAAATGAATCGTCAAATACTTCACAACGATAGTGTTTAACGTAACTTTAGGTAAAATATTGTTACACATCATTAAATAAAAGATACCTAATAACTTCTAAGTGTTATATTTTCTATCACCATGAAGCCAAAACTTCGTCTTATTAAATAGCAATTATATTCGTAAAATTCTATCGTCAATGATTCTTCACAATAATTTTTATCCAGGTGAGGACTATGAATACGGGTCCGGCAACGCACGCGCATGTAACACGAGCCCACCGCACACTGCGCTCTTTGAAAGCATAACCTTAAGTAGCGTACTGTATAACAAGTATCTATTATAGCAGTATTATGAATGATAGTACCGAGTATCGGATTAGTACCGAGAAACAGAGGCATCACTGTCGGATAGGCTCGGAAATTGTGATCTATCTCATGTTTGGATCCTGTGGCATTTCCGTTTGGTGACTGCGTTATAGACAGCTTATTAAGCTCGTGTAACACTATATTGTGTTTATTACTATATAAAGGACATCTCTCGAAGTCCTCCTTGGTGTTGCCCGAAACTTTACCGTCATATTTTTTTTTGTCTGTGTGTCTAATATTTGTATTACCTATCGTACAGATTACCGTGAAGTTATCTATCAGGTGCCTACGTATAATTCTTGAGTACTTCGGTTACGTTGCTATAAAAACAGACAACGATGCCACATTCTCACACGTTGGACTGACCAAACCGAACCGCACTATCCCTCCTGCTGCAGCTCCTAAGGTCATCCCGTCCTACCCTCATCATTGAGGAGTACGAGTTAAGGAGGTGGAGGATTTGCCTTAGCTGGGAATCAAACATAAAACACTCAGAGCAACGGTAGTGTTGAGATTGTATTCTCAACCGCTGTACCAAATGTGTAGTCAATTATCGTTTTTCAGATGATTGACTTATTAGTCAATTGAGTCTTTTTTAGTTAAAAGTGCAGGTTCACACATAATCTTGCAACCATAGGCTCTTATGTTATCTTGCATAACATGCAAGTGGTTAAAAGCGCCCTTCAGAACTTTAAAAGCTACAGAGGCAACAAGATCAAAGCCTCGCCCGAATATAATCGTAGATATAAACTTAACTAAAATGATTTTGAAAATTGGCATTCATACTTTCAAGATCTTTTAAATATTAAAATGTGTTCTTATCGTAATAAATAATTATAATTAAAAAATCAGTTACGGGAACGCTCTAAAAAGACTTATAGTTTAATTATCTTTAGTTTATAAGTTCGCACAACAACATTTATTACCTTTTCATTCGTGCTTATAGAAAAATAATTTTGAAATGGAAGATAAGTACTATGGCTGGGCCAACTAGTATAAAATAAAAATTAAACAATCACACTAAAACTATGTTCGCACCTATGATGAAGATCCGCGGAAGCGCGGAAGATATTATTTTTTTCCACAACTACATTTATTAACATCCTGGCAAAGACATTAAGCAAAACATCCCAACCTCGCTCGCTAAAACGTCAGCTCAATCAGCGATATCTGTGATATTTTTTGTGGAGCAGCCTGTGGGACGTTTGAGTGGCCACGGAGTAATGCCTCGCTCAGATAACGATCTCAAGTGTTTAATATATGACGCGTTAAAACGATGGGAATAGTGACGTGAAGTACTATATCGATAAATCGATTTGGTTTATGTTATAATTTAGGATCTTTGTCGTATACTAGCTTAGCTACTTTTATTATTAAGCTAGCGATCATGTACGTACGTTTTTTTGGCATCAAAAGTAAATGATATCGCCAAAAACTTTAGCTAATAAATAATGAACTAAGGAAATGTATAACTTAAAAAAAAATAAGATACAAATACCATCGATAAACGAACCAAACAGCATCAACACCCCAGCACTAGTGGCTCCACTAAGAGCGTCTACTACCTGCGCACACGCACTTGACGTCGCCAACATGGCGCGCAAATGTCGCCTGTCGACCTTTTTTATTTTACCTTTTTTTATACAGAATTTGTACCAATTGATTCTTGGGCTGTTGAATGATAAAGATGTTAATTTTATGTTTTTAACATGCGCGTCCGTTCTGCACATGTAGCGACTGTATTATGTCTTAAACGATTGAATGAAGTATCTGTTGGGGTAGGTAGGATCTTGGTATTTGATTTATGAAAAATATAACGGGCTTGGTAAATAATATAATTAAAAATAAATAGCCCGTCTCGTTACTATAGTGATCCCAAGCACGACTGCTACGCTAGAGGTCTTGGGTTCGATTTCCAGGTCGAGCAAAGTGTTACTGACTTTTTCTACTAAATTGACTATAGCGGCTTGGAGTCTGGATTTGTGCCCGGTTAATGGCAAAAGGCTCGCCTCCTATTACATGGGGCTTGATGGGACCTAAACATAACGGTGAAATGTGGTTGTTACATTAGAACACCTCTGCCTAACATTTGGAGGAATACAGGCGTGATGGTATGTATATGTAAATATAAATAGTGTCGTTAAAAAATAACTTAAAAAGATATATAAAGATTAAAGTTTTTGGTGGGAATTGATAGGGGATGCTTCTGTTCTTTTCCCGCAAAATGACAGAACTGTACAGAATATGTAAAGTGCACGGAACAAATGACGTAACTTGTTCCTATATAGCGTTCTATGTCTAGCATAAAATTAAAATGCTTATAATTTCTTTGTTTTTTAAGTAATTAGTAATTTTGTTTCGGTGTTTGTTCAATCGGCTCCTGGCTTATTTTTGTTTTTGTTAAATCGGCTCTATTTTGATTGGCTGAATATCCCTGCACTGGCAAATAATCCTCCGATTTCATGCATCATGCGTGAGACATTCCAAACTACCTGCGACATCCGTTATTCACGGAACATGTTATCTAAGAAGACGATAGTGTGCGAAACGTTACCCAGACATCAGGCGACACAGTCTTATCTGGTCTCGTGATTTTTTACCTGGTAAATCAAGGACAAGGCAATGTGTTTTGTGGAACAGATAAATTCATTCCTTTTAACATCGCAAATACAGAGTCTTACTTTAGTGTTGGGTGATGAAAAACACAAACAGAGCCTAAGATCGGGCTCTCACTTCTTGCAGGGTGTTACTCCAAAATACACACAATGATACATAAGAAATTGTTAGGCGACTGTCTCCCATGCTAGTCATGCGGATTACAAGATGTTGCCACCAAACGTACCGGATTTTAATAGAATAGAATAATCTTTACTGTACACTGTAATAAGAAACAACGATAGCTTCCAGACAACCTTTGGATGGACAGAAAAAAATGGTTTCGTTGATTTTTACAACACATTTTTTCCCAGCATGCACAGACGAAGCTTTTTGTATTTCTAACCGATTTTCCCACAGGCAAAAGGTATTTAAAAAAAAATTAAAAATATAAAAGTATGTATTTCTCTCATGAAAATATTTTTACTGCAAAATATCGTCTTACTAACCTCCATTTTGGTTCATAAATCTCCGATTCCATTTCAACTTACATTATGCGGGTAAAACTACCAATGACATCCGTTGTTCCAAGAAAACCTTATCTGAGAGCGGTGGGAGCTCGCCAAATGTGCCGTAGACGCCATAAAACGATACAGGAGAACACTATATCACTCGTATCGAAGCTTTTAAATTATATTTTCATGAACAAGTACGCAGACACGGCCGAAATACTTAATAATATCTCGAAAGAAATATTTATATTTGATATATTTATTTATATGAGATGACACCATAGAAACAGTGCCTGAATGATTGGATTGTTCCCAATGGTTCGTGGAAAAGTTAGAATCCCACACAGGAAAGAAAATATTTCACCCAAGTGTAATGAGTAAGCGCGCGAGCGTAACGTAAGAAAATCGTATTGTTGGGCAAAGTTTTTTTGGGCAAAGACTGATTATGAGCTATCACGTCACTATGATTATAAAACCTGCATTTCTAGTAGAGCTTTAAAGTTCTTGAAGGTGAAGTCTTGTTATCCACACATCTTTTTGTTGTGGTAGGGCCACGCTGTTCGCAGCATGAATGGGCCGGCTCGACCGGGGAAGTACCACACTCTCGCAGAAGACCGACGTCCGAGTAGTAGCGTTTCGTTACTGCGCTTCGTTCGGTGAGCGAGAGGGCCGGAGGCCCAATTCCTCCCCCAATCCCCTTCCTTCTCCTTTTCTCCTTCCCCTCCCTTTCCCTAAATAGGCTCGGCAACGCATCTGCAACTCCTTTGGTTTTGCAGATGTCCATGGGCGGCGATGACAACTTACCATCAGGTAGCTCGCCTGCTCGTTTGCCGAGTTATCCCATTAAAAAAAAAAAATCTCTCCTGCCAGCGGCGTCCAACCGCTCGACTACAGCCTGGTTAATTCTTTTGAGCAAAATGGCCATCAATGTGACACATGAACTAACTTTCCTACATTACCTGCAACTTCCGTTATTCCAAGATCTTATCTATCACCACGGGAGGGGACAGTATGCCAGGCCACGCAGGATGACTCTCCTCTCTTATCGATGCCTGTCAAATATTTTTTTACTTGTGTGGCGTGGGTTATCGGCGCGATTGCAAATTGTGACGTGCGCAGATAAAGTGACTCGATTATGTCTTAATGCGTTTTGGACATTTATGGGTTTACGTGTGAAATATATATTGTTTGGTCTGTTTGTGTTATCGTGAGTAATAAATTCTAAAAATGTTATACACATTTACTTGAAAATTCGATATTTCTTCTTCATTTGGAGCCATGAGTAGGTACTGCGATGCTTATTTGGGTATATAAATATAGTCTAAATATACCAGCAGACCAATCGATAAAGTTCTTAGTGAAAAAGTTATATTATAAATAGGAAATAAAAATAATTTACACATTAACTCGTATTCTAAACAAATCGAGTCCCCAGTTTCCCATTCGGATAAAAGGCAGCGGCAAAAATATGTTCAAAGTTTAGCGATAAAAAGCGATAAAACTTCACAAAACCTTTTACTGCCATTATACTTTGTTGTTATATTTACGAGTATTTTTTATGTACCTAAGCAGTAGGCACTGTAATGCTTTGACGTCATATCGCGATTTTATAAAATTCGATTCATACGAGGATGCCATCAAATTTTGACCATTGAATAAGTTCGAAAAGAAACTCCACGAGAACCGGCCTAATAACACCATGTATTTATAATAGTACAATCACGCCTGATTTCCCTGAAGGGTTAGGCAGAGGTGTACTAATTATTGTAGACCTACAGTTCAACGGTATATTTAGGTTCCATGTCATAGGAGGCGAGCCTATGCCAGGTACAAATCCCAACTCCAAGCTGCTACTGAGAATTTCATTTTTGCTCGACCCGGAGATCAAACCCATGACCTGAGACCCAACCATGAGGCAGTTGGTTAGATTTAATAGGAATTTATAAAATAAAGCGGACAATGGGTTAAGTACGGTGGCCAGCACCTCAAGTTACAACAAAATGTCAAATTTTCTCAGTTGATTTTGAACTTTATATTCAACAATTTAAGGTTTGAAATCATTTGGAGAAATTTGACAGTTTTGTATACCTTGACCTGCTGGCGACTGTATGCATACAAATATTACGATCTATAAATGGCATCACATACAAAATTGTAATCTAAGTACTACTATAATTGGCCATTAATTACACGTACCTCTATCTGATGGCATATTATATCTGCGAAGAAAGAATCAAATCAAATCGGGATCAAAGTTTTTGTAAGAAAATGTTCCCACATTTTATATTGTCACAGTAAAACATTTCACTAAAATAGGGCCCACTCTGTACTGCTATTGTTTGCCCTCAAAGTCCGCATTTACTCAAGTACAAGAGTTCTTGTCGAAGGTATATTATATTCTTCATATATTTTTCTGTATTTCGTTCGGAGTAAAATGAAACAATCAGTCAAACGCCTTAAGTGGCGGCTGTGATTTGGGCACGCGTCCATTGTTGCGCGGCACGGCATTGTGTTCGCTGATTTGTCACGTACTTGTATTGTTGTGTACTAAAAATGGAATAAATGAAAACGTGAAAATGCTACGTATATATTTGGCTTTGCATTCAATTTTTGAACTTAGTAAATCAAATTCCTATAAAGTCTTTATTTTTGACATTTTGTGTTTTGCTAAAATGACTTGGAAACTCTTAAAGACGTTGGGAGTTTTACGTTGACGTAGACACAAGTTAAAAAAGCTTTTGAAACTCAATGTTAAGTAATGTTCTACCAAAACCTAATTGAAATTTTATCATTCGTTGATAATCCTAGATAAATAAATAAAATGTTGAAATTGAACATCATGCCTGTATGCCCAAAAAGTGTCATCCACAGTTGTACTAATGCACATCCATTTCATTGTATAATTAAACAGTTACCCTTGTTATTGACAACAATATAAGCCATTAACGAATACATTACCTGAAATTAATATACTCCTACTCATACTCGTATGTAATTGAATGTGAAATACACATAACAAAACATCTATCTATATCAACAATGTCTTACTATCTGATACTAACAATATCTCCAGGAACTCTGTTTAATGCCCCCACCCGACCCACTCAAATTACAATCACCATTCATTACCGTCATCCGAACATCCGGCAATTATCATTCCCGTATCGCGTATCAACGGAGCCGCGCGGCACTCGGGCGTCAAGTTGCATCGCCTGCCCCATCCAATCCGCCGAAACGTCAGGTACTCCACATTTATTTAATTTAAACTCCACTGCGCGGTGACAAGTACCACCATATAAATTAATTGGTATAAAACGAAGCTTGGATGACGATGTTTTTGGGGGAAATATTGTAGCAAAATTTTCGTCTGTTGGTTTTTCGAATCGAGGTTCTATGCTGAATGATAAATGATAAATGATATTTATTTCTGTAAATAGATCTTTTAAGGACACTTTTACAAGTCGATTTTTTACATTTTTTTTTTAACTAGATGGCTCCGACATTTCCTATCTGACGACCTCTGAGGAGAAATGTCGAAACAAACTCACGAGAATCATGGTCTCTTTTAAAGTCCAGACAATAGTTATATCATAGATATGCGAGTTTTACAATGTAGGGCAAAATCTGAACAGGCCTTTTGAAGAAAGAGCCAAACAGTTTTGAGTTGACCTGTCCTAACTGACGGTACGCATACATCAGTCCTCGTGTAGCTCGACCATTTTTTAGGGAGCTCAACGATCCGTCGCACGGCGATACCAGATCAGCAAGCAAGAGGTGTTTGTCCACATTAAACTTATTATTAAATTATATGTATCTAGATTATAGTATAATAGAAAACAATTCACCAACCTATACCTATGCTATGCTTCCACAAGATTTAATCTTATACCCATCAAACCTAGATTATATGTATTTAGCTGTCAGTTGTTTGGCTGTGAAGCAACCCATTGAATCGATAAACCAATATCAATAAACATTCAATATTAACATTTGGGCTATCTTTTGATAGCGTCAATTTCAATCTATAAGTAAAACAATACACCTGGGGCTGTCTCGTTACGTATCTATACTAGTGAATTTGTGATAGCTGTATATTGCAGTGTAACAGTATATACGGTTTCCTACGAGAAGATCGTTTCCATACGCGTGAATTTTGTTACAACCCTATCGAACTGAGTTTGACACGAGGAAGAGGTTACAATGCAATTTTTATTTATATTCTAAAGAGCAATTCATGTAAGTAATAACTGAAGAAAGAAAAAGATTAAATAATTAACGATATACGTTCAACTTATAGATATTTAACCGATTGCAAATGTGGTTTATTAAAAATAGAAGGGTATAGTAACTACTCCGTTTGTTTGTTTTAAGTGTGATTCTGTTAAATTTACGGTTATTATTATTATTGGTGGTCAATGAAGAACTGAAAATACGGGTATGCAAAAAATACACTTGTTTAGTGCCATGTCCATGTTACAAAGTACAAAATATCTTTCGTTAATGACAAAATGAAATAATTACAATGTAAACTCTAGATAGTGTCGTGTTACCTCTTAGTATTGAATTGCAAACACTAAAGACAAAGTATGTACTTAAATCACCTCGCTATCTTTATTCGCTACATAAATTAGTCAACAAATATTAATACAGTTTGTGCCATAAAATAGAGTGAAGCTTTTGTTACAGTCCTAAAATATTGCCACATTATAGTGTGCAAATAACCGGCAGGTTACATGACTGTACGGATTTGACACTTGAATTTCGAATTATCGTTAGCAAGTTAATGTTCTAATCTACATATAAAAATCTCGTGACACTGTTTTTATCGAACCCCTCCGAAACGGCTTGACCCACATATATTTTTTTTATATATATTTGTTATGTCTGAGAATAGGTCATAGGCCATTTTTTAACCTCCTACTCCCCCTTTTTAACGCAATTTTAGTATGGCAAAAGAATACTTGCCGGGTCAGCTAGTTTAATAATAAGTCTCACGAGCTAATAAAGTACCATCTGTCTCTACAATAACATTGAAGTAAATATTTAATGTCACCTACTTAGCATTATCATCACTATTTGATAACTATGATGGACCCTCCATTACCTTCTTCCAAACGCAGCTGAATATTGATATTTTACACGAAACGAGTAAAGATAATAATGGCAATTTCTAACTTCTCTTATAATTTTTTTCGACGTTGCCATTGATCTAAATTAATGTTGAATTTGGCTCATACCTTGCACCATAACCTAGCGTATATTGTACACACAAATGAAACACAGCTAACCAATACACATTCTCACATGTTTAACATACATAGCCAATAACACGGTTGATAAAGTTTTCTAATATTGTCCAGTTGTTGCCTTGTTTATTTTTATTCTGTGACCACGTCGAGCGATTCGCGACAACGATCATAAGGTGTGGCTTAAGTTGCGAGCGGAGTGCGGTTAAACTGCTAAATTGCTTCGCGAGTACCATGAGACTATACATCATAGCTTCTGAAGCCCAAACTAGACGCTGTACCCTGATAGAAATACATTTACAGTATAGTAAAAGAAAGTGTTGCTGCTGAGAGTGCAGAGGTAAAGAGACGTTCAATGTCATCATCATCATCATAAATATTAGCCAAATGAGGTATCCTGCTGAACGAAGGTCTCCCCCATAGACTTGCATAACGACCGGGTTTATGCCGCCTGCTTTCTCTAAATACATATAACGGTCATCATATATAACTATCTATATGTAAAATACCTATCAGCCTTATCCCGAATACACGCGAGGGGGGCGAGAAAGGATGTACTCGGGGTTTATGAATATATACTTATATATACTTGCCTAAAATCAACGTAACAAGAGACATCACTCAAGCAGGTACGGGCGGAGATAATTAAGTTATAATATTAAGTTACCTTTGACTACATTTAAGAATGACTTCAGCTTAATGGCTTAATAAAAGACTGTAACCATAAACTATGCAAGATCGTCCAGCCTTATAACATTACACCACACAACACTGCCTACCTTCTTTTTGTGTAACACTATAGCCAATCGTAAACTTCAAGATAAAATACTGCACGATATTCTATACCACGGTAATCATGCGTATGGTTTACTCTTATGTCAAAGATCGAGAGTTGAAAGTTGCATTTTCCATGTCCGAATAAGTTGGTATTAAGCAGTGTGAAATTGACTGCAGGCTATTGAGTTTGAGTGTTTATTCGGGTCCGCATTCAGTCATTTATTATTGGTAATGTGATATTAAGCTGGTTGGACCGGACCACGGCTATAGTGACAATATACTCGTATGCAAGTTTATGACAATCTTCGCTATGTGGGTGTTGCAATAATTGCAAAAGATTCATTAAGGAATATTTGTGTAAAAAATAGTCCGACTAAATGATTTAAATATCTTCGAAAATCAGCAAAGGGATGAACTTTAATATACTTGGTATTGATTTTACATGGGCAGACAATGAGTTAGGCAGAGGTGTACTAAAAAAGTACATCCACAGTTCACCGGTATGTTTAGATCCCATGTAATAGGGGAATAGCCTATGACAATAATTAATGGCAATTAACTTAATGCCAAATCCAAACTCCGAGCTACTACTGAGAATTTCATAAAAGACCTGTCATTCTACTCGATCTGGGAATCAAACACAGAACCTCAAGCTTAGCAAATAGCGTACAATAAATACTATCTAAGTATTTTGTATTGATTTCCATCTCACTGCACTTCAGGGGTGCCCCACCCTAAACTTCAACAACTTTATTTCGAGTATTGCAAGCATCAAAGAAAGTTTGTAACTTAACTGTTAACGATCGATCGAGCAACGAGCACTATTCCTTAGCAACACTTAGGTGCTTCTGTATTCAAGAAACTTGAGAAGAAAACCAAGATGTGTCCAATATATTCCAACCAAGATGTGACCTCTAGCATAGCAGTCGAGCTTAGGACCACTAGACCAATGAGGCAGTCCCAGATTTTAAAGGCACTTCACTGCATCACACACTCGCGGTTCATAACTTGCCATCAAAACAAACAAACATAAAACTCTCTATCTAAGAAAAACAGCGCTTTTCCATCATTTGCGCTCACCGAGTGTTACAGCAACCGGAAATGAGGTGTACATCCGGCAGACCGTTGCTTCCGGCCGGCCACTTCCGGCGCAATAGCGCTTACTGAGCGAATCTAATGCATTATTTGTACAACTCTATGCAAACACATGCGCGATGAAGGTATTGTTATATGGACGGCGGAGAAAATGTATGAAAGTCAGATTTTACACTTTTCTTGTATGAAGCTCAGATCAAATAAAAAGTTAAGGAATGGAACTTACTTCTTTGTTCGCAAAGTTCCATCTTAACTTTTTATTTGATCTGAGGTATGAAGACTGTAACTCGTTATTCTTGATTTTAATTTTATATTTTAATTTCGTTACGAGCGTTTAAGTAGCTATTTAATGAGGAGAAATTTCCACGTTTTTAAAGAAATATATGGACCGGGATAAGAAATTAATGTGAACTAAGACAATACTAGGATAATAGGCAATACTAGGAGGAGACAAGTATTGTAGAATACTTTAAAACAATTTAAGCAACAAAAATGGGAATTGCTACTTATTCTAGTCACCTTTAACCTAAGTAATTTATTATGCGGTAGAATCAGTCCCGAATTGTTTTTACCAATAAGGTTACATAACGTCCTATTTTATTTAAGCAAATCCATTTTCAAAACTGGCAAACAATAAATAAGTTTCAAATAAAGAATAAACACATCCACACAACACGATTCTAAATTCAAACGTACATAAGTAACGCGAACCTCCTATATCAAGTTTGTAACCGTTATTTTTCACGTAAACTTATGTAGACCCCCGACGTTCGATGTTTCAAACAAATCACCGAATCGGTACAAATTACGGGGTGGTTCGGGGGCGAGTTGGTGATTTTTTTTAAAGGGTTACGAGGTCATTGTACGTCTGCGGATCTCCGAGCTCCGTTTTGCTTTTGTGGAAAGTTTATATTGTGTAGACTGATAAGTTAAGTCCTGAATTCTTTGAAGTTAGGGGACAACCTTTTGAGTAACAGGAACTTCGTGTCGCTTGGGTGAAGAAACTTGTCGTATGCATAACTTCACTCCTGTATTCCGCGAAGGGTTAGGTAGAGGTGTACAAATCCAAACTTCGGGTCTGCTACTAAGTATTTCATAAAAAATGCTGTGCACTGTCAATACATAATTATGTTTCTTTCTTTTACCTTTCTTGACTAGGCAGTTCAATAACGATCGCGGTCCCCTTTTTTTAATGTATATTGCTAAATCTAACTAATCCTAAATCTTCACTTTGACTTTGCAAGTAATAGCTTTAATATATATAAAAATCAGTTCTTGTTCGTAAAACGGCTGTACCGATTTTGATTTTTTTGGGTTTGTGTGGGTCCCTGGATTGTTTAGATTCACAATTGTACCCAGTAGATGTCGCTGGTTTGGGCAGAACAACGTCTGTTAGGGCCACTAGTTTTACTTAATCATAAAAAAAAATTATTCTTTATAAAATACTTATTTATTAGACATGGTAGAACCAAAAGTAACCGCTGTAGAAAGACGAGTTAAAAATACTTAATAAGAATTAATTCATTTTGGAAATGTATCCCGCAATACCCGGGCAAATAAAACACAATATTTTTAGTTTAGTTGAAAAGGGGTTGTATCCGAAGGTTGTGCCCTCGGGCTGAAAGATACTCTTCATTAATACAGGTGTCGGACAGCCCTACAGACCTAGCACGTAGTAGAAGGGGCGGATACATCAGAATAGTTTAGTTATAAGGGGATGGCTACCAAGAGCCAGCCCTGCGGCTGAGAGATACACCTCATCAATACGGGTGACAGCCCTACAGACCTAACACGTTGGTAGACTGGACCATGTCTACCAGAATAGTTTCATTGAAAAGGGAATGTTGCACACGCTGATGATCTACAGCTGAGAAAGACCACATTAATCACTGTGTGTTACTACACATAGAGGTATACAAATATGTCTATATACAAATTTAGAAATTAATCATACGATGGATCGAATTATATAAATAAAGGTACATAGACTATTAAAAAAAAAAACTTCTTAAGTTCATCAGATATGTGGCGGACACTGGAAACGAATAAATTAAATTCTATTCCTACTATTTATTTTTAAAGTTTATAGTTTTTTTTGTCTATCCTTCATGGGCAAGTACTCTCTCTACGCAAACGCAAATGTAGCATAATTAAGTATGTTATAAATATTAAATATTGAGTGCCGCCTCTAATAAATATTCGCTCTATGCCAGTCCCGTGGGTATAAATCAAGATTGGCGCGGTCACGTCCGAGCGCGGGCTCCCGGCTAAGCCGCCTCGCTCCGTGTTCCGACTACCGCGCACTGCGCACTGTGGCTACTGTTACTAGTGCTGGTCAAAATACCTAGCTGGTTTCCGAAGTCTGTCAGATCGGGCTTCAATGTTCTATCGTTTTTAAAGATTTTCCGCACACTAGAGGATTTCGCTCTGTAAGTTAGTCTATAGGTACGCACTCAATCCATGAAAATACTTGCTGTCAAAGATATTAATTTTCTAATAAAAGAAAATTTCTAGTGAAAGAAAAATTCGATCTCAGGCAGGGTTTGAACCTGCGTCTCTCTGGTTAAGTACACCAGACGCTTTCACCAACTAAGCTACAGAGACCACTGCCTGTGATGTCGAATTTCTCTTTCACATTTTACGTCTTCAGGTGACGTCAATACTTGCTGTGTAAAATGGTTTTACTTGTACAGCTTAAACAAAATTTGATAACGGTAGATACATATTCACACATGTAGAAAATATAAGTAAAACGTCACAGTTTATTATCTATTTTTTACCACTTTTTTCGTCAATTCATACATCTTGTCATAGACTCAGGCTGGTTCCGATGCATCTCACCATTTTAAACAAATAAGATGTGATAAGACCTCCACGCTGCCCAAGTGCTGCTGGAATTGGACCTAAGGTCTAGATCATCCTCAACCCGTTATAATTTCCAACCGTCGGGAACAGGTCTCCACTCAGAATTAAAGGGATTAGGCTCATAAGCTCGCACGCTAGCCTAATGCGGGTTGGCAGAATTTGGCGTTCTTGGTGGCGTGTGAAGTCTCACACGCCATCAAGAACGCCAAATTCTCAGACATACAAGTTTCCTCACGTGCCTTATATTTGAACTTGAGACCTAAGACTTGGCCGTCCAATGATCAAACCACTAGGCTATTACTGCGCTATGTTCTAGATGCCATTAATTTATTAATGCTGTCATTCACTATCACGTTGATTCCTTCATGAGAGTAATCGGCATGAGTAAGTAATCCCATTGAACTGTGTTGTCACAGCGCCGAACCCGCGTCAGCCCTCATCACGTCGACCCACATCAACCACCTCACTTACCGGTACATCACATACTCTGTAAAAGGCCTATCAATTTATACAGTTGAAATATTGAGTTCTTCTAGACGCGTGCGTTGACTGTAATGTGCCAGGGAAATTGGTTCATGCAATATGATCACTTACGAGAAAAAAAGTTTTACCTTCTAATGTACACGGAGACGATTCTATTGTGATTAAATCTAATCTCCAAAATCCACAAACACTCTGTTACCTGTAAATCGAAACCAGGACCTCTAGGAAAATAATATAATAGCTTTAACCAAGGTAGATGAAACGAAAGTAGTGTGCCAGGATCGTAGCAAGTGGAAATCTATAGTCTCTGCCTACCCCCATGGGAGACAGGCGTGACAATATATATGTACGTATTAATCAAGGGCACAGGACACATCAAGGCACTAAGTTATGAAGAGCGTAGTATAAAAAAAAATAACCATGGCATTTGCTCCAAAAACATAATTAGTAGAACTAGAGCAATGTAACGAACACCGAACTACATAAGTACACACGGCAAAACGTATACGTAGGTAGCTACGTAATGATGTAGCACGCGATGTTGTCGTCGCGTGCGTGACCAATGAGCGGTAGGGTCCGCCAGACGCCCGCGCCGTTAGCGCGCTCGCCCGTGCTGATAACACGCCAAGGAACTGCCATGAATCTGCCACTGAGTTGTGCCAAAAGATTTTAAGTTCTGACAATAACGTGATGGATAATGGAAGCCTTAGAATTTAGAAAGCTCTGCTCTGCTATTTCAGCTCGTCAGTGTCCCATTGCAGTATTCACAACCGATAAAAGAAATATTATGGAAACCATAGGTTTTTTTTAGTTTAGTAGGTATTATTTATTTCAAATTAGGTAGATATACACATAAATAAAAATAAACTCCTATTTCCCTTGGTCACGCCTCATCTAGAGAACCACATTATAGATTTTATTCTTTTTTTCGGTTTTCTAATACTTTGTAGAAGGTTCTTACGGGAAGGAAAAATGCGAAATTTTTTTTTTTTATGGTATAACTCGGCAAACGAGCAGGCGAGCTACCTGATGGTAAGTAGTCATCGCCGCCCATGGACATCTGCAAAACCAGAGAAGTTGCAGATGCGTTGCCGAGCCTATTTAGGGAAAGGGAGGGGAAGGAGAAAAGGAGAAGGAAGGGGATTGAGGGAGGAATTGGGCCTCCGGCCCTCTCGCTCACCGAACGAAGCGCAGTAGCGAAACGCTACTACTCGGACGTCGGTCTTCTGCGAGAGTGTGGTACTTCCCCGGTCAAGCCGGCCCATTCATGCTGCGAACAGCGTGGCCCTACCGCAACAATAAATTTGAATTCTTATTACAAAACTGAACGACTATTTTCCGCTTTTTTAATAATTTATTCCAATTCGAATCCAATATACATACATATAGCTATAGATGGTCAAAGGCTGTTGGTTCAGGTAGTTATATTATAAATGATTGTTCTTTCCTAAATATAAAAATAAAGGGATTGATTGCGACTCAGTATCCGCGTTTAGAAGATCGTTGAAATATATCAATGTTCGAAATTTTTTTACCTACGTGATAATTAGTGTTACTTGTTGGTTAGTATTCGCGTCCGTAAGGTATAAGGTACATAAAGCTAAGTATTATTTTGTACTTACCTGTATATTTTAAAGTTCCATGCCGCGGCGCAATAAAGAAAATATAACATAACATACCATCACGCCTGTATTCCCCGAAGGGTTAGGCAGAGGTGTACTTAATGTAAGTACACCCACAGTTCGCTGGTATGTTTGGGTCCCATGTAATAGGGGGCGAGCCTATTGCCATTCACCGGGCACTAATCCAGACTCCGAGCTGCTACTGAGAATTTCATAGAAAAACTCAATAACACTTTGCTCGACCTGGGGATCGAACCCAAGACCTCTAGCGTAGCAGTCGCGATTGGGACCACTAGACCAACGAGGCAGTCCTCGTTAAAGAAAATAAAATTTTTCTATAATAGCTTACACGGGTTCTTCAACATCGTAACATTTTAAAAGGTATTCAACATGTATCATTGGTATATAAATAACACATACTTTTGCTATATATCGTCCTAATCTTCAGGTGGATAAAAAACAAAGGATATAATATTACTTGTGTGCTAAAACTATTCCACTCTTCAACCAACTCTGTAGAAGGGTCGGAAGCGAACCCTGGCGGATATTATTATGTCAGCGAGTAGTACCGCACTCAGCTCTGTGCAGGTATAATAACATGTCCAATATCTTCATGCTGCTTTCTATGTATAGGTGAGCAGAGATTCAGATATGAGAAATTAAAATAAGGTCTTTGTCTTCAGAACTCTTCAACCCAGTTAAACAGAACAGTTAGATATAATATGTTTGGTTGTTTTGCAGTATCTAACGGGATGTACAGACGATCCGACAAAAGTCACTGGAACTTATAGGATGCAGGCAGAATTGAACCGGTCCTTGCGAAAACGTATAGAGGAAAACATTTTGTTGAAAACAGTTGACTTCTTAACAACTCAAATCATGACACAAGTCTCCAAGGACCTCTTGTGCCTTGGAGTCGAGAGTAAGTCAAACCATCGACTTTCACGTAAACATGTAAATCGCGCCAAATGAGAGTAATACGCAACCATTTCGTGCCTGGCAAATCATTTTATAAGCTTTTTTTAAAGCTCCATAACTCCGCAACGCTGTGCTTGATAGTACCACAACATAAAAAATGCTTCCAAGCAAATAAAGAAAGTTCCATCTACAGTCGAACACAAAAGTGTAACAAATATAAAAGTACATTAAAATATCTTTTGCGAGCGCTCGTCCCGGGCATGGTAATGCTGGTATTATCCGGTTGGCGCCAGAATTTACCGGCCACCTGTAACCGGCCTCTCGGTCGCCGGTGAAATTTTCATAGCCCTCGAGGTCTGAGGACTTGCGTCGAGTGTTTGTGGATTTTTAGTACTTCCCAAACGTACCCCGAACATTTTTGTTTTTGTTCAAATTGTTAGTACTTTTTTATGCGAAGATAAGTTTTGTTGGTTATGAAGATTTCTGAAATTCCCTCCTGAAATGCAAATGAGAGGACGTATTTACATATTATTTTCATCTTTAATTTTCTATTAGCCATCAAATTTAAGTGTTCTCGACGAAATGATAAAAGTTTTTAAGGTTTTTATCGCAGAAAATCTCGGAGTGAGTTAAATGCGGCGTCAGCACTCCGGGTTCCTCCTCTTTGACAGTTAACTTGAGGGAACTATTCGCAAACTTCTCCACTTACTTAGGTACACGTTTTATTTCATAAGTTAGGATGCCGCCGCCGCCGCTCAGAGCAGAAGTTCGCACACCAACTGCATTCGTGATGCCATAACTTAAACATATATTTTAGTTTCATGTAGCTATAATATGTAGTTCGTCAATGCAATGGAGCAGTCGCCGGTTCCATCCCTGCATACAAATAGGTACATACAAATACAAATGTATGTATGACTTACAGGATGCGAGTCTGAAGTTTTTTGTGTATGGAGTCTTTGTAAACGCACCAACGATACTTACGGCAAAAATATAAGATTTGAACAGCGTTTTATTCAATAATAATTATGATATCTTGACTTTTGAAGCACAGAGAAAGGTAAAGCTAGTATATTAATAACAGAAAAAAACACAATTTTAAATAACAACATACATAACATACCATCACGCCTGTATTCCCCGAAGGGTTAGGCAGAGGTGTTCTAATGTACACCCACATTTCGCCGGTATGTTTAGGTCCCATGTAATAGGGGGCGAGCCTATTGTCATTAACCGGTCACAAATCCAGACTCCGAGCTGCTACTGGGTATTTCATTGAAAAAACCCAATAACACTTTGCTCGACCTGGGGATCGAACCCAGGACCTCTAGCGTAGCAGTCGCGCTTAGGACTACTAGACTAATGAGGCAGTCTTTAAATAACAAACCAAAGTACAAAAATCACAACCCAGGACCTCTAGCGTAGCAGTCGCACTTAAGACCACTAGACTAATTAGGCAGTCTTTAAATAACAAACCAAAGTACAAAAATCACGATGTACAAACATCACTTACAAAAAATCCAAACCACAGTATATTAAGGCCCACAGGTGGCCCCTAAACATGCACCCGGGTATACGAGCCATTCCGGATAATAAAACCATTCGCACGCACTCGCCCGACTTGGTCCGGATCTCAGGTAAAATGGCCGCGTTATACTCGGATCATGACGTTCCGGCAGCGGGGAAGGTTACCATGAAAATGGGGTGACAAATTATAATAATTATTATAAAAATTAGAAATAAGTCATTCGTGTACCTAAGCGGGAATTATTATACATGACAATCTATTTTTAAGATGGTAAGACATACATCCAAAAGTGAGTTCGTCCCTCTTATATTAAGAATATACTATATCTACTTACGTTTTAGAGATGTATAAATAAAATAAGACTGCCTCCCAAGCGCGAACGGTCCCAAGCCCAACTGCTATGCTAGAGGGCCTGGGTTCGATTCCTGGGTTGAGCAAAGTGTTATTGGGTTTCTCTATTAAATTCTTAGTAGCAGCTGGGTGTTTGGATTTGTGCCAGGTTAAAGGCAATGGGGTCACCCCCTATTACATGGGACCTAAACATACCGGCGAACAGTGGCTGTACATTATAACACCTC
The DNA here is from genome assembly GCA_958496365.1 of Subacronicta megacephala. NCBI lineage: Eukaryota > Metazoa > Arthropoda > Insecta > Lepidoptera > Noctuidae > Subacronicta > Subacronicta megacephala. The sequence goes on from OY292526.1 coordinate 530,914, forward strand.
TACCTAACCCTTCAGGGAAAACAGGCGTGATGATATGAAGATAGGATAAGCTTTATTGTATCACCCTAAGCATCATGGAAAATTAAAGATTTACACGGATTACACGGAATTCATCGCATTATATTGATATAATTTAATTCCCGACGTTTCGGATCTTTTACAGCATCTATGTCACGGTTGGACTCAGGTGTTGGTCGGCCTATGTCAAAATTATCAACAGCTACCCTACATTTTGTTAATTTAGCTCACCGTATGATGGGGTTCCAAGCAGATGGTAAGACCCAGCCATCTTCTTTATTGAAACTTGGATGTTTTTTTTAATTTCAATAGCTTCGCGAATCATCCTAGGTAGGAATAAGTTGTCTTTTGGTTTATCAAATCTGATGTAGTGCTGGGCCTTGTCAAGTGTATGTTCCCAAACTGCTGACTTCCTGGAACGGCGGTGTTTGACATCGGCGATGTGTTCTTTTACGCGGCTCCCTATGCTTCTTACGTCGAGCGTCGCCATCGAGCGAATCCTGAGCTTTCTAGGCAAAACTTGGATAAACACATAGTGTCAATAATAAAAAAATATTTACATACACCATTATGTGAAATCAACGACAAAAAATACTGTGCCTAAATATACGATTGTAATCGCATAACCCCAACGTATTGATATGATTCCACTAATTTAAAATTATTGCCATGTACTAGGCGTCTAATAAATTAGTCACCACCGCTACTGTCGACTACAAATGAGATACACTGTCTACAGTATTATAAATTGGCATATTACACAGATACGTGGTACCAATGCAGCCATTTATTAATTAGTATTCAATTACGCACACATAGCCTTGTTATTAGGGGGCTAGCTTTTAGTAGACACTAAATTGATGTTGGAGTTCTAATAAAATATGTATTTTAAATATTCTTTTACAAGTAAATGTTTTTGGATTTTTTCACACTGCCTAACACACACATTGCCTAATTGACGACCGAAACAAACGAGAATCAGACACTTTTATAAAGTTAAGACATCTGCATTAAGTTAGCAAGATAGAAAATGGCAGGATAAAGAAGGTTATATGGCGAAGCAATATATATATATCTGTTGAGGTGAGGTACTGTATGCAATAAAACATCCGTTATAGGTAATGTAGGACCTTTATTCACAAAACTTAGCCTATGAACTAGAAAATTATTACCGTACAAGTAGTGAGTACCTTACCTAGTAAAAATACAGTAAAGAGCAGGCGGTCCGCAAAGTATGCAACTGTCTGTGAAAGAAGCGGGGCGCACGTGAGTATAAAAAGGTCGGCACAGTGCGAGCACTCCAGTGTTGACGTATTCGCCATAGCGCGTGCACGTATGTCTTGTAGCTACAGTACTCCCCCTCAAGCGAAGCGTACGGGTTTCCTTATGATCCTCCCAGACCTCGTTCGTGATGTAACCTTACTAGATAAGCTAGGGCTGCTTACTATGGAGTCGTTCGCCGTGACGTGTTGGTCGGACTCGTTCCATGTATGTGCAGGTTTGAGGCGATCAATAGATACGTTAACGTCGCGACCTGGTAGGCGTATCTTGAAGAACTTGTCATATCGTTGTAGGACTGGGTAGGGCCCCTCATATGGTCGCTGGAGAGGTTTTCGGATGGCGTCAACCCGCAGAAATACTGAATCGCACGTTGAAAGATCCTTGTGTATGAACATAGTATGTTTGTTGCTATGTGGGTGGTAAATGATTAGTCCACATGATCCGTAAAGTTGATTCTGCGATATTGCTGCCAGCGAGATTTTGCATGCGGCGAAGTAGTTGAGAAGGTTTCATATCACCTAACTCCAACTCAGACAGTAATCGCTGGACTTGACGCTGCTCTGATTCCTCGTAAACCTGCAGTAAGCGATTCTTAATGGTCTCGTATTTGTTCGTTTCGGGCGGCCGTAGAATGATGTCTGCAATTTCATCAATATCCTGCCGCTCCAATTGGCCGATGACTAGTTCATACATGGCTTTGTCGCCCTTTTTGTGCGGCGAAACAATAGCCTCAAACTGTGCAAACCATAATCTCAGTCGGTCACGCCAGATCGGTGGAATACGTAGAGTAGTCGAGACACCGGATAGTTCCTGTTCTACAGGCTCTGCTTTTGATGTCGACATAGTGACGCCTTCAGCACGCAATATTAAATCGTTTGCACTATATCACGTCGGGGTCACCACTGTTGAGGTGAGGTACTGTATGCAATAAAACATCCGTTATAGGTAATGTAGGACCTTTATTCACAAAACTTATCCTATGAACTAGAAAATTATTACCGTACAAGTAGTGAGTACCTTACCTATTAAAAATACGGTAAAGAGCAGGCGGTCCGCAAAGTATGCAACTGTCTGTGAAAGAAGCGGGGCGCACGTGAGTATAAAAAGGTCGGCACAGTGCGAGCACTCCAGTGTTGACGTATTCGCCATAGCGCGTGCACGTATGTCTTGTAGCTACAAGACGTTATATCCTCAAAGTAAACACAGCTACAACGATGCGCATACCGCGCTACCAGCGCCCACTACATACAAGTCTAAATCTTATTCTCTCTCATACTTATTCTAATTTGAAACTGAAATCTAGCTATTCTCTCCTCCTCTCTTCTCTCTCTCTCCTATTGGGTAGCAGACGTTAGTAGTGGGGGAGGTACTTCTCCAGATTTTAATTTTCCGCTATATTTCATTCACTTATGCCACACATTGTCTCTTTATCACGCGACTGTACTGTAACGACTCATATATTCACAGGTACACTCGTGCACACACGTCAAACGTTCCGTATGTTTTATTGAATGTAAAACCGAGAAATGAATGTTGTACGTTAAATATTTTATATCAAGTCTTACCCTTATATGTTTTGTTACTGAGGCTCTTGTTTTAAAATTTTGCCCTTAGCCTGTTAGAATTTTCTTTATGTTGTGATAACTACCGGTTACATTTAGATACACGTGCACTTCTGTTCTATGTTTACTAAGGAATTCGTGACGATAGTTTGTTATTAACGTTTTATTTGCGCGACTTCAAAATGTCTTACGCAAATATCCTGCCAAAAATCCAAGCCGCAAATATCCAAGTGCAGTGATAGCCTTATGATATGACCATTGGACTGCCAAGTCAAAGGTCTCGGGTTCGAATCCAAGGCACGCACCTCTGTCTTTTCGAAGTCATGTGCGTATTAATAATTAATTAATTATCACGCGCTTAAACGGTGAAAGAAAACATCGTGAGGAAACCTACATGCCTGAGAGATTTTCTTGATGGCATGTGAAGACTGCCAACCCGCAGTAGGCTAGCGTGGCGGACTATAGCCTAATCCCTCTCCTTCTGAGAGATGATGATGATGATGAAATATCCTGCTGGTTGGTGAATGTTTTACGTCGGTTAATTGATTTCCCCACAATGTGATTACCTACACGGTGACTGATACATGTTTGCCATCTGTCGGGACAGGTCGAGTCTGAGTTTATCTGGATGTTTCTTCTGGCCTTAAGGGCATTCCAGATGTTACTATTAAAACCTATGATGTCTGGTCTTCAAGACACCTTGATTCTTAGAGTTTGATCCGGAGATTCTTCTTGGGTGTCGTCAGTTAAGGAAAAACAAGCTTTCTATAGTACTTAAATTCTAAAACACTAACTTTAAGTTAGCGTAACTAACGTAAAAGTGTCTCTCGCTTTTTATCATAACCCAAACACAAAACGTCCTGTAGATGCTTCCTGCGTTTGCTCACAGCAAAAACCTCAGTAAAATTACACATTTGATAACATATTTTCTCTACCAGCTCCTTCTCTTCCCATAAACCGATTCCCAGTCTCGTTCCATCAAACGACAAGATCGGTATAATTTCAACCTCCACCCCGGCACGTGAGCCCAACGGCCTTTATGACTTTATCATGAGCCGGGATATTGAGCCGACCTGCCGGGGCTTACCCCGGGATCCTAAACGTAATCTGCGCCGTAATAATGTTGGGATATATCTTACTTTTTATTAATTTTGGACTCTAAAGTTTTTACTCTGTTAGATGTTTGTGGGAAAGTAGGATTTATGGACGTATTAAGTTGGTAAATAAAAGCTTATGCTATAATCCAAGTTAATAATATAAAAACGGCAATATTATTTTGACCCTGTTTTGAAATTTGGGTCTTGCCCTTAACCAAAATTTGTAGGTTATGTCCATACAATTTCAAGGCAGCGTAGAAACGATGAGGCTACATAATTATTTAACCGAAATGTTTATTTTTTTGTTTAAAAAAAAGCTTACTAGCAATGTAGGTTGCACATAACTAGCATTTTTGGTAACCCCTCGTAGTAAACTAAATGCTTGTGTTACGAGTGGGTTCACGTCGGTAGTGCAATGGGTGGGTGTCGAACCGGCAACCACATGATCGCAATTGCGACGCCCTAGCCATTGACTACTGCCGGATTATTTAATTAATCGAAAACATTTCTTATCAAGCGAAACAGCTCCTGTATAAAACCTTCCGTGGTCGAAGACGCCTACAATCTCGTCCTCCAAAAATAAAAGTATCAAGACACCTCAAAAGTTAAAAACTGATTAGATGTTAATGAAACGTTAACAAATTAATGTTTGTGTAGCAAGCGTATCTGGTGGTGTGGATGCCGATATCTCTCCGTAATTAATTACGAACGAATGCCCCAGATGACGGCTCCGGTTACAACGCTAGGCGGCGCCACTGACAGCGATTGGCGAGGGACATTATTATTTATACTATAAAAAAATTACTGCCTCATTAGTCTAGTGGTCCTAAGCACGACTGCTACAAGCGTCGAGCAAGGTGTCATTGAGTTTTCTATAAAATTCTCAGTGGCAGCTCGGAGTCTAGATTTGTACCCGGTTAATGGCATTAGGCTGGCACCTTATTTATTACATGGGACCTAAACATACCAGCGATGTGGGTTAACATTAGTATACCTCGGCCTAACCCTTCAGGGAAAGCAGGCGTGATGGTATGAAATGAATAAAACTTTGAAAAAAGACTAAAACTATTTTATTTTTTTTAAGTTATGTTATTCTTTAACCCGCCCAATAACGAATTGGAGACACTGATTAAAGCATATTATCGTGGGCCTGCAGCCACAGAACAGTTTAATTAATATGTAAAATATGTAAATTAATAATTGACTATTGACTTATCAATGCTGAAAGTTATTTTAAATACTACACCCAACACTGAAATAAAATTCACCTACATCGTCAATTTGTTTTCAATAACATAGGAACCCTTATGTCAAATCCCTCCATCTACTGTTCTCAATAAATTTTCAACTCTTTCTCCCTCTCTTTACCAATTATTTTGGAAGGGGACAATTGTATATACCCTACAAATTAACTCCATATGGATCATCTCAAAAATAAACTCGTACGGATGCAAAAAGAGTGTTATTAAAAAAACGCAAGCATTCCACCGCGTTAATTTCAGTGGAAGGCACATTAATTTATGTGTCCAATCATACAAGCGGTATAAAAGTGTCGGGAGACGTGTTGGGACACTTTTGTGTCGTTATCTCGTCGAGACTAATTAATTATTGCGCGCCGGACAAATCACCGAGATTAGGGATGTGATGTGGTTATTTATTTTTAAAGTCACTTTGAAATTTATTCTGACTGAAATTTGTCTGTACCTTCTTATTTCAGGAATGTTTTTATTTGTTTATATACAGTACATAGGTGATATACAAAGAGTTTAAATTAAGAATGAAAATAGTTTTTTTACTTACGACATTACTGATGCCTGTACATTCAAAATCATTATATTTATACATACCTACATGGAAAAATCTTTTTAAGTTACTTATTAGAACATACACCTCATCTCAGGCCAATGAATTTTTTTAAACAAAATTCCCAAATTGAAAAGCAATTAAATAGGCAAGTAGGCGAGTATTCTTGAAATATGTATTTACATTACGTTAATGTTTAAAAAACACTGTTTACACGGTCGTTATCTTAATGTATTAGAGGACATTTTCGAATCCTTAAGGCTAACTTCTCACACTACAATAAATACTAAATAAACAATAAATTAATTACAATCACAACACCGCGCCACCATAACAGATTAATTAGCAGAAGATTAAAAGCGAATAAACAACAAAACGTGCTCGTGTCAGATATCTCGGAACTAATGAGACATCTGCCTGTCCTTCTGTTCGTTACACTTTATTATTAGATGTTTGTTTTAGCTAAAGATATTGGACAGTTTTAGAATGGGATGTCTCGGATTTTATTTCAGAGAAATGGATAATTAAGCTGTCTGGACATAAAATAATAGAGTTGAAATGACTAAGAATGAAAAAATAGGTCTGTAATTACTTGTGTGTATCGGAGTAAATTTAATATTATGTGTACCTACTAATAATATAATATATGTAGTAAATAATAACTTGTTGCACGTTTTGTAACTTTGTTTTCAATGTATTTTTTTGTTGTGATTTGCAATGTTATGAAATTAATTAGTAACTTTTAACCACTTACTATTGCATGCCATACAATGGTCAAATATGTGAAACCTACTCGTTAATTAAGATCTCTGTACCTACCATATTTGAAGGAATAAATTGATTATGATTATGAATACATTATATATAATATAATAAAGCTGAAGAGTCTGTTTGTTTGATTGCGCTTATCTCTGAAAATACTAGTCGGATTTTAACAAATATTTCTGTATAGGTATTATATAATAGCCAAATACTATGATGAAGGAGTGAAATTGGCTGTTTAAATTTCCTTTAATATAAAATAAAACGTTGCCTCACATTATTTCGTGTATCGTGGATGTGTTTGTTAAAAAAAACTCACATACACAAACATCCATACTACAAGTACAGAAAGAAAGTAAGAAGTAGGGTTCATGATTTCTCGCGCTTTTCAATTTCTCGGGTCTCGAGAATTCTCGAGGCTAATTTCTTTCTGTACTTGTAACAGAAAGAAAGTAAGAAGCTAAGAAGTAGCTAATACAAATAAAGAAGCCGAAGCTGCGACTCCTGGTGCACAAGCCGATCGCTCAGCCACTGCGCTAATCGTTGCGTCGCGTCGTGTTTCTTATGTCAGTAAAATATTGAACCAATACGTAGCAATTTTAAAGGGATTTGGCAAGTTAGACTTCGCTCTCTTGCTTGCCGCGCTACTAGGCGTCGGAGTCGACACTAACGCGATTTAGATCATTGTTTATAATAAGCACTTGACCCTACGTAATAGCGTGTTTTTGCGTGTCATCACCGTTGACCCTTAATACTACCATATAAGGCTTATTTTCGATCAATAATTAAGAAATATTTGGGTCAGATGTGAAGGCCAACTGATTATAGAGAACTTTATCGTGACATAATTCTTTTTCTTGAATGAATTGGAATATTGGTCCTAGAATATAATCAAATTATCATTTATTTAAAATTTTACTCAAAATAATACTGATAAATATAGATCAAAAGAATACTGATCATTAAGTATAGTGCTAATTGTCTTCTATTCTGTGAGACTTACGACGACGTATGAATAGTTTCTGAGTAGGTATGTTCGTTTATGTAAGAATTTGTATACACACCCACGATGCATGAAAAAATCCTAGTTTGTTTGTACTTTTATAAAAAGAAGTCGGTTGAAAAGAAAACGAATTGCATCAGTAACACATAGTGTCACACATTATTTGCACCCAAGTGTAGTTCATTTTCTTTGAAAATGATGAGATAGAAAAGATTTTTTCGATATTGTACATTTATAAGGCATTATGGACAGCCGGCGCCGTGCCAGCCCTTCTACCAATAAGTGAAGAAAATTCATATTTCCATCAATTTTCCTTGTACCCTGTCCCCACACGAGTTTTTACTGAAGTAATTTCGTACTGATATCGAAAATATAACATTTAACTGCCTCATTAGTCTAGTGGTCTCAAGCGCGACTGCTACGCTAGAGATCTTGGGTTCGATTCACGGGTTGAGCAAAGTGTTATTTGGGTTTTTCTATGACATTTCCAGTAGTAGTTTGGGTTTGTGCCCGGTTAACGACAATAGGCTCGTCCTCTATTACATTGCATAAGATCTAAACTTACCGGCGAAATGTGGATGTACATTAGAATACCTCAGCCTAACCCTTTTGGGAAAAACAGGCGTGATGATATGTTATATTATAACATGTAACAGCTCCAAAACTAGACCAAAACTATATAGGTATATATTTAGAAACGTCTAATCACCACAATAGGTTGCAAAACAGCAACATTCTCATCTTATCTACAAAACCAACAATCGTATGTGTCCTCTGAAATTCTAAATCAATTAGGAATCTGCAATCAATCGCGGTCGCTAATTATCGGCAGTGCATGTACGGTAGACCGGCGTGCAGCTGCGGCTCGGCGCGACACGGCGCGGCAACACGCGGCGACGACGCAGCACTAACGAGCAGAGCCGCTAAAGCAATCAGCAATCAGTGAGCACGCCGCGTGTAGGGTTGAACGAAGCTGAATTGGAACAGAGAATTGTGCACGATTTATTAGCAAATTCAGAGTTTGAATTTCGAACAGTTGGTCCAGTAAGGTTCTGTGTTTGCTACTTGTAGTTTAGTCGGGAAAAGACGATAGTGAATGTGTTATTTTTTTTTTGTATATGGATAATCTAGTTCCTTAGTCAACCGCTAGAGGTTTTTTATACAAAATATTTGACAGGTAGCGTATATTGCTAAACTTCTGATAGAGTTACCAGAGAAATGTAAGTGCATTAAAATACGACGTACCTCATACAGAAAAATCTTGTAGGGGTGCAAATGCTAAACATTTGCCAGAACCTTATCATTACAAAAAAAAGCAATACTTAGAGGATCAGACAACTTCACACACCCGAAATTAGTTCCTGTTTAGAAACAACCACGTCTTACTTATGATCCTTCACTGGTTTTGTGACAGCCCTATTTATGTTGTGTAATGTTTACTCTGGCTATAGACTAGCGTTCACTAGCTTTATCTACACTTCGCCATGCCACTATCCAGCAACAACTACCACTTCACCATTTAGTGCTGAATTCATCTTGTGACAACCCTGCTCAGCTTCAGTACGTCTACCGACGTAGTTCTCGTCAGTGTTTGCTCTGGCTGCAGCACAGTGTCGCACAGGGTTGACCTTTGCGTGCACCATTGTTTTATTTATTTACTTTTAAATGTCCAATAAATTTATTATAGTCTGGCGCCTATCTTACGTCAGACAAGTAGAGCTTTAGTAAGTTTATCCTTACTAGACGTTTTCGCCGCTAAGCTAAAGGTAACACGCTTGTCGCTGATCTGTGCTAGAAACCCAAGCAAAATCTATTTCAACGTTAATTTGTCATAAATAAGTATTAAATATTTTTGCAAGTTCTATGCAATCGACAGTCTTGGCCTAGGTCCTTTATAATTATGACTATAAGATCGAAAATGGTTCAATTGTGAACGTACTTCACCGTACCTATTAACATAATTTTGGTCGCCTATAGCAGTTCATTTTATACATGTATAGTTTATGGAAAAAGCAAAGAATACACCAATATCGATATTTTTATAATCTATTTTTTAACATTGCCACGCAATAGGATTTCTCAGACAGCGCGGGCCACACTTGCACAAACACCCGGACCTGGATTCGATTGCTGCTCAAAGTAAATATTTGTATGCCCTACAGACATTGTATCATTTGTAGTAGGTACGAGCAGTAACCGAACACGCGACTGATACCGCAAAATTTAGCCCTTTAGCCACTTTTAGCGCCTGCAAAATATGATTTTAACACATTATGGCATTTTAACCTTTTTTTTACTGTCAACTCAGTAAACCTATTACTTAGTGGTTTTAGTTACATACATACATACCGTCATGCCTATGTTCGCCGAAGGGTAAGGAAGAGGTATACTAATGTTGACCCACACTTTGTCGGTATGTTTAGGTCCCACGTCATTGAAGGCGAGCCTATTGCCATCAACCGGCACAAATCCAGACTCCGAGCTGCTACTGAGAATTTAATAGAAGAACTCAATAACACTTTGCTAGACCTGGGGATCGAACCCAAGACCTCTAGCGTAGCAGTCGTAATATCAATATATCGCGATAAAATCTGTAAAAAAGCAGTTTTACTCCAAAACCTATTACTGGTTTAAGTAACCCGTTATATAAAAAAACGTGAAAGCTAAAGTATCTATACATGATTAAGCTCCCCTGGAATGACTAGCAACACTTTAATATATCTTCCACAATGATTTTCGTCATAATATTTGACTTAAACTTGAAACAGTGAAATACAAACCATGTCTAGTGTCCGCCTCGCTCTCAAGTATCAAAATTTGTCTACATCACGGCGAGCTGAAGTGGGTACTGTTCAAGTATCAAGTGACTACGTCATGGTATATTTAGTGTGGGCAACTCATCTGTACAAATAATGTATATTTACATTGTCACGGTAACAGTGTCCGGACACTCAGCATACACGGCACTATTTGTATGTCCCAGAAATTTTACCGATTTTCGATCAAATTAATAAAACTGGCGTTATTTCATGAAGTCTTCTAATAAAATTTAAAAAAAACTCTCGGCAATTGCATTATATCACGACCGATTTTGATCTAACATAGCTAAGAACACTCCCGACTAATTCACCTTTCAAACAAAAAAAACTATATCAAAGTTGGTTCATCCATTTAGGAGCTACGATGCCACAGACAGACACGCATACAAAAACGTCGGTATACTAGAACTTATAACACCCCGTCGTATTTGCGTGGGGGGTTAAAAAAAATAATCATATAAAAGTTTATGGTTATAATATCGCTAAAACTGAGATTAAGCTGTAATAGAGGACGTCTTAATTACTTTTCATACTAACAAATATACCAAATGGTGATAAAGGGGTGAAGCTTAAAACTGCGCACAATCACTTCAAGTGACTTTATAACAGTACAGGTAGTAACTGTGTCTTCATAATTCATATGTGAAGGATTAGATGAATAACTACCTACCTATTAGTCTAGTCTATTAACAGTTTTCCGTTAAGTATTTAGTTCTCATAGCTTTCCGCCCGCAGCTTTGCCCGCGTTTTCACACCTTGGGTTATATTATTGCATTTTTATTAGGGATCCCTATTATTTTGAAAACGTTATAAAGCCTATGTCACTCAGTGAAGATGCAGCTTTCTAGTGGTGAAAGAATTTTTGAAATCGGTCCAGTAGTTTTTACATACAAAAACACAAATGTTTCCTTCCTATACCGCGTGGAGATTAGGTTATCACATTAATTGCAACCACATATTCTACATAACGTATTTTGACCATACACAACTAAAAAAAATTAGTACAATAAGCATTTTAGCCCTGGGATCGTTTTTTCCATTTTAGTATTTAACAACATCATGTATTGAATAACGATAATCACCTGACCTAAACTAGTAGTTCAAAGACCCGAGAAAATTCAAACGTTGCCGTTCCGTATTACTAACAATTATTAGAAACTTAAACTAGTTAAGCTAAAAATGACCTTGTAACTAACACTATTAGGCCTTGTCTATGCGCAAAATTAAAAGATAAGGGACCACAGCGAAAGATAAATAAAAAACGTTCTTAAAAATATTAGTTTAAGGCATAAATCTCTATGCGCAATACGGGGGTAGGTGTCGTCAGAATTCGTCCTTTGTCGGCGCCGGCGGCGGCGGCGCGCGACTACAAAGTAAAGAAACGGAAGCGGCGGCGCGTGCGGAGCGATTGATTCAGTACGCTTCCGGGGTCCTTAAGGATAGTTCGTGTGTTGCTTATTCGCACACGCGCCCTTCGTATTTTTATTGTAATTGTTTTGAGAACATTTTCGTAAATTTCTTGTTTTGTTTGTTGGATACGTTATTATTAGTTGTTGATTAGTTAAGTGTTGTGACAGTTCCTGCGAGATCGGACGCTTTTCTCATTTTTTGTTTGTGATAGGACATTTTATTAGTTAGTGAAGTTAGTGAAAGTGGGTGAGCATACGTTATCATCAGAGTACACCGACATGGTTGATTGAATGCAACCAAAACAGCGCTGCTGGTGTTACGAACATACCGACAGAGGTATATCGTACCTACCTATGACGGTGCTCATATGCATTCAGTTGCATGGCGGCCATAACGTAAATTTTAATTAATCAATTGAACATTTGGACAAGTGTAGGTTTATTAAATTGAATTATTATTATTGTGCAAGAATACCATAAAGTTTGTGTTGAATTGTTGATATCATCGCTCCGAGCGTCCTATCCTATGCCTACTTGCAAGTATGTAGGTACTTACTCGCCGCGGCGGCGGCGGCGACGTTGCCGCTTTTACAGGTCAGTATACTGATATTATTGAGGGTGATTTATTTCGAGCCAATATTTACGGTATTTATTTTGTTTGAAAAATTTAGTTTTTTATTTTTAGTAAAATTGTTTATTTTATTACTCAAACAGACTAATGATAACTTGGAATGACCGCTGTTTAATTTAATGTGATAACCTAATCGCCACCCGATATAATATTAGTTTAGATTTATTATTATGAGCCTGTAGTGTCCCACTGCAGGGCAAAGGCCTCCCCACTCTTCTTCCACTTCTCTCTGTCCGTTGCTGTTGTAGTTTAGATTTAGATAGAGAAAAAAAATCTAAGGCTGCAGAGTGAAAATTATAATTTCGAACCTTCTAATAGAAAATCTAGCTACATCTGAATATCAAAACAAGGAACTCACGCGCATCAAGGGCTTGCAACCACCTAAGTCAATGAGTCACTGCTTTATTCGATGTAAAAAGCACGCATCACGACGCATCGCTACACGATGACGCGTTTTCGTAAATAATTGTTCACAAATGTTTGTACACTGGCTGTCATTTGTATGCACTGGGCCAGTGCTGGCCTTCTGTTTGACTTTGTTTTTATAGTAGCGCGGTGAAATTAGGGTGACACTTGTTTATGTGTAGCAAGCGGGAATTTGGGTGGCCGCGTGGACGGGATCACGGGTCACTCGGTGCATGTTTCTTACATACCATCACACCTGTCTAATTCTAATTAGACAGGATTTCTCAGACACACTTATACAAATATATGTCTAACTCTAGTTCGACATACTTGTACTAATTTTTTTAAAGTTGGATGGTATATTCTAAATCCATCACACACACACACACACATCCATGCATCGAGCTGCCACTGAAAATGTATAGGAAAAACCCCGATATCGCTGCTTGTCCTGTGTATAAAATAAAGTTCCTCCAGTTTGCAATTGATGGAGCAATATTTATGGATCGATGTGTATGCATGCCTAATAATGTAGTTAGGATATCAATATAGCCCAAATTGGGTTGCGGAGGTCTGATGGCAATCGCTTTGAGTACTTACGATGGGAAAGTGAGTCTGTTTGTCTGTTACCATTTCACTCTTCAGCCCCTGAACGTATATGGATGGAACCAAGGGAAACAGCCAGTTATAATTATAAGTAACTTTATTGCTGTAATGTATGAAGCCTTTAAAACCAATTTAAGCGAGTCAACATTCTTTACCACTATGTCTACCATAGTGTCGCCTACGTAATAAATAAACAAGCAGGTGTACTTTGCCCCGCGCGGTCCCACAATTACCCAATAACAGCGCTGTCACCGGCAGCAGTGATGGATGAGGATCGATCGCCTCGCCGCCGCCGGCGCACCGCGGATGTCAGCGATCCTATCAATGATACACAACTTATAGGCTAAGAGTCGCATTGAAAATAATAAAGGGGAAAAGACCTAGAGGTCTGGGCCCATTTCAAAGGATTAGATGGATTAGATATCCGAAGTAATCCGAACAACTAGCATTACCCCATCAGCATCGCAGCGACTGGCAGTGAATGGATGAGGAAAGCCGAAGATTGCTTGCCAACAGGGGACAAGTATAGGTTGATGATCATGATGCATCTACTGACACAATCACATTGAAAGAGCAAACTGAAAAATTGCACAAAACTAACTAATGTTATGATTTCAATGCACAAACTAAAACTGATCCATTGAAGCAACGATTAGGGGTTCGTGACTTTTGAGCATAATAGTTGGGAAATTCTTAGGAGCCACCTAAGGTAAACGTACGTAATTTCGACAGTGTCCCAATACTCGTCAGATTTTATAAAAAGGCTCGTATTTTAATACTACCAATGTCTTAATGAAATATTTTTATAGAAACCTACTAAGAATAATATATTCTATAATTAAAACAACAAAGCTAAAGTTTAACTGCAATGGTGTCAGTGTAGGAACTCATCAAAGGTGAGCATCACCAAAATTTGTACTTTTTTGGAAGTTCAGCTACTGAATGTGAGGTTCGGCTTACCGTGTTTGGTTACATATCTTACAGGTTTGGTCGACCCTTTTGATAGATGTGATTATTTCATGAAATAGTTAGGTTAATTATCTAACGATATAACCCATCAAATTGTATTTTTTAATTATTATGTATTTATTATAGCGTCTGACATGTATTGGTACTAAATAATCCCTGTTCGTCCCAGTACTCGTCAAAATTAATACTTTTTTGACGGAAATTGGGACATGTTTGGAAAAATGTATCTAATATCGACATGCTGTGTTTATTTAATGCAAAAGTGAATATTGTTATATAAAATTATATTTTTTGGGATACCTACATTATTATTGTTATGTAAAACAAAAAAAAATGGTTAAAATTATCCTACTCTCAACACACCATCAAATCATATTAGGAGGCAGATGATCCGTGAGATACTTGAGTGCCTTTACCTTATATAGTTATGGCTAAGGGATTCGTGACCTTCGCCACGACCATTGCAAACTGTGGTCAAGTACAACTAACCTTACAAGATAAGGTACTTTATACACTTTCGTTAATAATCATGTTGAATGTGTTATGTTTTATGTAGGAACCAATGGTTAAGAACCACCACAACATTTTTGGATTGATGGTTGCCTTGCCCTCTCTCGGATTTTGTAATCTTAATCATCATGTCTGTCAAAGGTCCTCCACTGTCAGCAGTGTTCAAACAACGGCCTCCTCCATAGATCTTCAATAGGACCGATTATATTATGCCTGCACCCAACCAATTCCAGCGACCTTTTGGTACAGAGTCGTCTTGTTAGTAGTCGTTCTTCACTGTTTTCAGACACAGCGGCCATTACTTCCTTGGGTTATATAGTCAGCCCACTAATAAGCCTTTTTTGCCTACTTTTATTCTTCTAAGGATCTCTTGATTCGGTCACGTAGAAAAATACTAAGCATATCCCTCCGTAGTCAAACGATCATTTATTTAATATATCGTTACTCGTGAAGGTGCTCTCAGTTTCCGTCTGATGCAGGTATTCTCGGGACATGGCATGATGGCAGTCTCGGGAAGGACCTGTATAGCTCGCGTGTATTGAGAATCAATGCCCGTTTCGTGGACTGCCCCAAGGATACGGCGCAGTACACGAGATTTATGCCCAGGTTAGACAGAGCTGCGCCGTGGTCGAAAGGGGGAGAGAATTATCAAAATCTTTCCGATGCGCATAAGCCACACCGGCAAATCTTTTAATTCCATGAGCTGTGGGCTGCTGGCGGCTGGCTTGAGGAATTCGCCATGCGATCAGACAATAACCCCAAACATGTATGCCGCACAATATGAAGTAAGACGGGCTTTGAAGGGGTCTAGTAATCGCTGAGTCACGGCCTGTCATAGACGTGAAGAATGCCAGAAACTGAAACCTTCACAGTTTACAATAAACTGTGAAGTTTTCAGTGTATTGAAAACTGGAAGTTGTCAGCAAGTGATAAATTTTAATATCAAAACTCGGTTTTAAGACAGTGGGGTTGTATGTGTTTTACGTTCGTATTTTCTAGAAACTTCACATTATCATCCTTATCATATCAGCCAAATGAGGTCCTCTGTTGAACGAAAGCCTCCCCCATAGACTTCCACAACGACCGGTTATATGCCGCCAGCATCCAACGACTCCCAGCGACCTTTACCAGCCCGTCTGTCCATCTGGCTGGAGGTGGTCCTACACTGCGCTTTCCGGTGCGTCGGCTCGACTCGAGAATCTATTTGCCCCAGTGGTCATCCATTCTACGAGCTATGTGCCCCGCCCACTGCCACTTAAGCTTGCTAATCTTTTAAGCTGTGTTCACCACATTGATTCTTCTACGGATCTTCTCATTTCTGATTTGGTCGCGTAGAGAAATGGCAAGCATAGCTCTCTCCAGAGCTCGCTGAGAGACCTTGAGCTTTCTTATAAGGCCCGTAGTGATCGACCACGTGTCTATGCCATACGTCATCACTGGTAACATACACTGGTTAAAGGCTTTTGCCTTAAGGCACTGCGGTATTCCCGACGAAAAGACATTGCAACGTTGAAGTTCTCCGAACGCTGCCCAGCCAAGTTCGATTCGACGAGTGACCTCTTTTATGAAGTTGAACCTATCTAATTGACGGTTTGTCCCAGATAAACATACTCGTCAACAACTTCAAGAACAGAGTTCCTAATGGATGGTGGGATGGGCTTGACATGGGCATTTGAGATGATTTTTGTCTTACCCATGTTCATTTTAAGACCCACCTGTTGGGAAACTGTTGAGGTCATTGAGCATTGTGCTGAGCTCTTGGAGCAACTCTGTCATAACTACGACATCGTCGGCAAACCGAAGGTGAGTGATACACTCATACTCACCATTGATGGTAATGCCCAATCCTTTCCATTTTAGAAGCTTGAAGGCATCTTCCATTGCAGAGGTACAGTTTTGGGGAAATATTATCTCCCTATCTACCACTTCTCTGAAACGGAATTGCTCCGCTCTGCTTCCGTACACTGCTCCTGTACTCGGACCGACATGGTGGCGTTTTTGTATAAGCATTTAAAGCACTTCGATATACCGATAGTCAATGTGGCACCGCTACAGGGATTTAAAATAAAAAATCAATAAAAGGCTCTCTCATAGTCCACAAACGCTAAGTATTATGCTTAGCATTTGTGGACTAAGCTAAACTTAGCTAAGCTAAGCCAGCTGTGGCAGATGAATTTAATCTGCCTAGCAGATTATATTCATCGGTCTTCTATATAATGTGCCGCAGCGTATCAATGGTAGTAAAACCTTTTCGGAAACTGGCTTGTTCGGGAGGTTGGAAATCATCAAAACTGTGCTTGAGATGATTCGTGATAACCATGGAAAACAACTTATATACAAAGCTCTTACGAAAACTTTAGGGCCTTTGTTTCGCTCAATCGTTTCCTGAACACTATTTTTTTTTATTTATTTATCTATTCGTGTTAAAGGTGCGAATATTGCTCCGCAAGGACTTCCATGTCTGTCTGCTGTATGCTTCAGCATTACCAGAAGACTGGCGTCTGGCGCATCATGGCGAGTCTTTCTGCCATAAGATTAAGAGAATGGTCGGAAAACGTTTTTCGTCTACCTTTACGGTCGGTCTAAAAAACTTAGACCCTACCGTTTGGACAGTTTCTACAAAACTACCATTTATGTCGTCCACAGAAAGCAATGTTTTAGGCACTCAAAGTGATTTTGGAGTTCGAGTTGAATGCTCTCAGGATTTTGGATATGAGCGGTAGATTGCCGGAGAGTAGACTTCGTTAGACGAGACCTCTCAACTTTGAGATTTATATTCAACGTGCCTCTTACCATCGGTGATCACTACCGGCTTTTACCCTATGTTCCCTGATCACGGAGACATCACTGAATTTTGTTTTTTATTGGTCATAATGAAGTCGATCTCATTCTTTGTGGAATCATCGGGGCTTATCCAGGCCAATTCCTGTGAAGCGGCTTTTGGAAAAAGGAGTTCATCACGTTCACGACGTTCACAATCGTGTCCCCACCCTCTCTTCGGACTTCTGACAGACCCATGACATCCCAGTGCAACTTCTCTATTTCTTCCTTCAGCTAAACGGTCTTTTCGTCTGCCTTCAGTGTGCTGTAAGTTACCAGCTTGGGACCACTAGACTACGTGTTGAGAATTATAATTATATATTTCCGATATCTTACTATAAGTTTTATTTGGCACTCACTCACTGCTTTTATTTTTATTCTTATTTGTTCCCTTTATTAGAGACAAAAATGAGGAAATATAATTTGAAAATAACAATTTATACTATCTGTATACACTGTTTATATAATAAACATTATCTTAATGTAGCTTTAAATTTCTCATATAAGTCAATAAATCTCAAATAATATGAACCTTATGTTTTATAAAATAGAGTTTAAATTTGCATTCAAAATTGACGGGTACTGGGACATCTTGGCGATAATTAGGACAAATGTGTCGAATACTGGTACATATGGTAGTCTTTTGATTTCTTTAAATATTTAATTATGTTATCGTTTTATATTCATTATAGTAATATATTTATCGGAAAGATGAATAAATTCTCTACCCTGTCGCACAAAACAAAAATTTCTAAGTTAACTCATTTTGAGGTGGCAGAGCTGTAAACACAGAAAAAGTCTAAAACTGACGAGTAATGGGCCGTTTACCTTAATTAGGTTTCAAGGTATCGCAATAGGCTCTTCGTATATTAAATGGATCCCTGACTTTACATACAATATTAATGAATTGAGGTTGCTCAATTGGTATACGTATGTATATCGATTCTTTCGGGTGAAACAGGCGTGATGATATACAAAACCTGTTCCTACTTTCTGCGGTTCTCTCAATGGGATTTGGATGGAGAAAACCTTGGAAATCTTCAGAATCCTAGTCGATCTTTAGACTAAAGCAAGTTTAATTATTGTTATACTCATTCACATAAAAAAACATAACATACATACCTTCACACCTGTATTCCCCGAAGGGTTAGGCAGAGGTGTACTAATGTACACCTACACTTCGTATGTTTCGGTCCCATGTTATAGGGGGCGAACCTAGCACGGGCACAAATCCAGACTCCGAGCCGCTACTTACTGAGAATTTCATAGTAAAACCCAATAACATTTTGCTCGACCTGGGGATCGAACCCAGCACCTCTAGCGTAGAAGTCGCGCGCGCTTAGGACCACTAGACTAATGAGGCAGTCATTAACATAGGCAGGCATAATTCGCAAATATGCCACATAAGAACGTTTACGATAAATACACGTACATAGGTCTAAAGACATGATGTTACCACTTCAACAATTTGCTAAAACACAGCAAATATAATCTTTACGGCTACAAATCATACATCACTCACATAATACAATCACAACACACATATTGATGCAGTTCATTTTCCTCCACAAGTTCAGGAGTCGATAAACCTGTGAAATATAACTGGCCAGTTGCTTGATTAAACAACTGAGACTCCCAAAATGGAAACTCGACTATATGATCAAAAATACAAGGTTCTTTTTCACATATGTGATGTGTGTTGGTTGTGGCGTTGTGGTTCTGGTGAACAGGAGTTGAAGGTGTGGAAATAACAAGCGAGCCAATGTTGTATATAAACTGTGGACTCAATCAAAACGTTGGCTTCTGTATCGGGGTGGTGTACATAGACCGATGCAAGAATAGATAGTGCTTGTATTTTTTGACATAAAAGAACGAGGTCACGGAATTCCCAGTTCATTCAAAGCTCGCCTTAAAATGTAAAATCTACGAAAAATACTAGAAAAATTATTGTCTATGTCTATCCTTAGACTTTTATCTTATAGCCTAGTGATATGACCATTGGCCTGCCAAGTCAAAGGTCTTGAGTTCGAATCCAGGGCACGCACCTCTTTTCAAAGTCATGTGCGTATTAATAATTAATTATCATGCGCTCAAACGGTGAAGGATAACATCGTGAGGAAACCTGCATGCCTGAGAGATTTTCTTGACGGCATGTGAAGTCTGCTAACCCGCAGTAGGCTAGCGTGGTGGACTATAGCCTAATCCCTCTCGTTCTGAGAGGAGACCCGTGCCCAGCAGTGGGACAATGTAATGGGTTGATGATGATGATGATGTCTATCCTTAACTTCTGGTTGAATTTTAGTCCTTTTCATTATTAAAAAGTTCACACACGACTGTGTGTAGACTTTTTAATGATGAACTCATAATGTTCGGGAGCGATACCTACTATTTAATGATTTTTAAGTGCTCCGACGTCTTAAAGATCAAATCGACAGCGACACACTGCAACGTCTTGAAATTCCCCCTAAAACTCCGATAGTCCATATTAAATACACCAAAGAAAATAAAAAAGTATGTGATCTTATAACATAAACCATACCATACCATCACGCCTGCATTGCCCGAAGGGGTAGGTAGAGGTATACTTAATGTACACCTGTTCGTCAGTCCCATGTAATAGGGGGCGAGCCTATTGCCATTCTCGGGCACATATCCAAACTCCGAGCTGCTATTGAAATACCCAACAACACTGCTCGACCTGGAAATCAAACCCAAGACCTCCAGCGCAATAGACCAATGAGGCAGTTCATCTTCTTGAGGCTTATTTATCTCACTTGTATTTACTATTACTTGTCTAGACATTATTAGGTCTGCAGTGAAATAGATGTCCGATACCGGTGCAATCTATTTGTGGCGAGCGGACGCGGCCGCGGTGCATACATGTGTTTACACGTGGATTCGATCCACATCGCGCCATTTATAGCTTCTGAACTTACGAAGCAATAGTAGTTATTTGCCATTGTGTATAAACTATGGACATTAAATAGTTTTATAAATGTCTATATTTTAAGTTAGGTTTTTTATTCTTAGGTAATGAATCGTTAATCAAAATATTGATAAATGATCGATTCTGCTTTATACTACCTATAAGTAATATAAATGTGTAAGGTTATACGTTTGTTTTTTACTCAATAACGTGAGGTAAAAATAAAATGTAGGATACGTATGTAATTTTCGTAGCAAACACTCAGATCAAATAAAAAGTTAAGATGGAACTTTGCGAACAAAGAAGTGAGGCCGGCTAAAACTACGCCTAACGGTGTACAACACACAATTACATATGTATTAGTTAACTACGCCTTATCTTGTCAGTCGAGCTTTCCATACCTCGATAACTCGACTGACAAGATAAGGCGTAGTTTTGGTATACGTGTGTGCGTGTAAATTGTGGTATACGTGCGTGTAATTTTGTGCCGGCCTTCTTCTTCGCAAAGTTCCATCTTAACTTTTTATTTGATCTGAGAGCAAACATTTATTTATTAAAAGTAGTTATTTCTTACTTTATTTCAAAATGGCAGAATGCATTTGAGTTCAAAGTAGAAACACAGATAGTTTTGCACTAAATGTTTTCACTAATTAGGGAGCACGGTAGTGGCCCTGCCAAGGCTAGGTTTTATTTTTCTTATTTACAGCATACTTCTAGCTAATATTTGCTGCCAAGTTGTGTTATATCTATAATCATAAAAAAACCAGCTACGTATTTATATGTTGACCGTACATTACGCTGAGATAGCAATCAACCATATCTACAACATAAATGAAGTCTAGACAAACTGACCGGATCCTGCAGACATTTAGTACCTAAATGTCTCAAGTATTTATATTTACTAGCCCTAAACATATTTCAACTGGCTCATCCAACCTAAAGCTGTGCTGATCCCAATCAGATACAGAGTCGTTAAAATAACTGCTCACATTTAAATTCAAATACAAATTGTTATTTTCGCAAGAATTTACGCGCAGTATTATTCAAACATAAACATATTTAGCAATAACATTAAACGCGAATAGTTGCAATACACGCACGCATCCGTTGAACACCACTAGTCTAAATATATTCCTACCCTCGCCGCGGCTTCCGTTCCCCAAGATACACAAACATACATACAAAATTGAACCTTGTTCCATACCCAAGACGATGTCAAATTAATCGTTGAAACGAACTAAATTGATCTGGTAGAACATTAAGAGTAAGAAAAAATACAGGAATATATAAATATCATTAGGAAAATAATGTAACTGTTACTCTTACTGTGTCCAATTGAATTTAAATCTTAATTTAATTCACTACAACTCAATATCATTCATTTGAATTTGTCTGTTGTTTGTTTTGAAATGAGGTAACGGGTGTCGATGTATGCGTAATGCGTGTGTTGGTATGCAAACGCATGCGCGTGCGCACCGAGCTGTCAAGATGATGGGTAACGTAAATATGATGGATACGTTCCACCGGCTGAGAATAATGTATGGCTTTACTTTTGTAGAGTTCATAAAATTATGCTAAATTGTAATGTAGCTATGTAAGGTTTTCTATACGCTTATTTTAATGTAAGAATATATGAATGGAAATAAAAATATAACATACTATGACTACTAGTACTAGCACTATGTACACACGGCAACACATCAAGCTATACAAAACCAGTTTAGACTGACCTCCCATTGTAAATGTTTTTCGCACAATTCAAGTCCAGTCTATATTGGTTTTGTATAGCTTGATGTGTAGCCGTGCGTACAATGTACGTACAGCCACATTTTTTTCGTTATGTTAAGGTCCTATATTATACAGGGCGAGTCTATTCCTATGAACCGAATCCAATACTAATCCGAGCTGCTCAAAAAACCCGAACACTTTGGCTTGCGAAACCCAACAACTCATCGCCCACTGCTGGGCACTGGTGTCCTCTCAGCTTAGAGGGATTAGGGTCTGGTCTATAGGACTATGATACAACACGCTGGCCTCATGCGACTTTGTCACCAACTATCAAACCCAAACCCAGGACCTCTAGCGTATCAGTTGAGCTCATAACCTCAAGTTTTATGAGGCATGCCTATACCATATACCTAATACCTATACCATATACCATATACCATATACCATAAACCTATAGAATTTAATTGAACGACTTTTCAACATACAAATCTACGTACCTATATCGGATGAAGGCGAACGAAGGACGGAAACGAATCAAACAAGTATATAATATATAGAAATAAGGTCTTGTCCACACCGTTCCGTTGTCCAAATGACTACAATTCAGATCTGACAGTAAGCAAGTGTTAAATGATGGATGGGCGGCGACTGTGCGTAATGACCGGCTAACCAGCCGTGATGGATGACAATTGAGACCGACCTACACTTGATAAAGGGTTTGTGATTGTTTTTAAAATTGCTGTTTGTCTGTGAACAAGACTAATATCATTGATGATCGTATGTCTACAGCGGAAGTATTCGTTCATACAATTCCTTAGTTTTGACTGTATTCTGTTACAGATTGCACGGACCTACTTTTACATAACATAACAATACTTATTATCACAATATGGGATACATTCACCACTATAAATGTTAGGTCTTATTAAGACTTTTTTTAAAAAAAAAAAAGCTTACTAGCAATGTGGGTCGCACATTACTAGTAATCTTGTTAACCCCTCGTACTAAGCTAAATGCTTGTATTACGAGTGGGTTCGCGTCGGTAGTGCAATGGGTGAGTTTCGAACCGGCAACCACATGATCGCAAGTCCGACGCCCTAGCCATTAGTCTACCGCCGCTTACCGCTTAAGATGAGCCTCATATCCCATTAACTGGGCACAAATATGCTCATAGCTCAGATAAAATACAAAGTTAAGATGGAACTTTGCGACCAAAGAAGTGAGGCCGGCTAAAACTACGCCTACAAATACAAACACAATTTTACACTATATAACAATACCGATACTACGCCTTATCTTGTCAGTCGAGCTATCAAGCTATCGAAAGCTCGACTGAACTTAACTTTTTATTTGATCTGAGGCTCATAGATATAATTTAATTAAATAAACATTTCACAATCATTTCCTATTATTAATCGCTTGAATTTTTGTTATTTTTAATTTTAATGCCCTTAGTGATGATTAAGATGATGGTTTATTAATCTCAAATGTTTTCAGACTTGTCTACCATAATAATATTTCAAACAAATTAATTATTAATAAATAATAAATACATCAAAACAATCAGTAACATTGTCTTCAATAATTATTGTGATCTAAAAAAAACACTCAGCTTTACTAAAAATAAGCGGATGACGTTCGCGACTCGCGGCGTTTAATCGCGGCAACGTGCGGCATTTCCCGCGCGAACACGAACACTTGGTTGGTATAAATATAAATCGCAGATTAAGTTATTACGCTGTCTTCTACATACTAACTGTCAACGCCGGAGTTACATGTTGTAGACTTATTCTGGTTAATTCAATCCAGATAGGATATTTCTGTAAATACAATTTTCATCTAGATTAATTTCAAACTTATACAGTTTGCAGTTAGGGTGGCAGGCACTGATGCCAATTCTTAACATCTCCATATAACATATTTAGTGTTCTTACAGATAACGAAGATTAAAATTATTTATTTTATTTTTATGTAGACCACTTAAATATGACCGCCCGTGCCGCCTAATTTCATCATCAGGCAAAAATGTTATCACCTAGTTTTCATTGTTAGGGAGTTAAATTGTAGGCACGTTCAATAAAAAGCTATTATAGAAGCTTAACTCCAACTCTAACTCGTGTTACATTTTACACACGTCGCATCATCTCCAGAATACGTCTCCAATATGAATCACACATACCAACATAAACGATTAGGTGTTTAATTCTGCGAGTTTAACGCTGTACGCCATACACGCCCCGACATCGATGTGAATATAGCGGTATATTATTCACGGCTATTTAAGGACATGCCGCGCCAATTAGTAATGATCTTGATGATCTCTACAAGAGATCAGGCGGTGTAGTGAGTTGTTATTTTATAATTAATTAGGTATGTTTTTTTTCTTCAATTTTTCAACCCCGTTTGCCTTCATCATTAATAGCCAAGCTTGTCCTTACTAGTTCCCAATAAACCTAATAATTCCTAACATTGCGACCTCAGTCGCGAAAATTTAAAAAAATGTTAAATTATTTCGTGTATTTAATCAATTATTTATTAACATTTAACTTTATAAAACCTGCTGCAGGGCCAGAACCGGTTCAAAAGCAGGCCCCAGGTAGGTACTTCCTTTATTGCCTACAGAAACATAAGAATATTATTTAGTCATTTATGATAATTTCCAACCCTTTGAACATCGAACTTCGTTTCTTCCCTTCGATAACTTCTCTCGTAGCTTCAACTATCAATATACTTGTAATAATAATATTGAAACTATCACATCCACATCTGTGAGGAAATAAGAATAAAATCAAAGTGTCATTTTACCACACAATTTGACAGAACATCTGCTCAAGAACTCAAACTTCCAACGATTTAACAATATAAAGCGGGCCACTCCCGCCACTTCATTCCCATTGTGTCGCATTCACAGATTACATGTAACGTCTCCGATCCTTAGCGGATTTGTTCAGACAGAATGACAAGTCATAAGAGCTTTATTGTGGTGTGAATGCGACTTAATGCGACGCAAAAAATGTCGTTTGACGTGTCACCGTGCGTTTCCATTGTAAAATCATATACCTATACTAAATATATATAATTCTATTAATCATTGTGTATTAAAAGAGATTGATTCTGTGTAAGAATTAAGTTATCTAACAATTTCAAGGCAGTATATACTAGTAAAAGTAAAGTAGGTAACTAAACTTAAACCGTATAAATTGACACTAAAGTGAACAAGTACCTGTAGTAACAGGGGTCGACATTGTAGAAATTAAGGTTAAGCCTGGATGCGCAAGACTAGATAAGTTAGAATAGTTTTCAGGAGGTTTATCAGGAAATCAATAGTTATGGAAAAAAATTAAAAGTTCACCAATTATTATTTGATAAAATTTAATGTTCAACTCATACAAAAAATTCCTCGCTTTTTCAAATTGTACTTGGGACCGTACCGTTCCTACCCAACAATGGCAACAGACGTGACGACCTAACAAAGAAACGCAACACAGTAGCTTTGAAGACGCACGTGAATGGCTCGCCCTAATGCGCCAATTGTTTGCCGATACAACGTCATAATGTTGTGACGCGACCCTGATGTTGTCCTCCACAATTGTACCAAGATGTAGGGCTGCCATGCGAAATAACTTCACTGACTTATTTTTTTAAATTAAACTATGTCACGCACGGTAGACCACCGCACGGATGGTGTTAGATTAGTTTCGAATGGATGATCTCCTCAGAAGCAGTACTGAACATTTTTATCATAAAGTCTTAATAGTATAATTTATAAATAAAAGTCTGAGGATTCACAATCACTGCCTAAACTAATGCAGAGGTAAAGCCAATAACACTTTCTTCCTTGAAATGACCAAGATTCGAAACAACTGAACCACAATTAATTAACCTGTCAAATATCAAATAAACAAAGACATCTATTGATCTTGGAGCCTCGGGGCTCGGGGGTTATTTTTGTTATTCGGAATAATATTCATCATACCGTGTACCTACAAGATACCAGATTTCACCCAAACTCAGTCATTAAACTATTGAGACTGGATCGATTCGATGAGAAAATAGCCTCGATGGGAAATTGAGCGCGTAATGGTTTTATCGAGAACTGTTTGCCGATCAAATGAAGTTGTTCAAAAGTTGTTATCGCGCCATAAAATAAAGGAGAGGGGATGTATAAAGTACTGCAGGTTATAGGTTAGGTTCAGACTAGCAGACTATCGCTATTGAAAAACTTTCCAAAATTTGTTTTTGCTTAAATAAATTGCTTTTTTAACAAAAATTTCAACTAATTCAAAGGGAAACTTTAAAACTAAAAAAAAACTATTTACACCAATCATAATTTTTTTTTTTCAAATGTCACTGGAGTGCCAGCCCTATCGTAAGAATAGCAAACATAATAGAATCGGCGCACATTATAGAATTTGTGCATTTAATTGAGTGTGAAACTGTGAACGAATGAAAGGAACGATTTGCGTTGAATAACGCCCTTCCGAGTCAACTCAAATGACAGCTATGACGCTAAAAGCTTACTGTACGTCATTATGAACAAATTGTCGAAATTCATGCAATGTGCGGAAGCCCGGAGAATATACTTATTATTTTTATTCTGAAAATCTGAATTGTAAATTTCGTAACTATTGATTGCAAACAAAATACAATTAATTTGCATATAAATTAGGAAAGGAATAAATGTTGCAGTAATTGAGAGATCGGCTTTGGGGTTCCGAGTTGTGGGTTTGACTCCCACTTGGAACAATATTTCTATGGCCTACAGGTAGTTGTCTGGATAGGGTCCGGGAGTCGGGACTATGCATATGAGGTTTCGTGTTTGTAAACGCACTGACGCACTTGCTTCTGTATAGCAACAATTACTTTAAAATTCAAAAAGTGAATTTTCATGTTCTAAAAGAGATAGATTAATACATTTTAATTTCATGGCGTTTTAAAACTGCCATTGTTCCATTCACATTTTGTGATATGAAGATATTATAACCCTTGGAAGACGCCGTGATGAAATTAAGGTTAACGAAACGTAATGATGTTACAATGCATGTAGGTACTAAAATATGATGAGCGCTGTCACCGAAATTAATTATATTATGTAAGGGATGCTTTTGACATTTGTCATTTTTTTAAATGTTGCGAGGTCGGCGACCCAGTGGTATCATAAATATTGTAATTTCCCGATTAATAAGAATAGAAAATGTCGTTGAGAACAGGTATCATGCTTCATTTAAAGTTTATCTTCTACGGTAATCTCTCAGAGGGTCGTAACTAGATATTGTTTTTGTATTTCGTCTGCCGTTTTTTACTTGACAAAGTGAAGTGAAACGGGCTTGGTATTCCAAGCCCGCTTCAATCAGGAGTTCAGGATTAATACCTCTGGCTTTCTATCAGTGAAATAATTTTCAGGATAGGATTAGGAATTACAGATAAGGTTGTTTGAACAAGCATGCAAACAACTTTAGTTGTCGTTATTATCGTAGATAGGTAACAATTTTCATTCATGACAATTTCTAGTTCAGCCATGAGCATAAATATACACTCAGCGGCACGGAATCTTGGCCAAGCGCTTATCTCGCGAATACTCGCGATAACAGGAGCTTTAAGTGTTTCTAATGATTGTTTCTTATGAAGGTAGGTCAAAAAATGTTTACCCCTCGTTCAAGAGGGTAATTCATTATGTTTGAGTGCACTTTGACGTTACTTTTAAGTTTTAGTTGAAACGGGTCATTTGAGCGACTAAGTTGAAGCTTTGAATTTGTATGTTGTGAATGTTAACTGTTGGGTCATTCAATTATTGTGATTCTGTGCTTTTAACTCTATTACTAAAGGTGCTTAAAAACGAAAAAAAAATGCCAATAACACTAGCACAGGTTGCACAGGCGGTTGCATTAATCGACCAAGGGCTGACGCAGCGTGAAGTGGCTATTGTTCTTGATGTACCTCGTTCATTAATGAGGTATGCTCTGAAACGATACCAGGAGACAGGCCACTACTCCCGCAGACCAGGCAGCGGAGGTGTCAGATGCACATCTGCTCGGGATGACCGCTTTATTGTCCTCGAAATTTTGAGAAACCGGTACCTTATCGCTGTTGAGATACGCCATCGGCTTCATATCATAAGAGGTGTAAATGTAAGTGAGCGTACGATGAGAAGACGAATGGAGGAAGTTAATTTAAAAGCACGGAGACCAGCACGTGGTCCACAACTCCTCAGACAACATCGAGTAGCTCGACTTCAGTTCGCAAGAGAGCACGTTAGCTGGACCCACGAGCAATGGGCTACAGTGCTGTTCACAGATGAGTGTCGAATGGCTTTACGTGCTCCAGATGATCGCGAACGAGTATGGAGAAGTCAAGGAGAACGGTTTTTACCCATTACCACCACTCAAACTGTAAGTTCCATGGAGGCTCCATAATGGTTTGGACAGGAATAAGTTCCGATGCTCGTACGGTGTTGGTTGTCGTTGATAACCGATTAAATGCAGCTCGATATATCGAGGATATCCTTCAGGAACATGTTCTGCCATATTCTGGGTTCATTGGGCACGAGCAATTCCTCCTAATGCATGACAATGCACGCCCACACGTTGCGAAAATCGTAGAAGAATACCTTGAAGGGGTCGGTATTCAAAAATTGCAGTGGCCAGCTCGTAGCCCGGACTTGAACCCAATAGAGCATATCTGGGATTTGCTAAAAAGAAAGATTAAGGGCTCTCCCCACCCACCTGATACTCTTAACCAGCTTAAAAATGCAGCACTGTCCGCCTGGGAACGCATACTGCAAGTTGATATCAAAAACATCATCCAAAGCATGCCAGATCAATTGCAAGCTGTTATCAGAGCTAGAGGAGGAAACACCCGATACTAAAACCCATAGACAATAAAAAAGAAATGGTTATTCTTCATGTTACAGTGTTTTTAAATCGACAATGTAAAAACCCTAATTGCGATGAAAGTGCATAGTTTAAAAAAATAAATTATTGGCGCAGTAATCTTACAATAACTACCTTCCAAAATCATAAGAAACACTTATTGAGTGCAACTGCCTTTAATTTAATGTAATTAATATGTTTAAATTCGAATTATCGGCAAATCTACGTGTGGCCAAGTTTCCGTGCCGGTGAGTGTATTTACACTTATAAAAATGCCATTTTTTGTGACGTCGATTAAAACTTTTTACGTTGGACTAATTATTATAGTATTGATTCGCAAACACTTAATATCGTAAAATTGTAATCAAAGCTTTAATAGAATAATGTCTTTTCAATTTAGCTAAGTGAAGATAGGCACATTAAGTATATGGTCATGACTGTACCTAAATCTGTGCGTTTTGTACATAGTTGTACACGCACCAGTTAAGTTAAATGGTGCGATTACTGAAGCCGAGGGTCGAGGGTTACGGCGGACAACCCCAGGGTTACGGGTTACGTCACAGTTTAGCGTATTTAACATACATTAGCTAATGCCGCAGATTTTCTGCGAATGACGCTCCTTCTCTATTTATTGTGTGGTCTATGTATGAATATACGAGTATATGTGACGAGAAGCTTTCTACATCTACAATAATTCTTAGTTATCGGCAAGAGCTTGATTAATTTTAGAAAATCCGATTCAACTTGAAAGAGTTCGGACAAGTATAGGCTTGAAAAAATTGTAGGTAATTGGTATAGTTGAAGCTGGTCAAAGCCTACTGAAGTGAATGAAATAACAATTCCAACGCGAAAAAATAGCTAAAATCATACAAAATAGAGTCGTCGAGTTCGGAACTATTTATATTTAGCCACATCTGGTTATTTATTTTATTTTCAAGTTCAGAAAACTAATAGCTAGTGATATTATAAATCAGAATACAGGTAGACTAAGGCCAATTACAACAATTATACTCTAGATAGTCTAAGTTGACCCTAGCACACTGGGGAAATTAATAAGAAAATTTATGATAATAAGTCTGGTAACGGGAATAATGAGTGATTAAACGAACTTACCTGTAAGTGAAGTTCAATCATCATTATATGAAGACACTGTCCTTTAATGATTGACCATTATGTAGTATCCTCTATTTTCATCCACTGACGCACGATTTCAAAGCAATGCAGAAAAAACGCTTGGTTTTGTATGTATTATCTGTGTGAATCTGCTGTCACTGTCACGTCACGGACTGTCACCTGGAAGTCATTCTATTGAAAGCTACACAGTTTTTACAATTTTATATCGGGAACACAAGAATAGGTTCTTTCGAATGGGCATGGGTGGGTTGCTCCAATCATTAAAGGACAGTGTCTTCATATAATGATGATTGAACTTCACTTACAGGTAAGTTCGTTTAATCACTCATTATACATCAGACAGTCCTTTAATGATTGACCATTATGTAGATGTTTAAAGCTTCACTAAAATTGTAATAAAATGTGTAAAAATAAATACATTATTATGTTAATGGAAATTCAGTTTCATTACTTTAAATTATAAGATTATTAACTATATTTCACTGTGTATTTGAATACTACAGGTTCTTTTATTTTTAGTATAATTATAACTTATTCAGTCTTATTTCGGTTTTAATTTATTAATTTATATATATATATATATATATATATTTTTTTTTTTTTTTTAATCACATTACTATGTTATAATATATTTTTATAGTAATGTAGAGCCAAAGGGCTAATCATTTCCTATTCCAACCTTTTACTCTGTGTCTGACTTAGCAATATGGAGTTGAGCAAGGAATTTTTTACAAAATCTTGAGTGAGCCTTCATTGAGTAGGTGCTTACTGCTCTTGTAAAATTAAATTTATTTAATACAGCATAATTATTTCTGCGCAGTTAAAGTTGAAGTCAGTTAAGGTTGCAGATCTTTGAATTTATCGTTCTGATTAACTTTCGGCATCTGTGATTGCAGGACTAGTAGGTACTGTAAGTATTGAATAAGAAGGCTTTTTAAGTTCTGTAAATAGTTTTAATGCTATCTCTATGCTCCCTTGTTCTATGCCTATTCGATGCCTGCAGATAAACTACGACATTCTAAGATAAATCTTAGGCTTATCTTGATGGAAAGAGATAGTTTAATTTGGAATTTTATAAATTTGATTTATGATTGGTTAAGATAAACTAGATATACTAGGTATTGAGGATTGAGTAATGAGCTAGTACGTAAGTAAGAATATTTAGTAAGATTTATTAAACAGATATTTTATTATAGTTACTATTTTCTTTGTCCTAGGTTCAAATTATTATTAGAAAAGGCTATTCCTAGCTTTAAGGAGCCACATAAACATACCATCAAAGTCACATTCAGTTATTGTTGGTCTAGTAATTTAATCTAATATGGGTATTAAACTAACACCTCTCTCATGTCTCAAAGAATCTTTAACTTATGAATATCAGAATTTGTATGGAGATACTTATAAGTACATATTTAAGGAATCAGTGTGAGCACACCTTTAGCTTAATAAGCTTTTTGTTTTTTTTTTTTTTTTTGAAACAAAGGGCAAGAAGATATAATTTTAAGAATAGGATCAATCTTGCTTGAATTATAGGACTCACACTAAACCGTAACGGGTGATTAGGATTGTTTTAGTTATGAAATTCATTATAATAGCTGTTAAGGTCATGATTCCTCTCATGAATATTAGCATTCGGAGCGCTAACGCATCCGGTTGCGAACTCTTTGAACACGAGATGTTATTTTACTGAGAAACAATCATAGCTTGTGAGACAAGCATCGACATAAATGAGTATTGGGTACTAGGATTGAACAATCCAATATGGCACTCATACAATTAATTTCAGGTAGGTACATTAAGGGAAATTGCTGAGAAGGCCTAAAAAGAAAAATGGCCCGTAGTTTGTAAAAGTATCTATTGTATGAGCTTCTTCCATGTCACCTTATATTTTAAGCATTTAAATTTCAAATAATTTTGGTTGTTAACATTATTATTATAAAATCTATTATTATTTCTGATTCTTTTTATTTATATTTAATTTTTATATTAGGCATAAGTAATCTTTACAAGTTATTCCTAATTAAGTTAAACTTTGCAGCTAATGTGTTAAGTAAATATTTAATTATTTATATTTTCACATTTCCATACCATATACAATTCTATTGCCATTGGTACTTATTAAGGAATTGATTGGAGAATATAGAAATGGTCACCAGTGATTCTACATAAATCAGAACTATACATTGTGTAAAATGTAATGTTATCATTAATAATATTATTATCATAATTCATATTTATGATTTTAATTTTAATATTTAATTTCCCAATATTACCTATATCTCTTGAGTTCCTATACCTATTAAATTACCTTATTTACTTTTCTAGCATAATATGCTAGAAAAATAATTATAATTCATTAATATTATTAATTATATTTAAATATTATAAAATTAATTAATTCTAATTAATTAGTAAGATTGTTATGTTAGCATTCCAATCCAAAGGTTACATTCTATAATAGGTATCATTGATATAATAAAGGGAAATGGTGTTTTTAACATTTGCTACAGATTCATAAATCTAAGTATATTGATTTTCTGTTATATTAAGTACTATGGTTCAATTTCATATTATATGGGACCTAAACATGCCAGTGAACTGACACTGGCACACCTCTGCCAACCCTTCAGGGAATACAGGCATATATATTATGTATGTATGTAGGCGGGTATGTTGTTTTAAGCTCTGAATATAGAGACTTTTTATAATCACTGTGACATGTAATGTAGGAACAGTTCCTCAAAGACTTAGAACCTCTAATCAATTACAATGATTAGGTATATAAGAGGTTAGGAAACTTAAATCCTTACCGAGTTGTTTGTCAGTGTAAGAACTGTTTTTGTAAATGTCAATTAAATAATTTAAATTATGATTTCTCTTTTGTGCAGAAATTAGTACATATTGTTTTGAATTAAATATAAACCTGTAAATTAGTCATTTCATGGTGTATAAGGCAATTTTCTGGTTACTTTACAGCACTGGCACAATTGCACTGGTAAGTTGAATTAACTATGTATCTAGATAAGGTGTTAATTTTTAGCCTTAGGATCTCAGAATAGTACAATTTGTTTTAGAATTAAGTGAAGATGTAGTTGTACAATAGATTAGCAGAAGCTAAACTATTAAATTTATTTTAGTTCTAAATATAATGCATCTGTATATCCTGTGATAGGTACTTCCTATTATCTTTGATTATTACCATAATGCAGACATACTTTTCATGCAAGTTATAAGATAAGTTTCTGCAGTGGTATTTAAAACATAAGCATATTATTTAAAATATTCTTATATAATACGCTGGGTAAGTAATTGACTCAACATAATCAGTACTCTAATGTTAAGAGTATTCTGGTTGCTTACTACAATGCCCTGAGATCCTCATCCTTATGGATTCAGATATAATAACCCGCTGTAACAAATTTTGATTTCCTTTGCTTTTTCTTCTTCCTGAGGAGCTAGGTTGGTACCAGATGCTTGTTATAGCCAAACTGGTTTTTAACAAAATGATAGATATATCATTTTCCTTGTCCCAATACAATGGTAGAAGGTCTTCAGTGATTTTCTGTTGGTTATAATAAAATATTTATGTTATACCTGCCAGTATGTCTGTGATGACACTGATCACTGATTGTTGAAGTAGTTATGCTCTCCGGCAACCACCTGGATCTGCTACTGGTACTGCTGCTACAGACTACCTTCTCTCATTGTTGCAGCTTGCTTCAGAGATGTCATTTGATGTGCCTGCTGCAATTCTAGTTAGTATAGCATTCGGTAGACTTAAGTTTATGGTATTACCTTCTGACTTATGTGTCCTACAGATTTAGCCATTATAGAGAATTTTTCAGAGAGGTTATCTCCCAATATATATTAGTAACAAAATTACCAACAATATTTTCCAGTGTTGTACAATACTACTAGAAGTGTCTAAGATTAATTATGTTGCCTCTTCTGTTAACACTCTTTCAGTTGTATGCAATAGTAGGTAAATCAATGGTAAAATCAATCCTCATAGTTGATGCACATTCCATGACCAAACAAGATACAAAATAGTTTATGGAGATAAGTAGTTAATTGGGTGATTAACATTGTTACCGTATAATGACTGATAGAAGAATGTGTTGTCCTTCTTGTCAATACACCTCTGTGAGATATTTTCCTGCCTCGTGACCATCTCACTATTTAGAGTAGGTTGCCCTTATGGCACCACACTGTTGACCTATTTCCTGGTCATTTGTTCAGGTTTGTAACATTATTGTATGTACCAGGCACTTTTAGAACATTCTTATGCAATATTTTTTCCACATCTGAAAAATAAAACTGTTTCCTACTTACATACCTTATTATCCCTGGCCTGGTGTACTCCCCCCCCCCCTTTTTTCTCCTTCTTTACATTGTAATGGCACGAAATTAGAACACTTCTTGAGTAGTGTGCACCTTGTTGCATCAAAATATTGCCATCGAATGGTCCCCCAGTACCAGTCCTAGGCAGTGAACAACGCCGTGAATGACCCCAAAGTGTCAATCCTTGGCGTGTTAATGTCTTCGAACAACCCCACAGTGTTGATCCTAGACATGGTAACGACCATTAAACGAACCCACAGTTTCGATCTTAGGTCTGATTGTTTATTTCGTGCATTTTGAATCAATAGCAACTGTGTTGCATGTTCCATGTAGGAGGTTATCATCTACCTCAATAAGTATCTTGGATCCTGCAAAAAACCTCTTCTTTGGTGATACTAGGTAAGTATCTGTATAATAAATCACCACTGAAGTAAGGAACAGTCTTCTTTGGAGGGCGAGTGTAACGATATTTTATTAATTTACGTTGTCGTATCTTCAATCCTTGAAAACTTCTTCAAAATATACACATCACTATTACTTTGCATTTAGGCATTATTGTTAATGCCTTTTATTGCTTATTTTAGTCGTAAAAACATTTTAAATCCTGTAAGAAAAGTTTTTACGGTGTGCGTCGTTGCACGAAAAAAAGGAATGACTTCCAGGTGACAGTCCGTGACGTGACAGTGACAGCAGATTCACACAGATAATACATACAAAACCAAGCGTTTTTTCTGCATTGCTTTGAAATCGCGTCAGTGGATGAAAATAGAGGATACTACATAATGGTCAATCATTAAAGGACTGTCTGATGTATAATAAGTTATGACAGACTTTTCAAGATATTATGGTCCTGTGGTACGGTCAGCAACGAAAGTTTCTAAACACCGCCAAGTTTTGAAAACAACACAGCACCAATACTTTTCAATAGATTCACTTAGGAAAATAATGATGGTCCAGTATGTAGAAACACGTACCACTTACCACACCTCGGGTAAGTAAGTTTTGGATAATAAATATGTTTAAGTGTTTTGAAGATTTCATCGTGTTCAGCAACTTTCATTGCTGACTGTACACTCTCATAATAACAGTAACAGTTAGAACTGGTGACTTAACAGAGCCTAGAAATTGCCAACCATAATCCTAAAATACTAAACTTCAGGTTGTAAACTTTGAAACAAAGACTCCATTTTACTGAGAATATCTTCTATAAGTACTGCCTCATAACCATTCAGTTCGGCATGCATTACTGCAGCTTCTTAAGGAGCTGTTCGAATGTTTTACAACCAGAAATATACGACAGTGACACAAATTTGGTCGGGCACATCAGGAAAACACTTTATTACACTTCACTCTTACGTAGGACTTCAGTTTTGTACAGCTATCGAAGACGGCGAGAATACCGATATTTTTATTTGAAAAAAGCTTACTAGCATTGCGGGTCGTACTCGCACATGACTAGTTTTCTTGTTAACCCCTCGTGCTAAGCTAAATGCTTGTTACGAGTGGGTCACAAGTCACGTCGGTAGTGCATTGGGTGAGTTTCGAACCGGCAACCACATGATCGCAAGTCCACCGCCCTAGCTATAAGGCTAACGCCGCTTGAAGCCCTAGCCTACCTACCCAACCTAGGCTACCGCCGCTTCAAAAATATTTGTACCTACACCTCTTCAGAAAATATTGGCGTGATGGTATATTTATTTATTTTTTTAAAAAAAAAGCTTACTAGCGATGTGGGTCACACATTACTATTATTCTTGTTAACCCCTCGTGCTAAGCTAAATGCTTGTGTTACGAGTGGGTTCACGGCGGTAGTGCAATGGGTGGGGTTCGAACCGGCAATATGATCGCAAGTCCGACGCCCTAGCCATTAGGCTGCCGACGTCAATTCAATTCAATTAACTCACAACTGCTTTTGTTCTGTCCCTGAACACGCTATTCTAGACGTATCTCTATATGTTACGCTGACATAACTGTGAGCAATAACCCAGCACCCGGAACAGTGTTTGATGCGCGGTCACCGCGGGCGCATGCCATGCAGGATGCGGTCACGCAACCAACGCGACTTGATTAACTATCAGGGTTGCTTTTGTGATGCACGGACGTTATGGACAAACAACAGGGTGTCAATGACCAAACTTTCTTAACGCAAAGCATTGTCTCGAGATTGAGTCCAAGATCTCTTAGTTTGCGTAATGCATATGATATCAATATGTTATATTATTAACTAGCTGTGCCCCGCGGTTTCGCCCACTTTTCCCCACTCCTAAGGTTTGTAGCGTGATGCTTAAAAGCTTATAGACACTCTCATGGATGTGGCTATCATAGACTCTAATATTTTTAAAATCTGACTGGTTGTTCCAGAGATTAACGCGTACAAACAAACAATATGTTAAGCTTTATTATAATATTAGTATTGATTTAAAACGGTAAATAAAAACATCGTGAGGTGTACAGCCTTATCCCATTCACTCTGATGGAAGACCCGTCGAGCAAAGTGTTATTGGGTTTTTCTATGAAATTCTCAGTAGCAGCTCGGAGTTTGGATATGTGCCTGTTAGATGGCAATTTGTTTGCTCCTATTACATGAGACCTAAAAATACCGGCGAACTTTTGGCGTACACCTCTGCCTAACCCTTCGGGGAATACAGACGTGATGATATGTTAACTATGAATCATCGAAGTCCTTTACAAACTCGTGCTCCTCATTCTCCACATCCGTTCGCTTTGGTATCGCATGAACACACGGCTACCTCATTCTACCAGTTTAAGTTGATTTTGGATTGTATAGACTTTCCATACAGTAAGCGGCCAGCCTAAACTGGTACGTTTGTATAGCTAGCCGTGTGAACATCCAGGCTGGTTGTAATGCGCTTAATGATTGTATTTAGTAAACTCGCACAGCGCGGTGTAAACATACCGCGATTGACTCGTCGTGCGGACGTCGTAAATACTATACGCCGTTCGTTGGACCACCGACATTGAACTGCATACTATCTTTTATTTCGACGGCATGGTGCAGTGGCTGAGCTCTGCGCTGGTTCGGTTCCAAAATCGAACGCCAAAACGTAGGAATATACATACAATGTTCTAAATACGACATAACTATTCATATTATTAGTCTGCCTCGTTAGTCTAGTCCTAAACGTGACTGCGGCGCTAGAGGTCCTGGGCAAAGTGTTATTGGGTCTTTTCTATGAAATTCTCAGTAGCCGCTCGGAGTCTGGATGTGTGCCCGGTTAATGGCAATAGGCTCGCCCCCTATTACATGGGACCTAAACACCGGCGAAGTATTGTGCCTAACCTTTCGGGGAATACAGGCGTGATGGTATGTTATTCATATTATATCGGTCTATATAAAATATTACACAAGAACAGTTAAAAGGATCGAAAGAAATTTGGCATTAATATATAGCTTATAACGTGGACTAACTTACTTTTTTGATGTATGCCAGAATACCCGGTCTTCGATTTATTTTCTCTTCAGTCTATGCAAAGGTTGTCTGTAAGATATCGCTTTTAGCGATAAGACCGCCCATTGTTGGTACTATACTGTAATTTATAACATGTACTTGGTGATATTTTTGGTGTAGGTATCTATCTATCTACACATAGATTTTTATCCAGTTTGGGCCTTATTCTGAAGTCCACACAATTAGTTAAATTAATTGTAACGCCAACGTAAGACGAGAAAAGGCCTGAAATAAATATCGTGGTAAGAAGACGTTCAAAACTGTATTGCTTGGCTTTTTATTTATTTATACTCCATTTGGTTAGGTACTTAACTAAAGGTAAACAACAAAAATGGCGGCGTTCAGAGCTGTTCAACCTTTTATTACAATGGTATCATATGAATTGGGAGTGAAATTAATAACAACACAACAAACAATCAATAAAACCAACGAACAAACAGAACAATAACTGTCTAACACCATTTGCGGCAAAAGAAACACAAAAACGAACGAAAGTAAAGTAAATACAAACTGTTACGTATGGCGTCTGGTTACCCGACTAAGTATAATATCGGTTAATTATGACGCGCCGCTTCCTCCCAGTACTACTTCTCAATTTTTTCGAGTTATCTAAAGTCTACTACGCAGAAAAATGTTTTGAATATCTGTATTTTTAGATTCGTTTTAGTAGGCACATTGCAATACTTTTTGACATAATTATAAATTTTGATTTAATTAATTGTTTGCAAGCTTAAGAATAATAGTAACTATTTAATATTAAGCAAAGTAGTAAGATATGCTAGTATAAAAGGAGAATGTGATTTTGAGTTATAGAATAATTTATTTTGGTGATGTTTTATTTCGAAATGAAAAAGGACCCTATAAAAGAACCTTTTTTATGATTTGTTTACCTTTAGTTAAGTACCTAACCAAATGGAGTATAGTCCCTAATTAATATATGGATCGTAAACGCGGCTGCTAAATGTGAGGTCCTAGTTCAAATCCTTTAGACGTGGGAATCAAATCAGTATTGTTTTCCTATGTAGTTCTCAGTATCAGCTTGGAGATTGGATTAGGGGCCGATTAATGGGAAAAGGCTTGCCCCTTGTCACATGGGAGCTAAAAACATACATACAAAACTGAAAAATGCTAATCAGTACCTACCTACACCTTAAAAATACAGAGTGATGAAATGTTCCATATCTTAAGAATGATTGTTATTAATCTCCCAGAATTCCTTCAACCCATTAAAACTATCTTCAGATTTTCATTCAATCCCAGATTGCTAGCATAATGTAAGTTATCTTATTCATAAGATTAAACATTCACCTTCAATCTTTATGAATAACTCGCTTATCAGTTACTAAATAAATTATTTTGCTTTCAGATAAACTCGACGTCATCTCATCGACCGGGTGAGTATTCTCAACATAATTTCAATATCTTTCATAACATTGAGATATTGTGCAGTAGAGAGAACAACGCGAAGAGAGCTATTATTATTATACTAGCTTTCCGCCCGCAGCTTCGCCCGCGTAGACAACACGATTTTGACGGTTTAGTTTTTCCAATTCTGGCGGGAAATTGCAAATTATCCTTACATATCTTTCAGTCCGCTTCTTTGCTCGGGTAGACCACAAAATTTGCCCAACTATATTATTTACCGAAATATAAACGCAGCTTTCCCAAGGTCTAGTCTTTTTTTCGTCAAAATCCAAACGGACTTTCATCCCCTATTTTATCCCCACACAGTTTGAAATTTTAAAAACCCCATATCAAATATTTATTTATTTCTTATCAAGTACCTAAACACAAAGTTTCAGCGTTTATCTTCAATAATGACAAACTTCCATACAAATTTTCATCTCTTATTTCAACCCCTGTTTTACAACAAAATGTAGCTTATATCCTTTCCCAAGGTCTAGTCTATTTTTATTCCAAACTTCATCAAAATCGGTTCCGGCGTTAAACTTGAAAGCGTGACTTTGTTTGGACTTCTAAACGAACTTTCATCCCCACACAGGTCGAAATTTCAAAAACGCTAGAACAAATATTTATTTATTTCTTATCAAGTGCCTTAATAAAAAGTTTCATGGTGTTATCTTGAAAAATGACGAACTCCCATACAAACATTCACCCCCTATTTCAACCCCTTCAAAACTTTTTTTGCAATAAAAGGCAGCCTATGTCCTTTCTCAAGCTTTAGTCTATCCCAGTACCAAATTTCATCAAAATCGGTGTTGAGTGGTTTAGGCGTGAAAGCGTAACAGACGGACAGAGTTACTTTCGCATTTATAATATTAGCAGGGAAGTAGGGATATACAAAAAATGTTTGTATATAGGGCTTAATACTATGTTAGTAACACTTCACTTTGCACTTATTGTCTTTGTGCTGTCCTGTGGCACTTGTCCGCGGAAGCGGCGGAACACCACGTCCTGCGGTAATGCATAACGTATTCCGTTCTAAAGCTAATAATAAAAATTAGGTGTTAATACAAATGCCAGATTTCTTTACTTGCACTATATAGGCGTGGTAACTATTTTCACGCGGCGAAGGGACATTGAAATTGAAATTTTGTTGCTTGAATTGTATTGTACAGCTTAAATGCATAAGTCAAGCACGATAATAAACAATTTATTTTAAAATACGTATTTCTTTAATTATAATGAAGAGTTTAAATACTTACTCTCAAGTAATTATCATAATAAATAATTTATTTTCGTACAAACTTTAACACCCCTTTTTAACCCTTTTAGGGATGAAATTCAAAAAGTCCTCAAATACGTGATTCCTTAATTATATTGAAGAGCATAGATATTAAGGTTCAAGTAATTTTGATAGTATAATTTTTTTTTTCCATAAAAAATTTAAAACCCCTTTTTACCCATTTAAGGGTTGAAATTCAAAAAATACAAAAATACGTACTTCTTTAATTGTATTGCAGAGTATAAATATTAAATTTCAAGTAATTTAAATAATAAAAAAATATTTTCCATATAAACTTTAAAACCCCTTTTTACCCCTTTAACGGATGAAATTCAAAAAATCCTGAAATACGTGTTCCTTTAATTATATTGAACAGCATAAATACTGAATTTCAAGTAATTTCGATAATAAACAATTTATTTTCCATACAAACTTTAACCCCCCTTTTTGCCCATTCAAGGGATGAAATTTAAAAAACATTTAAAGACATGTTTTATCATTTTATATTTAGAGGCTAAATACCAAATTTCATTCATTTTAAATAAGAAATGACCGAGTTTCATACAAACTTTAAACCCCCATTTCACCCCTTTAGGGGATGAATTTCAAAAAATCCTTTCTTAAATGACGCCTAGAGTATAAACGCAATATCCTCACAAAATTTCAAACTTCTATCATTAGTGGTTTCGGCTGGGCGATGATATGTCAGTCGGGACATTGCCTTTTATATATATAGATTATTATTATAAGCATTTATTTCAGACCAAGTCCATATTATTGCTATATCTGAATGAATTGTAGAATTATATCCAAAATTGGAATGAGCACGTGAACGTTGGTAATTTTCTCATCACATTTATATTCGATTTTCATAATATCATAATAATTATCTTCTTTTGTCTCGAAGTAATTAACAAAACCCATCATTGTGCATCAGTATGATGAACTGCTAGTACAAAGTTCCTAGCAATTGAGCTTTACACTTAATGCGCAAGTTTAGTTCTACAACGCTTTGCAAAGATTACTGCGAGGGTGACTAATACCTCAATGATGGATAAAAAAATATCTTTAGGTATCTTAATTAGTGAACCAATCAAGAATGGTCTGTATTGGTTCAAGATAAGTATGTTTGTTTAATGATAGTACAAACAAATGTTCGTTAATGGCGGCCACACGCAAACTTCGCGTGGTTGTTAGTATGAGGTGACAACGCGTGGGCGCACTACATACAATGGTGCCAAAGATTATTTGCATACGACTTTGCGCAGACCCGATATTCAGGATGAATGGACCTTATCTAGCGCGAACGAGGTAATCCTTGATCTCTAGTAATTTAAGCGTTTCCTAATAAGAAGTCAAGAAAATAAACCCCCATAAATAGACTAACAATATTTTATACTCTGACTTTAGAACTTAATGGAGACCAAAAAAATTTTCTATTTAAGTATATGAGACATTTTTTTCTAATATCCTGAGTAAATAATGGTTATCACCAATACTTTCAATTGGAATACAGCTCATCTATAAATGTTGAAACGAACCTATAAATATCATCGGTTCGAAAGACTGCCAGAAGGCACTCTAGATAGGAATACGTCCTGACAATAAAGATATAAGCCCAACTGTATTTTAAATCCCCGGACTTTTAATGATGAATGAAATGAAATGAAAAATAATGAATGAATGAATGAAGGTTTGAATGATACGTTTGTGATGTCTTTGTGTTCACTTAAATAAAATGGTTTCTTTGTTTGGTTCTATTAATAGACAGTATTTGTCACATCTGCGCTAATCGTTCTAGAGCCAGATGTGACATAGTGTTGCGGCAACATTGCGCGGGCGCCGGCGTGGGACGCGTACAAGTAAATAATATACGAATAATTTAAGCACGTGTCGAACATAAATATTTGTTACTGACTACATTTGTTGGGCGGTATTTAACCAAAGTAATCCATATAGCACGTTATAA
The DNA here is from genome assembly GCA_958496365.1 of Subacronicta megacephala. Classification (NCBI taxonomy): domain Eukaryota; kingdom Metazoa; phylum Arthropoda; class Insecta; order Lepidoptera; family Noctuidae; genus Subacronicta; species Subacronicta megacephala. The sequence goes on from OY292526.1 coordinate 573,732, forward strand.
CCTAAGTAAGACTTTCAATACATACTCTGAGTCTTATCATTATTAATCTAATTCTGTAACATTTTTGGGAACGGACTTCCTCTCAGGATGAAATGGGTCAGGCTATAATACTTAGTCTAGTCGGAGGTCCAGTAGGAGTTGCGGTGGCTTAGCGGTCATAGCGTCTGGTGTACTTAACCAGAAGACGCAGGTTTGAATCCTGCCCGCGGTCGTATATTTCCTTCACTAAAATAACAGAATTCATTATTAAATACATAGCATAGTGTTATAAGGTCTGTGTTAGTACTTAATACGAAGTTCTTATATAAGATCGACTTATTCATAATGTTCAGGATTTTTTATTTAGTTTCGTAGAGTCGCCGGTCAATGAGGTTTTCTTGTTAGGTACAGGCTATTGAAATGACGTCACAGGTTTTTTATTTCTTTTTTATCGTTAGCGATGTGAGTATCGTAGCATGTTCGCACGGGTTGCGCGGGCGATAGCGTGGGAGACTCCTGCGTTCAATAATGTTGTAGATAAACTCTGTGAAAGGGCAATTTGATCTTTCCTAGCCTACTATAAAAATGGTAATATTTAAGATCATCCTATTGTTTCATCGATAATATCTTAAGATAATTTCTATTGACTTCCCATAGAAATGCCTTTAGGAATTCCCATGTATAATTATTGCCGACACAATGACAAACGATATAATAGAAATTTATTGATAGGAACTCATAATACTCGTAGATACACATAACATAATTATTATACTGGGAAGACACAGGGAATCCTAGTGTGGGATACAGGGATACTGTAATAGGTACTATTCCTACTTGAAGTGTTCCAAATAATGTTATTTATTAATTAATTTATAGATACACAATAATACACATACACTGACTGTGTTGTAGGCTGGACTAAACTGTTAGGTAACATGTTACTATGTGTTATTTATTGCTAAACAATTTGTCAATGTGACAACAGCCATTATTGTCAAGTTTGCAAAGCTGCGCAGGCGCCAGCGTAGGCGCGAACAATGCCAAATTTTATCGTACGCACGGCTACACAACAAGCTATACAAAACCAGTATAGGTTGACCTTGAATTGTGCGAAAAACGTTAACAATGAGAGGCCAGTCTAAACTGGGTTTTTATAGCTTTATGTATAGCCGTGTGTACTAGCAATTTGATAAATAAGTTATAGTAATTTACATTCTACGAAATTCCAGTTTGGGATATGTTGTCACAGGAATTGGATCGCCTTCCCTTGAACTACAGTCACGCCTTGGCGACATTCGCCACGACTACGACAGGCAATACATCTCTGCCTAACCCAACAGGTATACAGGTGTGATTCTACATAAAAAATCTTACCTCCCGATAAGTAGATGACAATGACTTTTTTTTTAAATTGAGGATTTATGTTATATTTACAAATGTCAAGTTTGGTTTGTGGTTTGGATTTTAAGAATTACATTGACATTTTAACGAGGGTTCATCAATATTACCATGCTACTATTATTAATATTCATAAGCTTTTTGGTTCGATTGATGAAGGATTCCTGGAAAAACTTTCCGGTATTTGGATTTGTGGCCCGTAAATGGACAATAAGCTCGTGAGCTACATATTATATATATGGCACCTGAAAAACCTATACTCTACTGACAAACCATGACCTTGAGGTAAGTTAACCAGCAACATATAACTCTGTGCATAATAGAAGAGGAGCAGCGGCGGAGGCCCAATTACTCCCTCAGTCCACTTCTTTCTCCTTCGCCTCCCTTTTCCTCAATAGGCTCGGTAACGCATGCAACTCCTTTAGTATTACAGATGTCCATGGGCGGCGATGACTACTTACCATCAGGTAGCTCGCCTGCTCGTTTGCCGAGTTATCCCAGAAAAAAAAACATCTCTACTGAACGATTCACTGAATAACACACCATAATGCCTTTCATTATGGTGTGTCCTTACACAGTACCATCATCATATCAGCCAAATGAGGTCAACTGCTGAAAGATGACCTCCCCCATAGATTTCCACAACGACCAGTTATATGCCGCCTGCATGCAACGACTCCCAGTGACCTTTGCCAGGTCGTCAATCCATCTCGTTGGAGGTTGTCCAACACTGCGTTTTCCGGTGCGTGGTCTCCACTCGAGAACCTTTTTGCCGTCCGTTCTACGAGCTATGTGTCCCGCCCACTGCCGCTTAAGTTTGCTAATCTTTTGAGCTATATCAGTAGGGTTCTTCTACGGATCTCCTCAGTTCTAATTTGTTCGCGTAGAGAAATGCTAAGCATAGCTCTCTCCATACCTCGCTGAGTGAGCATTTAGCTTTTTTATGAGACCCGTAGTACCAACTCACATATTTTGATGCGACATTGTAAGTAAATAAATATGTACATGGAGCACTCGGGCTTCACGCAGATCGTCGCTGACAATCAAATTGATGTCGGTATCGGCTCGGCACACGACCGGCATGGCGATCGAACGATATTAGCATGCATACAATGCCCTTGAGGCATTCCTCGACAACCGATTTATAGCGATTTTTGTAAAAGTTCCATTCAAATGAATTAACTGTGAAGCGATTCGGTTAAATTTTAACAAAGATTTAAATAGTAAGAATTATGAATTAGATTATAGGGATAGTGCTCAGTGGTAATGGCTCCGACTTGCGAGTTTTAGGTCGTTGGTTCATCACCGCTGCTCCCAATACTATAAAGGAAACCGAAACCTGTCCTATAACCAAAAAGTGTAAGACATGTGACATCTACTAAACCGCACTGGGCCCGCGTGGTGGATTACGCCCTGTACCTGTGCCTGTGCTAGGCCTGTGTCCCAGCAGTGCAAATATTACTAGGCTGATTATGATATGTTATATAACGAATTATAAACGTGACAACACAAACAAATAAATGGTAATACGCTCGCACCCTATACCTTTGCAGGATCTATATGACCATTAGAATTATCCCAGTGAACTATGGGATATCAATATCGACCCCTCTGCCTAACCCTTACAAAATATAGGCATGATGGTACCAATATTTTGTTGTGTCAGATATTTTACAGCCCCGTTTGGCTGAGTGTTAATCAGAGAACGGTCTACCACCCACCAAGTATTATGACTATTTCTTAATCAAATCTTACGATACAGGCGGAAGTAGACATTATCCACGCCTCATTATAGTTATTACCATATAAGTGGTAATTATTTGAATGGCTTGCATTAGCTGAACTATAATGACTTCCCGGTTAGTTTTGGATTTATGATAGACCTACGCTTGACCGCCAGTTCGCCTAATGTTAAGCGACACGGTATACTATGATAGATATACTACTATGCTAGCGCTTGCCTAGAAGAAATGCATATAAGCTCGCCCTCTAATAAATAGGATCTACATACCGGCAAACGGTGGGTGCACATTTTAGTACACTTCTGCCTAATCCTTTGGGGAATACAGGCGTGATGGTATTAAGCATTATCGTTTATTTAAGTGTCTTTTATCGATAAAAAGCTCATAACTCTCGCACCGAAACACATCAGCCAAAAAAGCGAGCCAAACGTCAAGTGCAGCTGAACAAGCAGCCGCCACCTCCACATTAGCTCGTGTTTGCGCCGCGACGTGCGAAACAATACTCGAGTTACACAAACAGGGCTGACACGCAATCATCCCGCATCCCGTGCGGGAATCGAACCGGCAACCTTAAATAAGCCGATCGATCAGGTCCAAAGACATTTACACAGAATAAAATGAAATAGATACCTGTCAGCATATGCACTAGTTCAATGTTAAATCATGTTAATGTTTTCGTGCGATAAAGTGAAAAAAGATATTAGAGATGATCAATCAGAATTCAGTAAATATTTGTCTAGTGTGTTCGCAATCAATAGTGAAGTGCACCGATTATTTTGTTCCTATAAAAGGAAAAATAACTTCCAAAAATGTAGTAGACAGCCCTGTACCTCGGACGTCGCGGTGGCGGTGGAAGTTAATGTCGGTAACATGATAACTGACAATCGTCGGCACTTACCGACAACGCGCCGTCCGCCCCTACTCACTATATTTACTAGATCGCAGTTCATCGTGTACCAATCGTAGGGGGTTTGCAATTAACTTGTAATGTGTTTGAGGAAGTTGGGGAGGATTATTAGTTGCATTAGTGACGTGTCAGGGGAGGTAGAGCAAAGTAGGAACAGTTTCTGTTTCATATCTACGGCCTCGTTAGTCTATTGGTTCCAAGTGCTACTGATGCGGCAAATGGCAATGTTAAAATCAAAATCTGTCATCATCAACCTATTACATTGTCCCACAGCTGGGCAGTCTCCTCTCAGATGAGAGGGATTAGGCTATAGCTAGTACACTTCACATGCCATCGAGAAAATCTCTTAGGCATGCAGGTTTCCTCACGATGTTTTTCTTCACCGTTAAGTGCGTGATAATTAATTATTAGTACGCATATGACTTTGAAAAGTCAATGCCTTCCAACAGACCAATCATACCACTGGGCTATCACTGCACAAAATAAATTTGTGGCAATGTTAGGGCTGTCTCACAACTTCCCATTTCAATTCAAACACTTGTATTTTGATTTCTTAGGTTTACATAACCAACTATTTAAGGTAACCATGTAACATAACAGTACAAAAGTGTTGTTTATCAGCTATACCGTTTCCACAACAAGGTTGCAACTGGTAACGTGAGTTGCGCGCGCGCATGTTTGCTCGCGGGTTTATTTACAAGCTGTATTGTTTCGGCAAACACACTGCGGTGGTAATTATAATACTTAGTTGAGTCTGTTTTGTGTGGGATACATGCAAGTTTGTATTTAGAAAGTACAGAGAGTCGAATGTGAAAGGTGACTAACTACTTGAACAACGTCAAAAGCATATAAATAAATGTCTTGAAAGCTCCAACAATTAACTTTAACAGACACCATCTTTTATTTAGAAAGCAGATAAGAAAAATAAGTAACGAAATAAATCAATATATGTATGTTATAAGGACCAAAGGAAGGTGTTCCTCCACATGGTCCTTCCCGCCGTTCGGCATATGGACCTAATCTTTGGAGGCAAATCTGGTACGTGCGAGCGCTCTTTTCCAGGTTGTGTTTTCTTGACTCCTACAAAAAATCTATATCCTGTCTCTCCACTTTAACCCACTCTCCCTTATATGGGGCATGTTAACATAAACAATAATTCGCGCCCGAACAGAACACTATGTACCTGTCACCTCCATCTCCTTCCGCTTCCTGTGCCATTTGTGAGCAAAGCAAACTCTCAGCCTTCGGTAGCCGTCCTTGCTTGATACTTACCCGATCAAAGATCGGGCATTTGGCATTTATAAAGGGAGTCCTACGTCTTGCAAGGAAAGAATACAAGCCGCTTATAATATACCTACTAACAATCGGCCTATAAAAAGCTCTGTTGTTTTCTGGGTCTTTTAAAGTGATGAGAAATAATTAAACCAAGAAACACAAGAAGATATAATTGCCGTTATTAATTACCAACTTTATATTTGAGCCTTTCTTCTCCAGTAAGCACATAGAACGCGAATTGCTGGTGATATGTTAGTGTCAAAGCGAAATGAGCGCATTATTTTGCGAGGCTCAGCTTGTACATGTGTATATATTATGCTCCTCTAAAAGTGCTGACGGAATAATGTGAACAAATCCTAACTTGATGGGATTTACAACTTAATTCCCGAAGAAGCTGTGTAGACCAAAAGTTAGCATGCTATTAAAATTCAGAACCTCTAAATATTTCAAACATACATACCAAATTCCTGAAAACAGTCCCTAGAATTGCAATCACGCCTGCAATCGAAGCGACAAAAGCCCGAAGCGTTAGGCAAAGATCTTCTGTTATGTACATGTAGGAGTAATCTACATTTATCGTTGATGATGATGATGGGTCGATTCTATTAGGATGATGAAATAAAACCGTCCGCTTTGAATGTTTGATTAACACTGATTTATTGTAATTATTTTAGTACCGGTTCCGTACAGTACATCCACAGTTAGCCGGTATTTTAAGCTAAAATATGATCTTATCATAAAAGTGATTATAACTTAAAACAATACGAACTTAATAACCAGTCGATTTTAAAGAAAAAAGTACAGACAGAAATATCTTACCGGAGACAAAATCCAATTCGCCACTCTCTTTCTCGTAAAATACAGTGTGTACCGTCTGCAAAACAAGCAATCACGAGCTTAACCTAGTTTAATAATCTCTGAGAGTCGTGACAGTTCGGAGTGAGAGTCTTGGCGTGTCTGGCAGCGAGTACGGCAATACGTTACTGTCGAGTAAACGGGACAGCCCTGACTAATACCAAGCAGGACGACGTGAGTCTTATTGTCTTGTTTATACGCGGAATGTTACCAAAAGGAGATTGTTTACATTATTTATTACAACTTAGATATTTAATCAAATATAAAAAAATCACACACACACGCACCACTTACTGAAAGGGACTCGTAGCCAAATAATAGTACTTTGATCAACCGATGTGCAAGGTAGAGCTTCGCTTGCGGTGGTCAGTCTATGGATGGGTTATAATTCTTAGCAAATCTAAACGCAAATGCGGGTAAAGCCGTCGGTCCTGGTTGTAGGAACACCTATGACAATCGTTAGTGATGATAAAAGTAAGTCCCAAAATCCTGACAACCAGTATTTATAGAAGAGCTGAGTAAGTGACTAGGAGGATCATTAAAACACGTAGGTTACAATGTAGCTAAAATACATACTGGCGAAGAATTAGAAGTCAAATTTCTATGAAAATAAAAAGAAATGAACAGTTCTCAGATAATTTAAGCGGCGTTAGCCTAATAGATAGGGCGTTGGACTTGCGATTATTTGGTTGCCGGTTCGAAACCCACCCATTGAAATACCGGCGTGAACACACGTAGCAAAAGCATTTCACTTAGCACGAGGGGCTAACAAGAATACTAGTAATTTGCGATCCACATTGCTAGTAAGCTTTTTTTAAACCAAAAAAACACATTTGTAGCATTTCTGCCGTCGTTAAATTTAATCATCTAACCAAAGTCCTGACACCCCTGTCTCCTAAGTAAGATTCCTGGCATGTGTACTACAAAGCAATACAAAACGTCAAGCGAACAAGGACGATATCACGATGTCCATGTTATTGCGACAAGTGACAGCCCTGACAAATGAAAGACGACCGTGCTGAGGTGTGTACTGTATACTGTGTACCATATACTCGTAACACAATTGAAAATGCCAAGATAATTTTACGTACCTACCTATTGTCATTTGGTATACAAGGAAAAACATACTTTGAACCTCGTACAACTAAACTGTGGAATGAACTGTCGCCTGCAGTATTTCCGACCCAATAAGGCCTTCAAACCTTTAAGGAAAGAGCGTACTCCTTTTTAAAAGACCGGGTACGCACTTGTGACTCCTCGTGTGTTCGGTGTCCATGGGCGGCAGTAATCGCTTACCATCAGGTGATCCGTCTGCTCGTTTACCCTTTATCCCATTAAAAAACCACATTTTTTTTTACCTTAAGTCAGTAACGATACCACGGTCTTTTTATTGGCCTCCTTGGTCTTGAGGTCGCAAGGATGCGTTGACCTGCCTTGGTCACATTACTCTAGCGTAGCAGTCGCGCTTACGACTTCTAGACTTATGAGGCAGTGATTACTGAAATTGCATAATGGTCTAAACAAAATATAGCATTAGGAACTATCATTTGCATCAATATTGTCAACTCTTATTTGCCCACGGTTCTTGAAGTATGCAAAAGCATAGCATCGACTAGCAATAAAACACAGTTCATGAATAATTAATAGTATCACATTTAGTCCTGCTTAGCATTAAACGAGACAAATAAGTTGTAGGTATAATGGCTCTATAAACGTTTAATGAGCGTTATTATTGCGTCATAACAATTTGCTAAACATTTAATTAAATGCAGGAAATGAAATTTCGATTGAAAAATCAGATTTTGCAATAGTTGATAATTATCACTTCCTATTATAAATATGTAAAAACTAATATAAGTAATAAAAAAATACTGACCGACATGAAGATAAGTATTTAATAGTTGCTAGAAAAAAATATATTCGAAAAGCAAATAAAATAATTCTACAACCACTGTAAGTATTCTTAATTCAAACATGTACTATAAAAAGTCGTTCACACCAGCAAACAGCGAGAATTTATCGCTTATGCATAATTAAATTCAAATCATAATTACCACATACCTACCGGCAACAGTTTTCGCAACAAGTGTGTGCGCACCCTAATACATGATCCGTAGGGCTGCCACCTGATTTATGATCTTCCAGACAAACGCGTTATAATATACAAACTTATATTTACGCTAATGCCACATAAAAATCAACCTTATCTGATCGTACTACGGCAATCTTTGTTTTTTTTATAAACACGTGTAAGGAAATTATGAATCAGCCTCGCCATATTGAATTTTAACAGCAATTGCGAATAAAACCATCAGCGTGTCAAAATATTTAAAGTTATTTGTGTGCGCGGGAGTGCGAGGAAGCTGTTAGAAGCGGCCATTGTTTTTATTTATATTTGAATATGGAAGCCGTTTAATTTTGTTACTTTTCAAAGTTATAAATATCATAAATGGAACAATATATTTTTATTTGCGTACATGACATGCTCACAATTTATTTTAACGGCACGATGCCGTCATACTGGTAAATACTGATAAAACAACCACAACTTACTAGTTTCATGACACATTGCTCTTGTTTTCAATAAAATTTGTTTTGCAAGCTATCGACAAACTAATTACGAAACGAATTAAGCAAGTTAGCGAGCTCCCTTATATGTTGTTAGAGTCTGCGCACTATGGATATAGTGTTTTGCATAGGCAATCCTCAAGCCAGAAGAAAAAACCTTAAATATGCCTGAATAAAATTAAAATTCACCCATATAAAAGACCGCGGGAGTTGAATTCTGTACAAACATTTATCGTAATTTAACCAAATTATGCCTTAAATCGGAGTGTCATACATTTAACAATTCTAGCTCATCAGTACCCTCAAAACCTCTCCTGTATAGTTGATGCGTCTGCAACCACAATTCTCACACCCAGACCTGGAACTGTCCTCAAATCGAAAAATCCGAGCTGCTACTGAGAATTTCACAGTAAAACCCAATAACGCTACTCGACCCTGGACTCCAGACCTCTAACTTAGCCGTCGATAGGCTCGTCCATAACTTTTATAAGCCGTCAACCGTTGAACCGAAAATACTCTAAAACTCTATATCATAAGCACCTTCTCTATAAAGGACACTTATATTATATCCACATACTGCCTGCGTGCCTACATCTCGACCTAGATTTCATCACAACTAGTTCTGAATAATTCAGCTCCAACCACAAATAACGACTAATTACATATTATTTATGGTCTATAAATTATACATCGACGCTAACTTCTATAAATTTATGATAACATAAACACATAACTTTGTAGTTAATGATTTAGACACGCGGTTAGTTATTAAAATGGCAGATTATAATTAATTTATGATTATACATTATACTAGTAGAAAATTTAATATATAAGATAACTGAAGACTGCCTCATAATTCTAGTGGTCTTAAGCGTGAGTGCTACGCTAGGTGCTAGCTACGTGAGGTCCTGGGTTCGTTTCCCACGTCGAACAAAGTATTATTTGTTTTTTTTATGAAATGCACAGTAGCAGCTTGGAGTCTGGATTTGTCCCCAGTTAATGGCAATAGTCCCCCTATTACATGAGACTTAAACATACCGGCGAAGTGTGGGTGTAAATTAGTACACCTCTGCCTAACCCTTCGTGGAATACAGGCGTGACGTTATGTTATGACATTTTTTTTTATTATAAGTTGGCAATTCTTGAAAAATGTGTTCTTAAGTTTTAATCACAAAAGCACTTTCGTATTTCAATTTACCTTACATTGAAACATTGAAATATGAAAGTGCTTGCAAATAGCAATACTTGACCGACAGTGAATTAAATTACATTGTAATATGCAAATATTTATAACCCCAATTGAAATGTTCAAGCTAGCTCTAAAGCAATTGTGATCGAAATGTTATTCAAAATGGGTCTAGTCATTATGTCTATGGCTTATTTGAACCCTAAAGCGGATACATGCAGCACTTTAAATGCTAAATAATGTATGTAAATTATTCGTAAGCAATCATGACGTCATAGCTCTAGCGAGAACTAGCATATCTACAATATACATGGACGATAGACATCAACCAATAGGAACCTCCCAATAACCAATATCAACAGGTTAAGAAAGGTACCTGGTGATGTTGACACATTTTAACGCACACTCACGCACGCGGCTACACATCAAGCTATGTATACATATCAAATCTACGCTGGCCTCTTATTATATGGGAGCAATATACAATGCGAGATCAGCTTAAACTGGATACGTATTGCTTGATGTGTAGCCGTGTGTACATGTTGTTCACCTTAACGTACCTTAATTTTCGTGAAATATGAGGCCATCCTAATGGAATGCGAGGTCTAAATCACGATTAATAGTTTTCAGAAACATCGAAAAATATTAAAATGCTATAATAATTAATGTGTCAATTCTAAAATATGTCGGTCTACACTATTTAAAATGATTGTATAAACGGCAAAAATTCTTAGAAAAACAATCAAGTTGTACTGACATATGTGAGCTGCGCCCGCGCAGTGCCAACGTCTCGTTAAGAATTACACAATAAGGCCCATAGCACACGTGATACTTTTTGCAGCTAAGTTCCGCGAGTTTTATGTAGTTGTAAAAATATTCTTTATCTATAACCTTTTTTACTGCCTCACTAGTCTAATGGTCCTAAGCGCGACTGCTACGCTAGAGGTCCTGGGGAGGTTCGATCCCCAGAGAAACGAGAAAAGGTTCATGGCAATAGGTTTGCCCCCTATTAGGTACATGGGACCAAAACATACCGGTGAAATGTGGGTGTTATGGTGTACATTAGTACACCTCCCCGGTATATTATGTTATGTTTTTATAACCGTTATTAGTCCGTACGTTTTCCTAAAATAAATAAGTAAATAACTGACTTTTCAGGTGTCAGCCATTGAGAACCAACACATAGCCAATACAAGTTAAAAAAAAAAATGAACGAAATAATGTCGATTTGAAATGGACAGCCTTTATCAGATTAAGAAATCAAAGACAGTATTACAGCTTACAGCTTGATCATTAGCTAATTAAAAGAGCCTAAGTGACGGATACGGAAAAAAAAGAAAAGCATGAGACAAGAAACTTTCTAGGAATAGTGGTTGTTGCAAGACTGCAGACGCCGTAAATATACTTAATTTGGTACCCATAAGTCATGGTGGCCCTCGATCATCCGCCGTCTGCAGTCATGGCATTGGGATTCGTGACATTCGCCACAACCATGACAGGCTGTGTAGCACCCCTTGACTCCCGCCTCGCATCCCGTTCGAAAGCAGGTTCGTTCGTACCTATTTTTTGCTGGCCTGACCTACCTTTTTACGTAGTCGGGTATACAGTATCGTGTGTCTTCACTCTAAGACGTATGATATTCGTATCAGTAAAATTAATGTGCAAACATTATAGAAGCAAAAACATACAACTTATCAATGTGATTTATTTGTATTTTTTCTAATCTAGCACTAAAGGTCTCTTCAGAGGTCACTATAATTATAAATCGCTTTTTGTGCCAATTTTTTATTAGTTTGTTTATAATGTTAAGGTCTAAGTTCAAATATTTTTGTATATAACGACAAAAAAACTATGTAAGTATTCAAGATTAATTGCTGTAACGATCATCAATATTTTTTTAATTTATGAATAAGGTTACGAGTTTCTTTATTCTAAATGATTTTAGTGCAACTATCAAATATAACAATTATGACAAAAGTCATGACCTATTGTCAAAATAAAAACTAGCCAATATTATAATTCATTTTTAATTAATTTTCATATTATGTTTGAATATTTTTAGGGTTCCCTACCTCGAAAGGAAAAAACGGAACCCATATAGAATCACTTTGTTGTCCGTCCGTTCGTCCGTCCGTCTGTCTCTCTGTCAAGACCCTTTTCTCAAGAACGCGTGGAGGTATAAAGTTGGAATTTATATCAAATACTCAGGTCTACTGTCCCTTGGAGCTGGAAAATCAAACTTCTAAGCCAACGCAATCAACAAATACAACCGTTTATGCCGCAAATTTTCGCAAATTTTTGACACTCGCAAGGGAATCAAAACCTACAAGGTTCTTCCCGTGAACTCATAATCTTGAAATTTAGTACGAAGCAACGTCTTATAGCACAAATAAAGGAAAAATTGCGAAAAACGTAAATTTTTAGTTACAACATATATAGGTTTGTACGGAACCCTCGGTGCGCGAGTCCGACTCGCACTTGGCCAGTTTTTTTTATTATGTTATAAGAACAATACTGTTAGGTTATAGATATATACTTTACAATAAGAATCCGTAATCAGGAATATCTTGACGTCACATTCCATAATTATGTTCCGTACATTTCCATGTGAACACCATAATTGACTTAAGATGTATATGACAGTAAAAATTTTCATATGCTCTCATATAAGATCAAAAGTGGACCAACTTTTCTGCAATTAAACATTTGAATTTGAATTGACCTACGAAGATGACTCTTCGTAGGTCCATTCGCCTGTTTTTTACCAAACATATAACCCTTCTTATGTCTACTACTCTAAGAACTAAAAACATAGTAAGTTGGACAATCTCTCCCAAGTTGCTACTTAGCACGGTGATGATAGAAAGGTACAGTAATACATGTTATCCCAGTTGTTCCCACAAACAAACTGTCCCTATCCTCAATAAACTTTCTGTTCATATGCAGTCAAAGAGTTGATGGAAATATTACTTTTCATGAGAATATTAAACTGTCATTATGATATCTTATACAGACAAAAAGACAAATAGGCACAAAAAAATATAGAAGTGAGTCAATTTTTCTGTATGTGGCTGCAGGAATAAACTGCTTTAACAATTTTGAACAAATGCAATTTGGCATGCATATAATCAAAATACATTAAAACATACAGACGAATTGAGAACCTCCTCCTTTTTGAAGTCGGTTGAAAACACAACTATGTAAGATACTTTTCATTCCGATATTCGCTGATCGTTCAGCCCATCCCGGGCAATCAGGCTTGTCAACCAGTTTACTGGCTTATCTTTTATTAATGAGGTACCTATTTGTCGTGTATGTTCTGCTAATACAATACAACATAAATATCTCTAATAGAACGCATTATTATCTAGTTGTATCAAAATTTCCTTCGTAGTTTGCCCTACACTACGCATCAGAAATCGTAGGCAAAGGCTAGTCTCATAAGGATCTTGGTACAATTCAAATCGTCATACGATCACCATACGTAGAAACAATGTCCCACGATAAATCCGTCGTCGCGCGGCGCCATAACGCATGCGCTACAAATTGTAATGCGCTCGCGCCTTTAAACGTGTCAACGCTGCGCCTGCGACGCCCCAACGTAATGTACAGACGACAACGCGATGACTGCCACGGATATGGGAGTAAATAAAACAAAGATATTTTGTGTTTGTAAAAAAATATGTACGAAAAATTGATTTATCATTAATTTTACAAGGGAAGAGACTCAAACAGGCATGCTACAGCCTACAGCCTGACTTCATCCACTGCTGGGTATTACGCCTCACCCCGTTTATGCCATCCACCATGAGATTGGAACCGGCTTGCTTAAAGCTCTACAATTATTTTCTGAGTCGCACTCTTCAGCATGTTGGACGATGGCCTGAGCAATCTTATTATCAGAGAACAGACTACTGTTATCAGCAATAATAAATAGTATCCTTAATATTGTACCAACTATTATAAAAAAGCTTAAAAGCAAAAAAGTTATATATTATTTTTTTTAAACAGAAAAGCCATGTGCTATTTACGCGAGAGCATCTCAGCCTAAAGAAATACCAAAACAGATCGCACTATATCTGCCAAAGTATAAAAAAACACTATACAGCAGAATGCGCGTGCGCCGCTAAACGTGTCAACGTTGGACCTGTCATCGTAATGAACGGCAAATAACGCGAGGTCTGCCACGGATACAAGAAAAATAAAACGAAGCTTTGCTAATAACGTGTATAGTGACAGTGACAGAAGACATTTAGAAAAGAAATAAATTTTGCTAAACAAGGGATAGAACTGCTTCGTCTAAATTGTTTTTTTTAAACCACTTTTTTTAACCATGTAAAAGGGGACGAGGCTATTGCCAATTTAATGGCACATATCCAAACTCCGAGCTAACACTGAGAATTTCATAGGGAAACTCAATAACACTGCTCAACCTGGGAGGGAATATAACAAATAATCGCGCTTGGGACCAATACACTTATGAGGCAGTCTTACAATACAAAAATCTGGTTAAACGATTTTTCTAGTAATAGGTACAACTTATAATTTAAACTTAAAGTTTACTATAATCAGAATAAATCACTAAGGTAATACACAAGTTTCAGCCTCTATTATGGAAATGGGAAAACTTTTGCACAAGTTTTAATGAATTCAAGAATTCAGGCCACTTGGAATTCTGTGAAAACTGTTAGGAGATTATCGTCTTTACTTTATGTTGTTTACTAAGAATAATTTCGAAGATATTGTTTGGGGTACAATTGAATTTTAAATTGCTGGAAAATCTAATAAGGCTTGATAATTTACGATCTATATTTCCCGGTGGATTAGGCAGAGGAGAACTAATCTACACTCACATTCGCAAATATGTTTAGATCCCATGTCATGAGAGGCGAGCCTATTGCCATTAACCTGATACAAATCCAGACCCGAGCTGATACTGAGAATTTTATAGAATTATTTATTATTACAAACTAAAATAATTTTGCTGCTTCAATCGGTCTGTGCAGCATGCCCTTCATATCAGCCGTCATCTCATCATTCACTCTCTTTCCCTTCAAGCATTTAAAAATTTATAATATTTTTAGACTGCCTCATTAGTCTAGTGGTCCTAACCGCGACTGCTACGCTAGATGTCCTGGGTTCGATCCCCAGGTCGAGCAGTGTTATTGGGTTTTTCTATGAAATTCCCAGTAGCAGCTCGGAGTCTGGATTTGTGCCCGGTTAAAGGCAACAGGCTCGCCCTCTATTACATGGGACCTAAACATACCGGCGAAGTGTGGGTGTACATTAGTACACCTCTGCCTAACCCTTCGGGGAATACAGGCGTGATGGTATGTTATGATGGTATGTTATAATATTTTTATAATGAATGCCTCATAAATAGTCTAGGTAGATACTTGAGCAGATCTTACTAGGTAGAACCACAGATAAAGTCAACATCCTAACGTCCAACACAAAACTAGTACTATATAATTTTAACGGCACTATTCACTTACAGACGTCCTTGTTTCGCCCGGCCACTCCGTTCCGAGTTATAATGGTAATGTGAGAGGTTATCGCGCGCGACTCTGCGCCCGCGCACCCACAGATTTCTGCGACTCCTTATCATTACAGTTCGTAGTTACTGTTTCGAGAAGGATTATTATCGTGACCGGGTTTCTTGGTATTAGTATATCGTGATTGAATTCTTGGTAAATAATTATTCAAGGTAAGGTCAATATATTTTTAAAGTGATTGATGTGACATACAAGCGTGCGATATTCATTGCAGTATCTAAAATATTAGAATCCTATTCTAAAGCAAGTATGCTTTATTTTAAAAGATTTGTAGATAACTTCAATATATAAAAAAAAATCATACTTTTAACATTATTATTTAAAAGAGTAGCTATGAAGTTTTTTCCACGTTTTTCTTCATAAAATCACACTTCTTGTAACCTAGCTTTTTTTCCTTCAGAGTTTTCCATAAGGTCAGCTTAACCCGGGCATAGGATGGCTAGATAATTATATACATAGGTAACATTAACGCTGCAAAACAGTACAATAAAAACTGCTTCTGAGTACATAATGCTCTAATTGAAATAAAACACTCTCTAACTCATAATGTCGATATTTTCAAACCAATATCGCTCTAAAAATATTCTGAAAATATTACAAAATAAAATGTAACCCGATCTCGATCTTCGTCATATAAATAGCACCTGTCTTCATAGTATGGTCTGACGGCTACACATTTACATAAGATACCATATAAACATAGCACCACCCTGCTATAAAAGGGGTAGGCAGCAAAAACAGCACAATTATGATAATGCGAACGTATCGCAGAGACATCGTTATTTTTTACGCTCTCATTACAAACTTGCTAAATAATTCATTTGGACTATATTTAAACTCATTGCGCTATGTTCGATGTATTGAATTAAATGAGACAAAAAAAACTTGCTGTCTGGCCGCTCCTGACTTCGTGCGTCATCTCTTCTGTTATAAAATTGATTAACACTTACCTAATACAGAATGATAATTTTCGGTTCATAGTTCACTTGAATATTGAGAATTACAAAATAAAACATTATTAACAATAGTTACGAATTAACGAAAATATAGACAGACATACTAGTTTAACAAATACAATTTTAATTTATTTAAAAAATGCTTATGGATGTGGAAACTTTTGTATATTTTGGAAATTAGTTAAATATATAGCTGAGCTCCTTCTAATTCTTTCAAATTATTTCCTCAAATTTTGCGTGAAGAAATCTACACACCTACTGAGGCTCCACAAATAATTGAATAAGCCTTTGGTGTATATCAAGAACAATGACTTAATCGTCGAATTTTACTTACCATCTCAGGTTTCTCGTTGACGCCAACTATTTAGTAGAAGTTAAGTCACACAGACGAACAGACGTGTATAAATATTATGAGTTAGTGGGTAGTGTAGTAGAGGTGTCGTATGAACATACTCAAAACGTGAGACATTATGCGATACGGGTTTTTCTCGGAAATTCGCAGCATCCGATGCTCACGCGCAGGGTTGTGGCGTAAAATTACAATATTGTATCTATCTCAAGTTTTCAATACTTTTTAAGACACCATTAACTTAGAAGTTTAGTGAGTGACAGTTGCTATATGTCAGCAACAGATATTCAGAATTTTATAGAAAAAGTAACGCGTTCGTCAACCGAGGAATCGAAGCCAGGACCTCCGACTTAGCAGCCACTTTTATGACTATAAGAAGACTATGGAGGCAAAAAAGTATCTCAAAAAATAAAATATTTTTATGGCATGACATGGTAAAATATGAGGAGATTATACACTTATAGATAAAACGTTCGTTAAAGCTAGACTAGTCTAGTCTAGAAAGAATGAAAGTTTATGCTGAGTTGCAACACAAGACAAAAACAAACGAAACGTATAAATTACTATTCCAATTAAACCTATAATAAAGCTACTAACTGACTTGTCAATCGCTAATTAACTTTATTTACCGCGTCAGCCCTGTCGGAACTACGGCACGGCGCGGCGCGGCGTCGCCTGCGCAGCTCCCCTTAACAAGCGAGGCGACACCGCGCATGCGCCATAGAATCTTAATTACAAACTATCTTTCGCGCCATCTCTTGGGAACAGGTATCGTAATTAAATACTTTAACGCAATACCTTGTGCCAATGAAGGAGCTAATATTTTGTAAACTTTCTTTCCGTTTATTGCTAATTAATGGACTAAGAAAAACAGACGGATACAGAAATAGCTTTAAAAAGGTCCCTAATCTGCCTGTATGATAGAAACTACATATATATGTAAGTGGAGTGAGAAAACACCCGTGTGGTTTTAATCGGCAAATCACCCACATTAGGTGGAGTCCGACCCAACCCGTCGCCTTACCCAAGCGACGATAGTCCATGAGGATGCCACACGCAAAAAAGGAGTTACGGAGTAAATAATAACTACACTAATGAATCGATCTGAATTAATCAAGGTTAACTTGCGCTTGCCGCGAAGGATCCTTAGCACATCTTCGCTTACGTCATTTTCCCGGTTAATCGAAGATCTTTTTACAATCATAGTCAGAAGCCTAAAGAGCCTGAAGATCACTTTATCCATACAATGTAGTGGCCAGAAATTAGGTTGCGAAGGTCTGACAGCAGTCGCTCCGTGAAATAAATACTGATATTTAGTAGCAGCTGGTTAGAATAGGAGCCATCTTATATATATATATATAGTAGTACATCTTATATATATGGATAGTATAGCTAGTGGAGTAGAGTCTCATAAGTCGAGGCTACCTTCAAAACCATTTGTTGTGGTAGGGCCACGCTGTTCGCAGCATGAATGGGCCGGCTTGACCGCGGAAGTACCACACTCTCGCAGAAGACCGACGTCCGAGTAGTAGCGTTTCACTACTGCACTTTGTTCTGTGAGCGAGAGGGCCGGAAGCCCAATTCCTCCATCTTCCTTCTCCTCTTCTCCTTCCCCTCGCTTTCCCTAAATAGGCTCGGCAACGCATCTGCAATACCTTTGGTTTTGCACATGTCCATGGGCGGCGATGACTACTTACCATCAGCTAGCTCACCAGCTCGTTTACCGAAAAATCGCATAAAACAAATATATTAATTCACACACAATATAAATTTAATTGTCATTTTATTCCCGAAACTTAAAACTGGTGCAACGTCCCCATGTAAGCAGTAAACCGTCCACAATTCCTTGTGAACACCTCATCTCCAGTTTCATGACCGACATAATTCTTAAATCGTCGCCGAATTTCCCATGGTGTGACGTCACTTTACGACATTGCTTACAGACACTAAAACGGAATAGTGGTGCCTTATGCGTGGCACCACTATTCCGTTTTAGTGTTCAAAATCTTAAGTCAAAGTCAAAAGAAAGCCGAAAGTCTAAGGCCGAAAGTTGAAAGTCTAAAGCCGAAAGTCAAGGCCGAAAGCCGAAAGTCGAAAGTCGAAAGTCGCAAGTCGAAAGTCGAACGTCAAAAGTCGAAAGTCGAAAGCCGAAAGCCGGATGTCGAAATTCGAAAGACGAAAGCTGAAAGCCGAAAACCAAAAGTCGAATGTCGAAAGTCGATAGTTGATAGACGAAAGTAGAGTCGAACGTCGAAAGTTGAGTAGTGTCGAAAGTCGAAGGCCGAACGCCGAAAATCGAAAATCGAAAGTTGAGTCGTGTCGAATGTCGAAGGCCGAAAGCCGAAAGCCGAAAGCCGAAGCTCGATAGTCGAAAGTCGATAGTCGAAAGTCGAAAGTCGAAAGTCGAAAGTCGAAAGTCGAAAGTCGAAAGTCGAAAGTCGAAAGTCGAAAGTCGAAAGTCGAAAGTCGAAAGTCGAAAGTCGAAAGTCGAAAGTCGAAAGTCGAAAGTCGAAAGTCGAAAGTCGAAAGTCGAAAGTCGAAAGTCGATAGTCGAAAGTCGAAAGTCGAAAGTCGAAAGTCGAAAGTCGAAAGTCGAAAGTCGAAAGTCGAAAGTCGAAAGTCGAAAGTCGAAAGTCGAAAGTCGAAAGTAGAAAGTCGAAAGTCGAAAGTCGAAAGTCGAAAGTCGAAAGTCGAAAGTCGAAAGTCAAAAGTCGAATGTCGAAGGCCGAAAGCCGAAGGCCGAAAGTCGAGTCGAAAGTCGAAAGCCGAAACCGAAAGTTGAAAGTCGAATGTCGAAGGCCGAAAGCCGAAGGCCGAAAGCCGAAAGCCGAAACTCGATAGTCGAAAGTCGATAGTCGAAAGTCGAAAGTCGAAAGTCGAAAGTCGAAAGTCGAAAGTCGAAAGTCGAAAGTCGAAAGTCGAAAGTCGAAAGTCGAAAGTCGAAAGTCGAAAGTCGAAAGTCGAAAGTCGAAAGTCGAAAGTCGAAAGTCGAATGTCGAAGGCCGAAAGCCGAAGGCCGAAAGTCGAGTCGAAAGTCGAAAGTCGAAAGTCGAAAGTCGAAAGTCGAAAGTCGAAAGTCGAAAGTCGAAAGTCGAAAGTCGAAAGTCGAAAGTCGAAAGTCGATAGTCGAAAGTCGAAAGTCGAAAGTCGAAAGTCGAAAGTCGAAAGTCGAAAGTCGAAAGTCGAAAGTCGAAAGTCGAAAGTCGAAAGTCGAAAGTAGAAAGTCGAAAGTCGAAAGTCGAAAGTCGAAAGTCGAAAGTCGAAAGTCGAAAGTCGAAAGTCGAAAGTCAAAAGTCGAATGTCGAAGGCCGAAAGCCGAAGGCCGAAAGTCGAGTCGAAAGTCGAAAGCCGAAACCGAAAGTTGAAAGTCGAATGTCGAAGGCCGAAAGCCGAAGGCCGAAAGCCGAAAGCCGAAACTCGATAGTCGAAAGTCGATAGTCGAAAGTCGAAAGTCGAAAGTCGAAAGTCGAAAGTCGAAAGTCGAAAGTCGAAAGTCGAAAGTCGAAAGTCGAAAGTCGAAAGTCGAAAGTCGAAAGTCGA
Source organism: Subacronicta megacephala (assembly GCA_958496365.1). Lineage (NCBI taxonomy): Eukaryota > Metazoa > Arthropoda > Insecta > Lepidoptera > Noctuidae > Subacronicta > Subacronicta megacephala. The sequence goes on from OY292526.1 coordinate 594,045, forward strand.
AAGTCGAATGTCGAAGGCCGAAAGCCGAAGGCCGAAAGTCGAGTCGAAAGTCGAAAGCCGAAACCGAAAGTTGAAAGTCGAATGTCGAAGGCCGAAAGCCGAAGGCCGAAAGCCGAAAGCCGAAACTCGATAGTCGAAAGTCGATAGTCGAAAGTCGAAAGTCGAAAGTCGAAAGTCGAAAGTCGAAAGTCGAAAGTCGAAAGTCGAAAGTCGAAAGTCGAAAGTCGAAAGTCGAAAGTCGAAAGTCGAAAGTCGAAAGTCGAAAGTCGAAAGTCGAAAGTCGAAAGTCGAAAGTCGAAAGTCGAAAGTCGAAAGTCGAAAGTCGAAAGTCGAAAGTCGAAAGTCGAAAGTCGAAAGTCTAAAGTCTAAAGTCTAAAGTCTAAAGTCTAAAGTCTAAAGTCGAAAATCGAAAGTCGAAAGTCGAAGGCCGAGGGCCGAAAGCCGAAAGCCGAAAGCCGAAAGCTAAAAGCCTGAGTCGTGTCGAAAGTCGAAGGCTGAGAGCCGAAAGCCGAAAGTCGAAAGCCGAAACCGAAAGTTGAAAGTCGAATGTCGAAGGCCGAAAGCCGAAGGCCGAAAGTCGAGTCGAAAGTCGAAAGTTGAAAGTCGAAAGCCAAAACCGAAAGTTGAAAGTCGAATGTCGAAGGCCGAAAGCCGAAGGCCGAAAGTTGAAAGTCAAAGGCCGAGAGCCGAAAGCCGAAAGCCGAAAGCCGAAAGCTAAAAGCCTGAGTCGTGTCGAAAGTCGAAGGCTGAGAGCCGAAAGCCGAAAGCCGAAAGCTAAAAACCAAAAGCCGAAAGCCGAAAGTCGATAGTCGAAAGCCGAAAGTCGATAGTCGAAAGCCGAAACCGAAAGTCGAAAGTTGAGTCGTGTCGAAAGTTGAAGGCCGAGAGCCGAAAGCCGAAAGTCGATAGTCGAAAGCCGAAACCGAAAGTCGAAAGTTGAGTCGTGTCGAAAGTTGAAGGCCGAAAGCCGAAAGCCGAAAGCTAAAAACCAAAAGCCGAAAGTCGAAAGTTGAAAGTCGAAAGACGAAAGTCGAAACTCGAAAGTCGAAGGCCGAGAGCCGAAAGCCGAAAGCCGAAAGCCGAAAGCTGAAAGCCGAAAGCCGAAAGTCGATAGTCGAAAGCCGAAACTGAAAGTTGGAAGTTGAATGTCGAAGGCCGAATGCCGAAGGCCGAAAGCCGAAAGTCGAAAGTCGAAAGTCGAAAGTCGAAAGTCGAAAGTCGAAAGTCGAAAGTCGAAAGTCGAAAGTCGAAAGTCGAAAGTCGAGTCGAAAGTCGAAAGTCGAAAGTCAAAAGTCGAAAGTCGAAAATCGAACGTCGAAAGTCGAAAGTTGAAAGCCGAAAGCCGAAAGCCAAAAACCAAAAGCCGAAAGCCGAAAGCCGAAAGTCGAAAGCCGAAAGCCGAAACCGAAAGTTAAAAGTCGAAAGTTGAAAGTCAAAAGCCGGAAGCCGGAAGCCGGAAGCCGGAAGCCGGAAGCCAAGTCTTTAGTCGAAAGCCGAAACCGAAAGTTGAAAGTCGAAAGACGAAGGCCGAAAGCCGAAGGCCGAAAGCCGAAGGCCGAAAGCCGAAGGCCGAAAGCCAACAGCCGAAAGCCGAAATACGATAGTCGAAAGTCGAAAGACGAAATTCGAAAGCCGAAAGCCGAAAGTTGAAAGTTGAGTCGTGTCGAAAGTCGAAGGCTGAAAGCCGAAAGCTGAAAGCCGAAAGCCGAAAGTCGAAGGCCGAAAGCCGAAAGCTGAAAGCTGAAAGCCGAAAGCTGAAAGCCGAAAGCCGAAAGCCGAAACCGAAAGTTGAAAGTCAATAGTCGAAAGTCGAAAGCCGAAAGTCAAAAGCTGAGTCGTGTCGAAAGTCGAAGGCCGACAGCCGAAAGCTGAAAGCCGAAACCCGAAAGCTGAAAGCCGAAAGCCGAAGGCCGAAAGCCGAAGGCCGAAAGTCAAAAGCCGAAAGCCGAAATACGATAGTCGAAAGTCGAAAGACGAAATTCGAAAGCCGAAAGTTGAAAGTCGAACGTCGAAAGTCGAAGACGGAAAGCCGAAGGCCGAAAGCCGAAAGCCGAAAGCTAAAAGCCGAAAGCCGAAAGTCGATAGTCAAAAGCGGAAACCGAAAGTTGAAAGTCGAAAGTCGAAGACCGAAAGTTGAAAGTCGAAAGTCGAAGACCGAAAGCCGAAGGCCGAAAGCCGAAAGCCAAAAGCCGAAAGCCGAAAGCCGAAATACGATAGTCGAAAGTCGAAATTCGAAAGCCGAAAGCCGAAAGCCGAAAGCCGAAAGTCGAAAGTTAAGTCGTGTCGAAAGTCGAAGGCCGAGAGCCAAAAGCTGAAAGCCGAAAGCCGAAAGCCGAAAGCCGAAAGCTGAAACCGAAAGTTGAAAGTCGATAGTCGAAAGTCGAAATTCGAAAGCCGAAAGCCGAAAGCCCAAAGCCGAAAGCCCAAACCGAAAGTTGAACATTGAAAGTTGAAAGTCGAAAGTTGAAAGTCGAAAGCCGGAAGCCGGAAGCCGGAAGCCGGAAGCCGGAAGCCGGAAGCCGGAAGCCGAAACCGAAAGTAAAAAGTCGAATGTCGAAGGCCGAAAGCCGAAGGCCGAAAGTCGAAAGTCGAAAGCCGAAAGTCGAAAGTTGAGTCGTGTCGAAAGTCGAAGACCGAGAGCCGAAAGCCGAAAGCCGAAAGCTAAAAGCTGAAAGCCGAAAGCCGAAAGTCGATAGTCGAAAGCCGAAACCGAAAGTTGAAAGTCGAAGGCCGAAAGCCCAAACCGAAAGTTGAACATTGAAAGTTGAAAGTCGAAAGTTGAAAGTCGAAAGCCGGAAGCCGGAAGCCGGAAGCCGGAAGCCGGAAGCCGGAAGCCGGAAGCCGAAACCGAAAGTAAAAAGTCGAATGTCGAAGGCCGAAAGCCGAAGGCCGAAAGTCGAAAGTCGAAAGTCGAAAGTTGAGGGCCGAAAGCCAAAAACCAAAAGCCGAAAGCCGAAAGTCGAAAGCCGAAAGTCGATAGTCGAAAGCCCAAACCGAAAGTTGAAAGTCGAAGGCCGAAAGCCGAAAGCCGAAAGTCGAAGGCCGAAAGCCGAAAGTCGAAAGTTGAGTCGTGTCGAAAGTCGAAGACCGAGAGCCGAAAGCCGAAAGCCGAAAGCTAAAAGCTGAAAGCCGAAAGCCGAAAGTCGATAGTCGAAAGCCGAAACCGAAAGTTGAAAGTCGAAGGCCGAAAGCCGAAAGCCGAAAGTCGAAGGCCGAAAACCGAAAGCCGAAAGTCAAGTCGAAAGTTGAGGGCCGAAAGCCAAAAACCAAAAGCCGAAAGCCGAAAGTCGATAGTCGAAAGCCGAAACCGAAAGTTGAAAGTCGAAGGCCGAAAGCCGAAAGCCGAAAGCCGAAAGTCGAAGGCCGAAAGCCGAAAGCCGAAAGTCGAAAGTTGAGTCGTGTCGAAAGTCGAAGACCGAGAGCCGAAAGCCGAAAGCCTAAAGCCGAAAGCTAAAAGCTGAAAGCCGAAAGCCGAAAGTCATTAGTCGAAAGTCGAAAGTCAAAAGTCGAAAGTTGAAAGTTGAAAGTCGAAAATCGAAAATGGAACGTCGAAAATCGAAAGTCGAAAGTCGAAAGTCAAAAGTCGAAAGTCGAAAATCGAAAATCGAACGTCGAAAATCGAAAGTCGAAAGTCGAAAGTCGAAAGTCGAAAGTCGAAAGTCGAAAGACGAAAGTCGAAAGTCGAAAGTCGAAGGCCGAGAGCCGAAAGCCGAAAGCCGAAAGCTAAAAGCCAAAAGCCGAAAGCCGAAAGCCGAAAGTCGATAGTCGAAAGCCGAAACTGAAAGTTGAAAGTTGAATGTCGAAGGCCGAATGCCGAAGGCCGAAAGCCGAAAGTCGAAAGTCGAAAGTCGAAAGTCGAAAGTCGAAAGTCGAAAGTCGAAAGTCGAGTCGAAAGTCGAAAGTCGAAAGTCGAAAGTCGAAAGTCGAAAGTCAAAAGTCGAAAATCGAACGTCGAAAGTCGAAAGTTGAAGGCCGAAAGCCGAAAGCCAAAAGCCGAAAGCCGAAATACGATAGTCGAAAGTCGAAAGACGAAATTCGAAAGCCGAAAGCCAAAAGTTGAAAGTTGAGTCGTGTCGAAAGTCGGAGGCCGAAAGCCGAAAGCTGAAAGCCGAAAGTCGAAGGCCGAAAGCCGAAAGCTGAAAGCCGAAAGCCGAAAACTGAAAGTCGAAAGCCGAAACCGAAAGTTGAAAGTCAATAGTCGAAAGTCGAAAGCCGAAAGTCAAAAGCTGAGTCGTGTCGAAAGTCGAAGGCCGACAGCCGAAAGCTGAAAGCCGAAAGCCGAAAGCTGAAAGCCGAAGCCGAAAGCCGAAAGCCGAAAGCTAAAAGCCGAAAGCCGAAAGCCGAAAGTCGATAGTCAAAATCCGAAACCGAAAGTTGAAAGTCGAAAGTCGAAAGTCGAAAGTCGAGTCGAAAGTTGAAAGTCGAAACGCGAAAGTCAAAAGTCGAAAGTCGAAAATCGAACGTCGAACGTCGAAAGTCGAAAGTTGAAGGCCGAAAGCCGAAAGCCAAAAACCAAAAGCCGAAAGCCGAAAGCCGAAAGTCGAAAGCCGAAAGCCGAAACCGAAAGTTAAAAGTCGAAAGTTGAAAGTCGAAAGCCGGAAGCCGGAAGCCGGAAACCGGAAGCCGGAAGCCAAAAGCCAAAAGTCTTCAGTCGAAAGCCGAAACCGAAAGTTGAAAGTCGAAAGACGAAGGCCGAAAGCCGAAGGCCGAAAGTCAAAAGCCGAAAGCCGAAATACGATAGTCGAAAGTCGAAAGACGAAATTCGAAAGCCGAAAGTTGAAAGTTGAGTCGTGTCGAAAGTCGAAGGCCGAAAGCCGAAAGCTGAAAGCCGAAAGTCGAAGACCGAAAGTTGAAAGTCGAAAGTCGAAGACCGAAAGCCGAAAGCCAAAAGCCGAAAGCCGAAAGCCGAAATACGATAGTCGAAAGTCGAAATTCGAAAGCCAAAAGCCGAAAGTCGAAAGTTAAGTCGTGTCGAAAGTCGAAGGCCGAGAGCCAAAAGCTGAAAGCCGAAAGCCGAAAGCCGAAAGCCGAAAGCTGAAACCGAAAGTTGAAAGTCGATAGTCGAAAGTCGAAATTCGAAAGCCGAAAGCCGAAAGCCCAAAGCCGAAAGCCCAAACCGAAAGTTGAACATTGAAAGTTGAAAGTCGAAAGTTGAAAGTCGAAAGCCGGAAGCCGGAAGCCAGAAGCCGGAAGCCGGAAGCCGGAAGCCGGAAGCCGAAAGTCGATAGTCGAAAGACGAAACTGAAAGTTGAAAGCTGAAAGTCGAAGGCCGAAAGCCGAAGGCCGAAAGCGAAAAGCCGAAAGCCGAAAGCCGAAATTTGAAAGTTGAGTCGTGTCGAAATTCGAAGGCCAAAAGCCGAGAACCGAAAGCCGAAAGCCGTTCCGAAAAGTCACGCAAGTGAAATAATTTATACATAAATATCGATGTTAGTAAAGGCAAGATCACGAAAATTAAACTTTTACAACCACAATATTATTCAAGTTCAACGAAATCGCACACTTATCATGTTGGATGAGATTATTAAGTATGGCACACAAAGTTGGAAATTTTTTTTTTTTAATATTTATTTAAATGCACAAAACACATTACAATCGTAAAATTGTAACACACAATAGAACACTTCTTAAAGATGGCAGAGGCAGCAAAACAGTGATGGGTCCAGTTACTGTGTTGCTGGCCCCCTGCCAGCAACACACACTGTGTTGCTGGCAGGGGAATTTCATCAGATTCTGTTGTACCTAGAGGAACCTGGGCAGATGAAGACAGAGCATCCTTAACATCGACATATCTATGGCCCAACATAATCTTTTAAAAAAATATGAGAGTTATGCGTCTACTGGAGAGTTTTCTGAGCTATTACTTAAAATGGTAAAAGGAGGTTATCCCGAATCTGAAGGGAAAATATGTATACCATCTCTGCTGAATATAATAGTGACAGGTGACTTAGACAGGTTCAGTTCAGGTATCCTGATTTTGAAACGTGCAATATGACTCCGAAAAACAACGGTGCAGCTGCTAGGTATTTAATAACTTTATCTGTTATTTTTAAAAGAAATAATTTTCTATCTATCTATCCTTCTGTTTTTATATTTCGGTAAAATAATAAAATTAAGCAAATTTTTAATATCCCGCCTGAACTGAAAAAAACTAAACAGTTAAAATCGTGTTGTCCATGCGGGCTAAGCTGTGAGCGGAGAGCTAGTCGAATATAAAAGGACTATACCCTAATCTAGCCTTGTTTTAGTGTACTCAATTGTTGGTGAGCCAAATAAATAAATAAAAAATTAATCCATATCATTCTGAGAAAAGACGCGTGCCCAGCAGTGGGCCATTGTAATGGGCTGATGATGCAGGTAATATGTCAATTAAATCCCGCTCAATTACATTCGATGACGTAACAGGCGCGCGCGCAGCGTCCGGACTGATGTATAACTGTTACAATATACACTGCGACTTACCAAGCTTGTCAAAATGTTATTTATATCAATTGTATGTTAGAATGGATGTCAGTGATAGATGTCAGCGATATTGGTCGACACTGAAAATATGAATATGCTATACATACATACACTCACGCCTTTTTCCCATAGGGGTAGGCAGAAACTACAGAACGCCATCTGCTACGATTCTTGCATACTTCTTTGCTTCGTCCACATTCATACATCTTGTCATACACATGCGCCGGTTGCGGGCATATGCTATATTAGAATGTATGTCAATTTGTTAAGATAAAAAAAAACCCTAATGTCATATTGCAAAGTCGCTACTTAAAAACCTAATTTATCATTTTAGTCTATCTTCCGTAATTCTAGTCTTGAAACTGTGACAAAGACAACATTAGTATTTAAAACAAAACAAAATATTTCCAAACCACAGCTCGCCAGTACGTTTTAGGTCCCATGTAATAGGAAGCGAGTCTATTTCCTTTATTCAAAGACTCACAGAAATTCTTTCGAAATATTACTCTTTGCTTGTCGTTGGAATCAAACGCTGACCAGTCGCACTTGAGTACTTCACTAACTAGAAATAATAAAATAAACTAGTTCAATTACAATTAACCAAATTCTACTTTACTAATTGTAAGCTCGCCCCGATGAAGTCACAAACGAGTCTAATTTATAAGTGTAGAAATATGACAAATTTATTCACATAACAGTAATTTAAAGGTGACAATAGACCTTTAAATTAATATTCGTGAAGAAGCTTGTCACACTTGTACACAGGGGACATATAAAGCTGACAACATTAACGGGAATACTGCCAACAAAAACGCTACCCGCTTCCCTTACAACTGTACCCTGACCCGCAATGCAACAACCAATAAATATGTAATTAATAACAATATCGCCAGACAGACTGACGTTGCTCAATCTGTGCGGGTCACCTTGCATTAACAGAATACATTAACTATGATTGAATTGTTTAAAGTACAACCGAAATTAAAATTTATGACAACGCAGATAATTTAGTTCGTAATTACTAAATCAGTTCTAGATGAGTCGATTGACATCATTATTCAATAGAACAGGGAGGTTATTGTATTTAAAAACAACACAATATTAGTGTTTTTAACTCTAACGAAATTTCTACTTAAGCTTTCCGCCCACGACTTCGCCCGTGTGGTTTCTCGACTTTTCTATGTTATAATTATGTGTGTATGTATATAAACCTTTCTCTTGAATCACTCTATCTAGTGCTGAAAACTGCATATAAATCCGCTGAGTAGTTTAATGGATCTAAGCGAACAGACAGCGGAAACGACTTCATTTTATACTATGTAAATAAAGCTAAGTAAAACGTGTTAAATAAATAATTCGATTTAAATGAGCTTTGATTTTGTTTTCTGGTTGTCCTATCGGATAAAAAAATATTAATATACATATAGTAGAACAAAACTTTTTAAGTATTGAGAATTCTATTATAAGAAAGTGACACAGCCCTAAACCATCCCTTCAAGACTATTCCAAATTCCAACATTATATCCATTAAATTTAAGTAAAACAGATCAGATTAAGGTAAACGACGCAGCGGTTTCCGCTTCCGGCTATAGTGTCACGTTTCAGGCGTTAATTACTGAACATTTACAATGGCACTGAAAAGTGTCGGGTTTACATCATTTTTCAGTTTAATTTTCAGCTGTTTACTCTGTTAATTAACAGAAAACGCAATTGTGTTTAGAACGATGACCATAATAATTCTCTACAATGTTTGGATCTCCAAATAAGTAGGTTTGAATAATATGCCTGATGGTAGGACAATAATAAATTATTATCAATGATGCGTATACGGGATACCGGAGACCCGAATACATACATACATACCATCACGCCTGTATTCCCCGAAGGGTTAGGCAGAGGTGTACTTAATTATTATTTTTTTATTTATCATTTATTTCGACCAACTAATGTACACCCACAGTTCGCCGGTATGTTTTAGGTCCCATGTTATAGGGGGCGAGCCTATTGCCATTCACCGGGCACAAATCGGAGACCCGAACCCTTTTAAAAATCCAACTTCTGGTATAGCGGGTGTCTATGAGTGGCGGTAATCGTCTTTAATTTGACGAGTAGACACATCGCCTGATGGTAACCGCCGCCCATAGATACCCGCTATACCAGAAGTTGGATTTTTAAAAGGGTTCGGGTCTCCGGTATCCTCACTGACTCGGCAAAACACAACGTAAGCGTTGTTTCACGCCGGTTTTCTGTGAGGCCGTGGTATCACTCCAGTCGAGCCGGCCCGTCATGCCGAAGCATGGCTCTCCCATTGAACTCCACTCCCTAGAAAGACTTTGTACCCAAGTACCTTAGCCCATAGACAAATTCTTTATAAATTATTTCTTCAATCGAATCTCTGTCTTTGGTAGCCGCGAAACAGCTGTCTTCCTTCTATTAGAGATACTTTAGTCATACACAACATGTACCACAGAATCGAATGACGTGGCCTAATCTTTTCTAATTTGAGCTGGAACCCAAAAAGCATGACTAATTTATTAATAAATATATAAATGAGTAGATAATATAAAAGTTTCGATAAACCTTTTATTTACCTAATTTTAGACTTCCACTCAATCGTCTATCTTAGAGTTCTTAAACACGCAAAAGGTAAATTGATTTATTTGAAAATTTTATATCCCAGTATTTTTATTTTTGTTCCTATTTCTATTCTATTACAGATCAGATTAAGGTAATCGATACGAAATTCTAAATTCAGAACTTTTTTAATAACCAAAATACGATACTGATACTGAATAGTGTTATTTTTTTATTTCGTAGGAATATTCCATCATTACAATACTCATAAAAAAGACCTTCAAATCAGTCAACATTCTATTGTAATAGTTAAAAAGCTCCAGCATTACAATACATTACGTTTTCTATAAATAAGTAAAGGCGCACCACATGTACTGACAACTACAGTGTTAGGTTGCACGGTAATGTATGTAACGTGACACCACGTGATGCGTTACCGACAGAAATGTTTGACTAAATATACCTACTGAAACATTAGGGTACTGTTTATTTGAAGAAGTGACGACACAAGGTAGGTTTACGCTTCTACTGAAAGTCCAGCTATGTACATTAATATATTATTTGTTCTGTATTTTCGGAATCATGTGCGTATTAATAATTATATTTTTCACTTCACTTAAAACGGAAATATCGTGAGGAAACCTTTTTCTTGACGAGATTTTCTCGACGGCCGGCGTGTGAAGGGTACAACCCGGAGTAGGCTAGCGTGGTGGATAGGCCTAACCCCTCTCACTGACAGGAGACCCGTGCCCAACGGTGGGACACTATGTAGGTTCGCGATCCCACTGGATCAGGTACACGTATGACCGAAAAAATTGACACAGGTAAAGAAATGTCATTTGAGTGACAGTCGTGCCCTCTAAACCAGTACAGAGCACTTTTCTTTGTAATATAAATAGCTATAGTCGTATTTTGATACTATACCTTTGTTCTTTGTGCTACCCAATTTTTTTAAACTCGCCGTGTCGCACCATTTCGAACTTTCTATTGTTATTTAATACTGCTATCAGTTTCAAAGCGTAATTTGAAGCATTGTTCCAACATGGCGGTTGACATATATTTTAGCGGGAAACAGCACAAAGTGGCAACGTATTGTCGGCCGAAATGCGCCCTGGCCCCTCTCCAACAGGACTTGAGAGCTAGTCCGAAATAAGGCCATCCTGCCTCGTCTAGAACACCCTGAATTTTCTTTACAATTTTCATGTTAAAGGTAGTTACAAGCTATTTTTTAAGAACTAGGATTTATTTGTAATCTAACTGATCTGATTCTGCGTGCCTGACATATAATCTTGACGGCACGGCTTAGTAAGTCTGCCAACCAGGAGTGGGCTAGCGTGGTGGACTATAGCCTTACTATAGCCTAACCCCTCTCACTTTGAGAGGAGACCCGTGCCCAACAGTAGGTCATTAAGGGTATTACATCGCTCAAATCCCAAAAACACCCTAGGTTTAAAGAAGTTTCTAGATGAATCCTTATGTGCCCTTGCCATATAAAAAATATATGTTATACTTAAGGTCATCACAAATAAATTGTATTGTTTAATTTTTTCATAAAATTGCCCCATTTTTTTTAAATAAATCCAAGAAAATAGTCCTTTTCCAAACTAAATTGCATTTTGTCTCTTTAACCGCTTAATAGTTTGTCATAAATGTTATACCAAAAAAAATGTAATGACACACTTAACAACTTGTATTGTTTAATTTTTCCTATTTCTTTGAATATTTTTAAATAATAAAGAAAAACCCGAAACTTCACTAGCGCCCCCCGTGAAGCACCCCCGCAATGCCCGTGATGAATACTCAGGACGCGAATATCAGTGTCTCGACGACTCTTGCGACGGGTGGGCTGTACGTGCGTTATTGTTTGCAAATAAATTACAAAAGTGATGATTTTTGAATGATTTTTGAATTAAGCAATATCGTAAATAGTACAAATATAAATATTACGTAGAAATTAAGTTTGTAAATTTATTTAAAGTAGTTTATAATTTTGTTTTTGTTCTTGATCATTATTATAGACTAACCATAGTGTAATGAAATCTACGGGCGCACTCCTTTGTCTGGCTCTAAATGCCGACAATCTTTTTTAAGCATTTTAATTCAATTATACATAATAATCATGTTATCCAAAGTTTGAATGAACCTCGGAGTACCTAAGTAGGTACCGACTGAGATACTAGTTTATCTGACCTCGTAAGTAAGCTGACCTTTTATTGTATGAAAGTCTATATAATGCGAGCTCAGCTTATATGTATAACAAGCTATACCTAATCACCAGTACAAACTGACCGCTTATTGTACGGACAGTCTATACAATGCGAGGTCAGCTTATACTGGATACCTAGGTTTAACAAGCTATACATAATCACCAGTACAAGCTGACCCTTTATTGTACGGAAAGTCTTTACAATGCGAGATCAGGTCAATAGGAGTTGCGTATTTTCATGTCACCAAAAGTCGTTATTCCCCTCTTTATCGAGACGTATTTCAAAATCCAAGATGGCGCACATTTTAAATAAATTGATATGGGTGTCAATTTCGAGGTATCTTGGGGTACTGATGATGAAAATGGCATTGATTTTGTAATCCAAGATGGCGGACATTATTTTTCTTTATAAATTGATATGGGTGTCAATTTCAAAGTTTATCGGGATGCTTATTACGAAAATGACATTAATTTTGAAATCCAAGATGGCGGACATTATTTTTCTTTATAAATTGATATGGGTGTCAATTCCAAGGTTTATCGGGATTCTCATTACGAAAATGACATTAATTTTGGAATCCAAGATGGCGGACATTATTTTTCTTTATAAATTGATATGGGTGTCAATTTCAAGGTTTATCGGGATGCTAATTACGAAAATGACATTAATTTTGAAATCCAAGATGGCGGATATTATTTTCTTTATAAATTGATATGGGTGTCAATTTCAAGATTTATCGGGATGCTAATTACGAAAATGACATTAATTTTGAAATCCAAGATGGCAGACATTATTTTCTTTATAAATTGATAAGTACCTATGGGTGTCAATTTCAAGGTTTAACGGGATGCTAATTACGAAAATGACATCAATTTTAAAATCCAAGATAGCGAACATTATTTTACTAAATATTGATATGGGTGTCAATTTCAAGGATTATCGGGATGCTAATTACGAAAATGATATTAATTTTGGAATCCAAGATGGTGGACATTATTTTTCTAAATACATAAATTGATATGGTTGTCAATTTCAAGGTTTATCGCAATGCTAATTACGAAAATGATATTAATTTTAGATATATTTTAAGGTGGACATTATCTTAATTAGCATCCTGATAAACCTTGAAATTAACACCCAAATCGATTTATTTAGAAAAATAATGTCCGCTATCTTGGATTTCAAAATTAATGTCATTTTCGTAATTAACATCTCGATAAACCTTGAAATTGACACCCATATCAATTTATAAAGAAAATTATGTCCGCCATCTTGGATTTCAAAATTAATGTCATTTTCGTAATTAGCATCCTGATAAACCTTGAAATTGACACCCATATCAATTTAATAAGAAAAATAATGTCAGCCATCTTGGATTTCAAAATTAATGTCATTTTCGTAATAAGCATCCCAATAAACCTTGAAATTGACACCCATATCAATTTATAAAGAAAAATAATGTCCGCCATCTTGGATTTCAAAATTAATGTCATTTTCGTAATTAGCATCCCGATAAACCTTGAAATTGACACCCATATCAACTTCGACTTCGACTTTGACTTTGACTTCGACTTACGAAACTTTCTGCATTTCATGCATGTTTGTTTGCATGTTTTTTTCTCTGTAAAGAGAAACAAACATGCACGTCGTTACACTTTTAAGTGTCTTTTTTTCCGTCTAGTCCCCTTTCGCAACGCGCGATAAGGAACTTCGTTCCAAAAAGTAAACTGAATAATGTATCATGTAGTAGCACCCACACTCAATTTGATGAATGTTGAAAGCCAGCTCATCCTAGCTATCTCCGTTTCTGAGAATCTAGAAGGACTTACCTGATCATCATCAGACCCTCAGAATGTATCATGTAGTAGCACCCACACTCAATTAGATGAATGTTGAAAGCCAGCTCATCCTAGCTATCTCCGTTTCCGAGAACCTATAAGCACTTACCTGATCATCATCAGACCCTCAGAATATATCATAATTATAGTGGCACCCGTATTCAATTATATGTAAATATAAATAAATGTTATAAGCCAGGTCACCCTAGTTATTTTCATTAGGTACTAAAGTAATATGTAGAAAGGTGTAGGTATCCCTTATTTCAAAATTATCAAGAATTACCTATACCTAATAATTATAGATGTAGGTAACTCGTACAAGACTTTTATCTAGAGGAACAAAATGTCTTGAATCTTTCAGAGAACGAATAAAATAGGTAAATACGATGACGACACTGCGACATATCTGTATTCTTGCTTAATCTTCAGTTCCTTTTATTGAGTACGATCAAATGTCGATAGATGGCGCTGAAGTAACAAATACTAGCACAAAAACCCGAATCCTCAAGGTCATTCGGCAATGTAATACCCTTAAATGGGTTGATGTGGTTGAACTCTGAAAATACTGAGCCGATTTTAATAATTATTTCACCATTAGAAAGCAGATTAACAAAAAAAAAGTTTGGATTTCATGGCCTTTAGTTTCCCGATTGATTAACGATAAAACTTAAAACCTTGAAAATATAATTTCCGAATACAAAGGACCGAACAGCACTTAGAAAAGGCAACCTCTCTTCTTTAGAAACTTCTTGGAGAAATAGTTTTTTTTTAATTGAATTCCTAAAATATCTTACCCCGTTCTAGTAATCAATCAAGATGGCTTCTGATAAAAAAAATCAGGGCAAACTGGAAAAAAGTTTAATCAGAATCTAAAAAAAATATCGATCTTAAAGAGAATGGAAAACGCTTAAAGCTCCACAGAGTTTGAAATTAAGTGGTGCAAAGAAATGGAATCAGACCTCGTTTTATTCTGAGTCATTGATTTTAATAGTGTCAATGAACTATTTTTGATTTTTAATAAAGTAAATCAACTAACTCAGGACATCTAGTGTAACAGTAGCCTGATACATTAGAGCTCCTGGGTTCGATTTCCAGGTAGAGCAGAGTGTTATTGAGTTTTTCTATGAAATTCTTAATAGCAGCTCGAGCTCGGAGTCTGGATTTGTGCCCGGTTAATGGCAATGGGCTAAATATACCCGCGAAGAGTGGGTGTACATTAGTAGGTAGGTACTGCCTATTTATGTAAAAAATATATATAATTATACTATTTTATTATAAATACTATTGTTTGCGTGTATCATATTCGTAATAAAATTAACAAGGCTAAGTTGCTCTATTATATTCACAACACTTTTTATTTCTACTTACCTACAACCCAGTAAAATTGGGCCAGTCTACATCTGCATGCATGACTTGCTACTTGTATTTTGCAGCATTAAATTGGATTGTTGTTGACAACATGAGGTTACATAAGGTTACAAGATTACTTCATTACATAAGTAATCTTGTAACCTTATGTAACCTCATGTTGTCAACAACAATCGTTTCGTCAATGTTTCGTCAACTCAACCACATATTTCATTTATCGTTAACATTGAGATCAGAGTCACGAGTTCACAACAAAGGCGACTCAATACGACATCGCATCTCGCTGACAATATCCTCAAATCCGATTATGAATCGAGATTAGAATCGACTCACTCGTATCGTTATTAAATCGATAACGAGGACAATATATGCGGAGCTGTGTGTTATTCTTTGCGTCTAGCGAGTTATTATTTTTATATAATTGTTATGTTATAACTTAAACTTATTTTTGCAAAATTGTTGAAGTACTTAATCTCATCAGCGTCACCTTATCGATATAAACAGCGTCGTCATGTTGCCTCATTAGTCTAGTGGACCTAAGCGCGACTGCTACACTAAAGATCCTGGATTCGATCCCCAGGTCGAGCAAAGTGGTTTTTCTATGAATTTTTCAGTAGCAGCTTGGAGTCTGGATTTGTGCGAAGAGTGTGTGTACATTAGTACACCTCTGCCTAACCCTTCGGGGATTACAGGCGTGACGGTATGTTATGTTATGTAACTAAATGTGTCGATATTAAAAATACAAATCTTTCTTTGTAAGTTTGTTACTTTGTTTCTTCGTTGAAAGTTTAGTTATCATAAGTACCATGATTGTACAAAATACGATGTAAGACCAGTGTTTTTATTAGGATTCTGCTCATTAAAGTAGAGAGAACTCGAGTGTAAATGGGATCAGGTAAATTAAAGTTTGTTTTTACGATTGTTGTTAAGAAAAATACTTTAATATATTTTGCACTGTATTCTTCAAGTTCTTATTAACGTACCTACAAATATGATTATGTTAATTACGCAGGATTTATTGTCAGTTTATTTTAAAAATAAAGCTGACTTATGACCTATCTTATCGAGCATTTACTGATAGCCGTTACAATAACGTTAATTTTTATTCACATTTCGATAAAACGATATCATAACTCTCGTTTCAATATCGAATTTGTAGTCGGTTATAGGTACAAAACTGACCAATTTCTCCAAATGATTTTAAACCGTAAAATGTTGATAATTAAGTTCAAAATCAACTGAGAAAATTTGACATTTTGTGGTACTTGATGTGCTGGTGACCGTACATAGTCATTCTCGGAACTAATTTTGCAATTTATTTATTCAATTCTTGGTCAAAACTGACTTGTGATTGATGTCAGTTGTGTCAAAAGAAATAAAAAAAAATCTCTCACGTAAAAATATTTACTCTGTAATGAATCAAAGCGACTATTATATGGAAATATCAAAGAAGGTAATCGGATTATATTGAGAAGGAAAACGACACATGTTCACTTCTGACATTTTGTGACACGATGACATGACATGATCTTAAGATTTTTTTATTTGAATTAGTGACAAACTGATAAAAAGGCATAAATGCCAACAGCTATGGCATTCGAGACGTTAATAGTATTTCCAAAAGCTTAAGTTAAGTTAAAATCAAATCAGATCAAACTATTTATTTGTTACAATGACTGATGGACGATAGTAGTATACCTTTGAGGACTAACTATACATATATACTTATAAAAATACTAGGTACCTACTCCCCTTTCTTAATCCCTATCCAGTTTCCATTAAGGCCAATAATCTCCATAATTTTCCTTTTTGTTACATCCCATCGCGACGATATAGTACCATATTTGTAAATGCGTTCTTAGAAATCTGTCCAGATAGGGCGACGTGATGTATAATCGTTGAAAGTATAATTCGAATTTCAAATTCGAAATCGCTTTTGTTGGACTAGGCCATAAGCTTGGTTATCTCGCTGACGACGATAAGATCGCTGGAAGAGGTATAAACACCAATTATCGTTGCCATTACATTGTCGCAATGAGAGGTCGCTTTTACAAAAATCCATTAGATATAGTTATTGTCTATAAAGGTACAACGAGATGTTGTCTTATACTTTGTTGCATACATGTACTTACTAAGAATTTCCGTAATTATATGACGGTATTTTAAGATTCTTGATACGTTTAAATACTTATTAGATTTTATTAGCGTGATTTTTTTAATAATATTTAGCAAATAATAGGTTTTTTGTGTAGATAGGAAAGAGTATATGAATTATTTATCAAATTAATTAAAAACCTGACAATTGGAGTCATACAGGAACTAAAAATAATATTTTGACACCTGTCAAAAGTGTCACGAGCACGCTTTAAATTTCTTTTGAGATATAAAAAATGGTCCTCTAAATGGCCTGCAAGCCCTAATCACTTTCCACATTAGACTGAAAATCTGTCCAAAATATTTTAAATCTACATCATGGTCATGGAAACAAACATTTGTTTTATCCTGAAGGCCGCCATTACGTTAAATATCGGCTGAGTTGAGCCATGATTGGTGCGTAATCCCCGCTGAACACTGTCGTTCAGTCGGTCAGCCGCCACTATCTACATCTTAATGCTGCGCCCCAGGACTTGTGACCTGATGCTCTGCTACTGATAACCGACTCAAAGGACAAAGATCAAAAACTATATCCACACAGATGGTACACTCAACTGTGTTCTAAATGAGGATGACCGGTATAAAAAATAGTTGAATCTGCTTCTTAGTTAGTTACTTGTTCCATCCCGTTGGCTTACATACAAACTCACCTGCCCCAGGAGGGTAATATTTTCTCTTAAAACCTAAAACTTCATATATTTTATAAATGTTATTGTTTAGAGTATTTTTAGTATGGCTAAGATAATATAGAAAAGCTTTTTGCTATTTATCAATGCAAGTTAATCAATAATATTGTTAAGTGGCTGCATAGCTAAAATAGTTCCCACTGCATTCCATTCACGCAAACATGATTTTATATACAAATTCATTCCATCGTTTCATAACTAGTGTCGTGTCTCTCTATCGTAGAGTAGGTATATTAGTCTATGCTAGAGGGGTTGAACACTGTGGTCGTTGGGTGCTATCTACTGAAAGTATCAGCTCGGCACTGAAACCACGCAACTACAACTTTCAACCATTTTAATTGAAATACGACACAATTTCAACAATTCAGTGAAGACTATAAAATAAACATGGTTATCTTAGTTTT
Source organism: Subacronicta megacephala (assembly GCA_958496365.1). Taxonomy (NCBI): domain Eukaryota; kingdom Metazoa; phylum Arthropoda; class Insecta; order Lepidoptera; family Noctuidae; genus Subacronicta; species Subacronicta megacephala. The sequence goes on from OY292526.1 coordinate 611,735, forward strand.
AAAAACATATTCCACACATATAATATATTAATAACATACTAACATGCCCTAACTATTATAAGATAAATAAATTCATTGTAACTAGAACTTTTAAATTAATATCTCAAAAATATGAAATATTCAATACGAAACGTAAGCACAAACAAGTTTTTATAAAATGCCTATTTGAATGATTGTTTTATCCTATATTACTTTAAAAAACATTACATTTACAACAAAATGTTTAAATTTACATGGCAATAATAGTCTCATGATTGTGTACAAAAAAACTTATTTTACCAATTATTTAAACACAATTTGGCGTCTACTTGAAACAATCGTACCAATTAGTTGTTTAAATGTATCATCATGAACACGAAATAGAAAAGACCAATTCCATACAGTGCCCGAAAAGGTTTTTCGAATAGGTATCATAGGTTCAATTGAAACCCGAAGCAGGCATTGGCGTAGTTCACAGATGGGTATTTGTTTAAGTCTTGATCATCAGAATATTGCAACCATAGTTACAAACTAAAAAAATTACTCGGTGTAGGTTTCCCCAAACAGTTCTTAATGATCCTTCTGTGCTTTTACTGTTGAATGTCTTAAGTCTTAATGTTCGTGAGGTGATCGAGTTCGATAAACCTAAGTGATAATGGGGAGTTTAACTTTAATTGCGAGCTTGCGGATTGAGAGCCAGTCTCGTAGCGAGTAAGTACGTCTAGCTGGATAGATTAATGGGATAGATAGTGCTTTATTGAGTTGTGAAGTGCGGACGAACGTAAATAAATACGCAATGCTATCCAGGCGCCGAGCTCAACATACTAATTATATGCCACACTGCGTAAAGTCTTAAGTTTCTTACTTACTTAGAAATTAAAGTTGTCAGTGAAATTTCTGCGTATGCGAAGTCTGGGGAGGGAGTCTAGAGAAGTAGGGTCTTAAAATGACAAAATGTTAGTAATACTACCTATTATAGAAAATAGTTTATAGGATATTGACTGCCTCATTAGTCTAGCGGTCCTAACCGCGACTGCTTCGCTAGAGGTCTTGGCCTCTTGGGTTCGATCCCCAGGTCGAGCAGTGTTATTGGGTTTTTCTATGAAATTCTCAGTAGCATCTCGGAGTCTGGATTTGTGCCCGGTTAATGGCAATAGGCTCGCCCCCTATTACGTGGGACCTAAACATACCGGCGAAATGTGGGTGGACAATTAGTATACCTCTGCCTTCGGGGAATACAGGCGTGATGGTATGTAATGTTATAGTATATAGGATTGGAATAATAAATAAAGGTCAGGTGCGTAGTACACGCAACTGGAGAGTGTGTATGAAAAAATGTATGAATATGGAAGAAGCGAAAGAGATATGCAAGAGTCGTATTTTGGCTGTTCCGAATTTTTTGTTTTATGCCTCTACCTAAATAATTATTTGAAAATGCAAATCATACGCCAACTGCGATTTGTGACAGCTACATGCTTTTTTTTATTTTGTGGCCACACCACACGTCTGATATTTGCAAGATCACGTTTTAAAGTTTGTCCTTAATTAGCGACAAGCCGATATTTCTGTTTTCCCGTCGATTCATGATTGTTTAGTTGATAATCTTGTTGTTCTAAGAAATTAACAACTGATTATGATATCCGGTTACTAATAATCCCGTTATAAAATAGAAACTTCCACACCTTGGAACCAAGAGTACCTACCTACCACTCACGCAGTGGCTAAGCCGTCTAACTAGGCTTTGGCCTCAGGTCGCGGGATCGATTAGATTTTGCTGAAAAAAAAAATTACATGACTTATGGGTAGGTAGTTAGTACCGGTCGTAGTAGAAAAAAAAATGTTTGTAAAGTCACCCACGGTACACGAGAAAATCAAATAGCAGCTAATCAACTACCAAGAAAGAATTGAATTTAAAATTATGTACAACTACTGTCTTAAGTAAACCTAGTTTTAGTACAGTCGCCAGCAGGTCAAGGTATACAAAACTGTCAAATTTCTCCAAATGATTTTAAACCTTAAATTGTTGAAAATATAATTCAAAATCAACTGGAAAAAATGTGACACCGTACAACAACAGTATAATTAATTTAGTACACATCATTCCACAACTTCGCCAGTACGACAATACGAGATAATGTAGATAATAGTTCCTAATAATATGATAACAATCAACCCTTGCTCCACTTAATTGGGTCCATTCTTATTTAAAAAGGCACCATTCACATATCGTTCACAATGCACATCACTATTATAATAAGTCCCCGGGCACACAGCACTATCTATTTATTATAATCTGTGTGCAAACAAAGAAATGTCGAAACTATTCGTTTGACAATAGAAATGTCACCGATTGTCAGGGGACAACGCTTTGGTAATGTCAAAATATTTGACACGTTTCGCTTTACCTGAGATAATGCGATTTGAGATAAAAGCTGGATGGATTTTCTTGAATATTGTAATGTGTTTCATGATTTTAGGGAACGGTAGTTGAATTGTTGCCATATATTAGTTGGGGAATTGTTGGGTATCAGAACAGAATACAACATACAATGCTTTTTTAACAAATAAGATTGTTTATTGTAATATGTGACGAATAACTGGCAGATAACCCTAAACAATGTGATTTAAAAGGGTTATAGAGCGGGCCGTTGGGAAAGCTTTCACACAGATAGATAGAGCAATTAGTAAGATATCTTTGATTAACAAGATATGGGATTGCGATTTTCTTAATAATGTCCCGTCTTTAACTTGTAATCTTCCTTGTTCCTGAATCCATCAAGTAACAAATTACAGACACATTGTAATTTGCTCATTTTTTTTTTATTGACGTGCGTGACAAATAACCGGCCACCTTTTTGAGAAGCAGCTTTAAGTAAGTAACTTAGTAGCACTATATTGTAGATTCTTGCAACTTACATTGTTAGATATACCATTATGCCATCTATCGTGGCACAAAATTTAAAGCTTATTAAAATTTTAATTATATAAGTACTTTATAATTTCAGAAGCTAATAATTCGGCTAGGCGGCTGTTAACGGTGATACTAATTTAATAAGTTTTAACTAACAGTGTCACCAAGATGCGAAATGAATGTGAAATCAATTTTTACTTAAGCTTGCAAACGTCCTAATTGGTTTGTGTCCAACTAGATCGGATTTCTTGATTTCGTGTTCTACATGGATAAGTAGGTATATGTATATAGGGCTCGTCATTAGCACTCTATTGTGTTCAGACTAAAAGATTAAGGAGTGGAAAAGCTTTTAAGGAATCTTGTAGCTTTGATTTGGGAGTCTGCTCATCAAATGTAATCGATAAAATGTGGTCAAACTCGCAACAAGTTAAACCTTTAATGAGTAACAGGAATCCATAACTCACGATCATACTCAAAATGTCATGTAAGGTGCGGCTGCGCCAGAGTTTCAATCAATGCACCAAAAAGTTCGTGAGTAAATTTTCTAATGAAAGCAAAGTTCGGCCTCAGACAGAGTTCGAACTTAACCGTAGGTTAAGTACACCGGATACTTAGCCAATTAAGCTACAGAGACCACTGCCTGTGATATCGAATTTCTCTTCCACATTTTACGTCTCCTGATGGCTTCAGCAACATCTATTGAAGACATTACTATGCCTTTCAACAACACTTACTTACTTGACTTTTGATGATGAATTTTCTAAAGTAAAGTACTTTAGAAAATTCATATCTTTGTGTATATTTCGCATTATTTAATGCTAAAATATAATATAAATATTTGTGAGTGTTAAAAACTATTTCGTGTCCGTTTGCTCTTAACCGTCAGTGTTGTATGTTTTTATTCCTATTCGAAAATAATCTTTACATTATAATCCTCGTTGAGACCTCCTTATCGAGTGTCAAAGTTTTTCGATCATTTTTTGTGGGCACAGATTATCAGCTCGGGTCTAGTTATGTTTGACTTCGTGACCAATATGCTCGTTGGCCTTTTTGTCACATCCGGATTACAGCTTAGGCGATAATGACGTCAGTGATAAGGTTTTTTTAAAGTAGGTACTTTATTTGTTTTAACTGAAATTATTTTGATGATTTTAAAAAGTTAATATCAATAGGCTCGCCCCCTATTACATGGGATCTAAAAATAACAGCGAACTGTAGGTATACATTAGTAGGTACACTTCTTCATTCCGCCGCTGGATATCCTGGCGGACATGGACGCGAGGGTTTATGACCGGATCCGTGCCGTCCGCCAAAGCGGCGGTAGGATGCCTGGAATGGCGATTGTAAGGCTGAGGCGGCAGGAACGGCGACACGCGCTCACGCGGTGGCGCGAGCGGCTACAACAGCCGCAATACTCGCGCAAGCGCGTTGTCGAAGCCATCCTGCCGCACTTCGAAAGCTGGATAAAACGAGGGGAGCGCATCTCCTACAGGATCACTCAGGTACTTACCGGGCACGGCTGCTTCGGTGAGTACCTGAATAGGATTGGACGGGAGGCCACGTCAAATTGCCACCACTGTGATGGCAGCCTGGACTCCGCACAGCACACGCTTGAAGATTGCCCTGCGTGGGCATCTGAGCGGCGAGTCCTGACCGCCAGGATCGGGGGAGATCTATCCCTGCCCGCAGTAGTGAGGGCTATGCTGGCAGATCCAGAGAACTGGGCTGAAATGGCCTCTTTCTGTGAGACTGTGATGGTCCAGAAGGAGGCTGCCGAGCGGGTTCGTGAGAGGGCCGATCCTGCTCGTAGAAGAAGGCGCCCGCCGCGGCTCCTAACACGGTGAACCCCGCCTGCATCATATAAGCCAGGCGGGTCTCTGGGGTCACGGGTGCTAAGAAAGGGGACTCTGAGCGCTCATCGTTCGACCTCAAAGTAGACGGTAGTACAGTGGTCACGTACTACCGTGCACAGTCGGATTCAGGGGAGACCCCCTTACAGTCTCCCCAGGGATGTGCCCTAACAGGCGTCGCACAGGGGGGTTCTGGGGTGGTCTATTAAGAGGACACAGTGCCCCCCTCTATGTGCTGATGGTGGCTACCGGGGTGGTTTTAGTGGGTAAAAATCCCACACTGTCCGGTCTGATCCCCAAGGATCGGTCGCCTTTTGAAGGTTTCCCCCCGTAAACAAAAAAAAAAAAAAAAAAGGTACACTTCTTCATAACCCTTCACGGGGTACAGGCGTGATACTTAACTTTTGTATAGTTTACTCTGTCTGTCTCATTGCTTCAAATGATAATGATAAGTTTCAATAGATTTTTTCTTCGGAAAATCTTCCAACGAACAAACAAGACGAAGCGCACCATTTACAAAGATGCACGGTGCAATACATGGATGTCTAGACTCCAAGCTATGTGCTAATATATACGCTAATACATCACGCGAACAGCGATGGATAATCCAGATGTAGGAATAATGTGGATAAGGCTGCAGATATTTTTGTTATTTATGCTCTAATTTTGATAATGAAAAGGCTAAAAACTGAAAATAGGTCAAAATTTATAATTTTTTGAGCTACTCCTTATAATAAAAATTACATAAACAGTTAAGCATCTTGAAATTATGTATTACTAGCATTCCGCCCACGGCGTTGCCCGCTGTTCGTTTCAATTTGACAGCAAAATCCCCATTAACAAATGATCCGCCATTTATTGAATTGATTTGTTACAAAAAATGTAATAAATGAAGAACCGCTCGACCGATTTTGTGCAAACTTCACATAAACCATCTACTAAATAGTCCGAACAAAGCCTAAACACTTGGTTTGGATAGGTGAGCCCGTTCTTGAGTTATAAAATAACAACGAAAAGTGGCATTGATTTTTATATATATAGATTATTTAATTATTATTTGGCTATTATTATTTAACTTGACAAATTCTTGGAAAACTAGTATATATACTCTATTGATATAAGACACGGCTTAAATAAAATATTAATTTCTAAATATTTATAAGTAAATACTTAATTTATACCCAGGGCTACTCTGAGCTATAAGTCTACGCGAAAAGAATACCGGAACGAAACGGACATAGTATGTAGATGATACGAGTTTATCTTATTGGAACGGTCTCCAAATCTTTAGCGTGCCACGTAAACGAACTTGTGAAGGTCTTCGAGTGCCCCGCACCACCGAGTAAAAAGAAGCTATATAGCGCTTATGTGTTTTTTTTAATTGATAGGCCTACGATGCCCGCCAGTTCGCCTGATGTTAAGCGATACTGCGATCTACGATGAAGCGTGCTTGTTTAGGAGAAACCGATTCACTCGTGATTTAAAGAGACCTAGATTATAAGCATCGCGGAAGACCCCCATATATACCCTTATCCCAATTAAGATGAGGTCGGCGCAGAACACCTTCCTTTTTTTGGGTTTCTAACCGGCAACCACATGTTCGCGAGCCCGACGCCCTAGCCATTACGCTACCGCCGCTTCTAAATGTAAACTAATGTGACATACCATTTTTATTTTTTTATTAGCCTGTATTGTCCCACTCTTGAGCAAAGGCCGAGACATAACTTTAAATAAAGGAAATATTAATAACGTAAATTAACATTTAGCTGTTAACAACAAGCCGTTGCCCGCAGTTTCGCTTACGGCCCAAAATAGACTTCTTCGCAGCGTATCAACATGAAAAATGCACCAGATTTTAAGTTAGACCTCCAGCAATATAACTATGAACCAATTACGTGTAGTAGTTTTTCCATAATAGACTGATAAAAAATCTTAAAACTGTTGTTTCGGCTTCTGTTGGAGAAAACTATATATGGGGGTTTTCATTAGAGAATGAAGACCCCCCCATATATAGTTTTCTTCAATATCTATAATGTAGGTACCTATAGATATCGGTCTGTTACAAATTTAATATATGAATAGATACTCGCGCTCTATATCCTGTATTCATACGCAGATCCAAACTCCTTACTAAACAAAAAACAAAATGTGCGGAACTCGGTTACTCAGTGAATATAAATCAGCTTGCCAACTGCCGCAGGGAACCCTTATCGATCTATAGATGAATCGATGCTACTCGTACTTTTCAGAAAGGCACACCATATTTCGAATACTGACAGGTTAGTTAATGTTATTAATGTTTACTATAAATTCGCAGGTGAGGATTGCGATTTAATTGAATGTGTCGGATTCAAATACAAATATCCTAAGGCCTTTCGTTGTTTTGTAGCAGCACTCGGGAAAACAAATACCTCAGTATAATAAATATGTAATCTAATAAATATCTACACTTTTCAATAGTCGTTTGTTGAAAATTGTAGTGAAAGCAAACATTGTCATACCATCACGCTTGTATTCCCCGAAGGGTTAGGCAGAGGTGTAGTAAATGTACACCCACATTTCCAATTCCGCGGTATGTTCCCATATAATTGGGGGGCAAACATTGTCCACAAACAGGATTCGAATTTCGTCCTCCAGTTCGGTACACTGCACTTTTTCTTCTACACTTATATTTTTTAAATCTGCACACTTATTAAAGGTGGCGCTTATGTATGTTTGTATATGGGGCAGGGCAGAGAAAACTACTGCGGTAAATTGGGAAGAGTACGTACTTACGTAGATACAGACACATAACCCGTTGTTTCCTAATCGAGTCCAACTCATAACCGCACTTAGTGGCCTGTTCCCATTCACAGATGATTCATCTTCGCGTTTGTAGGAAGTGCGCCCTTTCCACAATTCGACCTAATAATAGCTACATGGATACAATGCAGTAATAACAGAACATACCATCAAGCTTGTATTCCCCGAAGGGTTAGGCGAGGTGTGCTAATGACATTCACAATTCAGCAGTATGTTTAGGTCCCACGCACTGGGCTCAAACCCAAACTCCGGGCTAAAACACACCCCCAAACATACAATCAAACAGTAACCCTTTCATGAAAAATAATACTTTGCTCGACCTGGGGATGACAAAACACCCTTCTGTGCAAAGAGGGATAAGAGGAAAAACTTTCCCGTTTCCCAGGCTTATGTCTATGACAAAGCATAGTCAGATGGCCAAAGATCTGACAGCTAGGTTATCCAAAGCATTAGAGGAGCCCTTTTCACAGTCACTCCCCAAGGGAGCCCTAAAAGGCGTTGAATAGGAGGGATTCTGGGATGTTCTTATCAGAGGCCATAGTGCCCTCCGCCATGTGCTGATGGTGGATACCGGCGTACTCTTAGTGGGTAAGGATCCTACATTGCCCGGTGTTATCCTCGAAGACCGGTCACATTTTGAAGGTTTTCACTCCTAAACAAAATAACATGGTCATTGGAAGCATAATCAATAACTGACCCAGAATTTGGGTTGATCATCATTATCATATCAGCCTATAACCGTCCACCGCTGAACATAGGCCTCCCCGAAAGAGAGTAAAACTAGAGTAGGAAGACTAGGAACCGGCCAACAGAAAGATAGGATGATGAAATCTCATAATCTTTAGAAATCAGGAATTAAATGACATGAACAATCCGTTTCCTGCTACTACTTGCGCTATATGTGCGCAAGGAATGTACCTATGTTACTAAGGCATTCTCATGCAATTTGCGTCGGCTACAATGGCTAGGTAATTGCGCAAGCGTTGCCTAACTTGAATGCTAAGCTACCGATATCTATTTAAGTCCTTATTGTTAGTGCTGTATTGAATTGTTTCGTAGTAATAGTTGCTTGAATTATGGATATGGATATGAGTCAGAGTACGGTGTGTTTCCTGAAGTTTAGCCTGGCTACTTATTGTCGGAAAAAACCCATCCGGTTCTAATGAAATATGTTGACCCTATCCTTGACGAAATTCTCCCCATCCTTTGCCATATCCTTAATTTCTCTGTAACTAATGGTGTCTTTCCTAGTGCATGGAAGAATGCTCAAATAATTCCTTTGCCTAAAATATCGAATCCTTTATCTTTCTCCGATTTCCGTCCTATTTCCATTTTACCGTTCCTTTCAAAAGTACTTGAAAACCTTGTCCACGGCCAACTCAGCTCTTTCCTTAACAAAAATAGTTTACTTAATCCTTTTCAATCCGGTTTCCGTCCTGGTCATAGCACTACGACAGCCCTAGTTCATATTACGGATAATATCAGGTCGACTATGGAGGCTGGTAACTTAACGGTATTGGCACTCTTAGATTTTAGCAATGCTTTTAATACTGTAGACTTTGATATCTTGATTGGCATGCTCTGTTCTCTTAACATATCTCCAACGGTGATTGACTGGTTTCGTAGTTACCTGTTTGGCCGCCGACAACGTATTAGTATCGAAGATTCCACATCTTCTTGGTGCAATACTTCTGCCGGCGTACCACAGGGTGGCGTTCTTTCTCCATTGCTTTTCTCAATTTTCATTAATTCAATCTCTGATCGACTCACGTCTTCCTACCATCTTTATGCAGACGATCTTCAGATATATTGTCAAGCTCCTTTTGAAAACCTCTCTGTAGCCTTTAATAGAATAAATAAGGACTTGGCTCAAATAATGGACTGGAGCATTAATTTTGGACTCAAGGTGAACCCCACTAAAACGCAGGTGACTGTCATTGGCAGTTCTAGGATGACCGCTAAGATTAACTGGTCAATACTTCCTCAAATTACTTTTAATGGGACTGTCATGCCAATATGTGACAATGTCAAGAACTTGGGGATTCACATTGACAGGACTTTGTCATGGAATGCACACCTGAAGGAAGTCAGTCGAAAAATGTTTGCTTCGGCATCCTCCTTACGAAGACTTCGGAACTTCCTACCTACAGCTACTAAAATTGCGCTTGCACAGTCTCTCCTCCTTCCAATCTTAGACTATGCCGATGTCAGCTATCTTGACCTTACTGAAGAGCAGCTAGATAGACTTGAGCGACTTCAAAACTTTTGTATTAGATTTATATTTGGCTTACGCAAATATGATCATATCTCCGAATTTCGTACTAAGCTCAACTGGTTGCCAATCCGACTTCGCCGGAATTCTCATATCCTTTCTTTGCTTTATAATGTGCTGTTTAATCCATGTACCCCTTTGTACCTTAAAGAACGTTTTGAGTTCATTTGTGACACACATTCGAGGGTTTTGAGGTCATTGGAAAATTTGGAACTGAAAATCCCAGCGCATTCCACAAGGTTTACTGATAAATCCTTTTTCGTTCAAGCAGCTCGCCTGTGGAATGCGTTACCACTTACGGTAAGACGTGCACAATCTTTGCCGATGTTTAAAATGCTTCTGAAGAAACATTACTCGGGACAGTGTATAAGTATTACAATAGCATCAATTCTATTTTTATTATTTATGTATTTTTATATATATTTTTTATTTATATATATATATATATAAATATATATATATATATATATAAATATATATGTATTTATAATACATAGGATATAGAGTTATTTTTATATATACATATAGGTAGTTTTAAGGTTTTGCAATAATGACCTGTTTTTGTATAGTATTATTATTTAAATGCCCGTTATCTTGTCCAGTGTTCATTTCACTTTGGTTGCCTGGAAGAAATCGCTTTAAGCGATAAGGCCGCCCATTGTACCTACATTTGTTTTTGTGGATATATATTTTTAAGTTTGCATATGTGGTGTACAATAAAGAATACAATAAATAAATATGTTGATGCTCAGTCCAGGTATATTCCGGTCTGCGGTCAGGAATGAAATATGCCTAATTACCTATGCGTACACTGTCTTTTGGCATAGTGTAATAATATCTAACTTTTGGTGTGTAGAATTTCTAGCAGGGATGGCCGTATGAAGAAGGTCACAGTTTAACGCTTGGCTGTTAAAAGATCTCTCATTTAATACTTTTGGAATGCCCATTCCAAAATTCATATTAGATCGCCAAATGATGGAACTTAGCAGTTGACCGCTTTAAGAAAGAAAGTGCTATACCATTCACAGATTCCTTCTGGTTGTCACTTTAGCAGCAGCGATATCTACAGCAGCAGGTTTATAATAAATACATACTAAATTCTATTAATAAATACTAAATACTTTAGTTATAAAGGAACAAAGGATGTCAGGGATACATCGTGTCCAATCAGGCGACCACCCATCCTGAATTTAAACATGATGTTACCGTTCATAATAGTATCAAGTGTCAAAACATATTGAGCTTACAGTTAAATACAGCTGACACTGGTAGACCAAGCTAGCTTGCGGAAGTTTGTTAGTGTGGCCAATGTGTAATATTATGAAAAATAATTATGAACACGAAAAACTCTATTACTGAAAATAACCATCGTATTAATTTAAAAAAATATTTCTTCGTGTTTTTATGATTTGGGTTTTTCTATTAAATTTTCAATGGCAGCTCGGAGTTTGGGTTTGTGCTTGGTTAATGGCAAGAGGTTCGCCCCCTATTACATGGGACCTAAACATACCGGCGAAGTGTGTTTTTATGATTTTTTTTTCATTTTCATTTTAAACAACCAATCTTCAAATGTACAGGACCGGATATTTCCGAGAGAGGCACATACGTCTTGCGTTTCTAATATTATTTATTTAACTCAAATCCTTACAAGTTCCCCTCAATATCAGCATATTCTGCATCAGGCGAATAAAATTTCCTTTTAAAATAAACATACCATCACGCCTGTTTTTCCCGAAGGGTTAGGTAGAGGTGTTCTAATGTGCACCCACACTTCGCCGGTATGTTTAAGTCCCATGTAATAGGGGGCGAACCTACTGCCATAAACCGGGCACAAATCCAGACTCCGATCTGCTACTGGGAATTTCATAGAAAAACCCAATAACACTTCACTTGACCGGGGAATCGAACCCAGGACCTCCAACGTAGTAGCGAGGCAGTTTAGATCTCCTTTAAACATTATTAATTAAGGATTTTACAAAATAATGTATTTCATCACTGCTCCACGCTTCCCGCGTGTAACGTAAAAATAAAATTCACCACCTCGGATCTAAGCACTACATAGGGTTGTCAAATACTGTCTAGTGTCAATTTCATAAGTGTAAATATTCAATAGCATGCTTGATATTTCGTATCGGTATTTATTATCAACTACCTTTCCGCCCGCGGTTTCGCCCGCGTGGACTATACGTTTCTTTTCATTTTACGGGATAATATATAGCCTATGTCACTCAGGAATAATGTAGCTTTCTATTGGTTAAAGATTTTTTCAAATCGGTCCAGTAGTTTCAGAGCCGATGTAATGCAAACAAACAAACAATCAAATCTTTCCTCTTTGTAATATTAGTTTAGATGAGGCAATTAAACGACAATACCTCGATGTAACCTCCCTGGAAAGCCAAAAATACAAGGTTCGCATAACTTTAAAAACTTTAGATGAAGTACTTGTCGATTCTTTAACCTAAAAAGAAACCTTTTTTTAATACAAGAAAATGTCATTTCGACTATCGTGTAGAGTTGAAAACTCATTCGTCTATCTTTGTCAAACTTTGCCTGTTGGAAAAAATAAACAAATCCAACTCCAAATAAAAACTCCAACTGTACCACTAACTCCACGCGACAGCCCTAACATAAGTCCTTCATAAAGGGCCGTATGAAAGGGCCAGTTTAATAACTAGAAGCTCATTAGTTAAAGAGGCTCTAATGATAAATACGCCCCGAATGTTTTGCCTAATTACGGCCATTCATACGTGCCGGTAATAGGATATGTGCCTCTTGTGCGATAAACCGGGCCAGACATACTTTTAGAAGTAAATCCTTTAGTAGAAAGTATATTAATGGTGTATTTTTTGGATGCCAACATTTTTAGAACTATTTTAAGGCTGTATTTTATGCCTCTAGACATATAGCTAGAGACATTTAATATGCTTATGAATCGAGCAAATGATCGCTAAAATAGTACGAATGTTTGCCTCATCAGTCTACTGATACCAAGTGCTGCTGCCGACTGCTACGCTAAAAGTCCTGGGTTCGATACGAAAGTGTTATTGAGTTTTTCTATGAAATTCTCAGTAGCAGCTTGGAGTCTGGATTTGTGCCCAGTTAATGTTTATCTATTACATGAGATCTAAATATACCGTTGAAGTGTGTATTTCACCCTTACAGGGAAAACAGGCGTTATGATATGTATGTTATAAGACTTATAAGTAAGAAAGATTTCCCAAACTTTTTGTAATTTGGACAGGAAACCACGATCTGAAACCTTGCATCCGAACTCCACTTTCAGATGTGAACCAAGGTATGCATATTTTGCTCTATGCTATATATTTTCAGTACTTGTGCATAAAGGAGTAGTGTCGCAAGAGTATCTTGCTAGATTATAGAGCTTCTTGTCGGATTCATCTCCATAGAATAAAATTTTGTAACCGTTAAACTCATAATGTAATTCAAAATATGAAATAAGACTTTTAAACTTTGAACTTTTTTAAATTCCGGTAGGAACTTAAAATTTGATTGCTTATTTATAGTGTAAAAAAAAATACTTTAATAAAACTTAAACCATAAAATCTTTGATCAATAAATTAATTGTAATTTATTCAAAACTAGCATTCCGCCCACGGCTTCACCCGCGTAGTTTCTCGGCTTTTCTGTACTATTATATGTATGTTTTATTCATATAAACCATCCTCTTGAATCACTCTAACTATTAAAAAAAAACCGCATCAAAATCCGTTGCGTAGTTTTAAAGATCTAAGCATACATAGTGAGAGACAGACAGCGGGAAGCGATTTTGTTTTACCTATACTATGTAGTGATATACATTACAGTAATTTCCATAAATGATGACAACTGTTACTATAATAAACAAAGCGATTATTATACGACATATTATTATCTACCTGCAAACCAAAACGTATGCTTTCCAGATTAAATGAGTCAACGTAAGCGGAAAAAAACATGCACAATGAATCAACTTGTATAGGAAAAGTCACTTAAGTAATATAAAAATATTAATAAAAAACACAAGAACAAACGGACTGATGGTATCGCGTGATATATAGCGACAACCGACTGACTAATGTCTAGCCTAAACACAAAAAAATACCTTAAAACTGCACCACAATACGGACGATACTATCGCATAAAGCTAATTCGATAACCATGACTGTTTTTGTTGTGAAATTTAAAAAAACATCTATAAAGATGCAGCAATGGATTCGTAATATATCGATACGATATTAATATTTTTGGTGTATGTTTATAGTAATGTGACACCCAGTGATGTCCAGTAGTGCGATCATCGATCTCACGATAATATCGACATACGATCGCCTGCGCCGGAGTTTTTATGGCTCATCATTTTGTTTTTAAGCCCGTACCGTTGTTTTGACAGTGTCGTTAAATGTTTATCCGTTTTATTACACGTGCATGCATCAATGCAGTTAAAGTATCGATATCAACTGTATTTCTATTATATCGATTTTGAAATCTTAGCTGTAATGTTATAAAAGACTTAAACTATACAAGCTGTTACGGTATTCTTATTAGTTATAAGCGCAATAACCATAATATATATAAAAAAGTAGCCATCAGATGTTTTATTTCTAAGGTTAATTTTAAAAATGCTACTTATAAATGCTTTTTCTAATTTAGCCGACTACTGAAGAAAGGTTATGCTTACTTATATTTGTCGGTTGATATAGGTTTAAAATTCACTTTTTCGCGGCTGGCATTACCTTTGTCCAAAAACCCTCCAGTATTGCAAAAACGTAATTTTATACAAATCCTTTATCCGTTGTGGTTAGCCCTTCAATAACAATTAATTAACTTAATTTATTTAATTAGTGTCTATAAGTATTCATGCTATATTACCTCACCTATAAATCTCAATCTTTAAAAACAATTAAAACTTAGTTTTTCCTCAAGATCTATCTTAATTGAGCCACCAATACACAATTAAGTTCGACAGGGTGTGTAGAGAGCTAGACATTAATTACAAATAGCAGGAACGGGGCTCAATTACTGAATATTAATGAGCAATGAGCCCCTCGGCGCACCTCTAATTATGCGCCGACGCCGGGACCCGAATTACTTCAGCCAACTTACGATAATTACTCTAATCTTGAATTTTATTTATTTATAAATGGAAGAAATTCATGTCATACTTATCAAAATCCATGCTAATCTATAATAATATTGAAGAAAGATTTGTTTGTTTGTTAATGTTTTTGCTTGTTTGCACATAGTCAATAAACTCTGAAAATAATCAATTGAGAATATTTTTTCTCTATTATTAGAAAGATAAATTATTTTTGATTAACATATTCTATTTTATATCCCGTGGGATACCAAGGATACTATGCCGGCGATGCCGAGGACAACTCTCATAAAATAGTGTGCAGTAATATCATAAAATAACGTGGAAGAAGCTCTGTCTGTTACGTTTTCACGTCTAAAACGCTGAACCAATTTTAATTAATTTTATTATAATAATAGATTGGACGTTGGAGAAGCACATCCAAACAGCCTTTTGTCTCAAAAAATAATCTTTGGGATGCGAGTGAAACCGCGGACCATAGTCTATGGATTATGTTTATGAAGTATTATTTAAATGCATCCGGTTTAATTCAATTCAATGCATGCGGTTTTAGATTCGGAAAGGTCACAGAGAAAGTGTCTCTGTGACCTTTCCGGATCTAAAACCGCTAAATAGATTTCCATAAAATTAGACAAGGAGATAGATTGTAGCCTGAGGAAGGGCATAGGCTATCTATATATAAACAAAATAGTAAATTGTCATATTGGGACTTTATTTTATCTCACAATCGTGATAAATATAAAAATGCCCGACCTAATAGAGAAAACTGTAATTTATTAGTATGTCTATAGACAATTCATGACCTGCCGCTATCTAGAATGAATACCCCTCTAATTGTGTTATCGTAGATGTCTAGACAACTCAAAAGTCTAGAACTGTTATTGACTTTTTAATGTCATGACTTACTAAATAAAAACACGAATAAATAATTGTTATTGCAATTATAACGTTCTGCTAACAGTGCTAACCATAGTTTAACCTTGATTTCAGACGAAGCAATTGTAATGCAACATAATCCATTCCCTAACTCTATTATACAAACATGAATCACACAAACAACCTATTAACTAACTCTTGTCACACATCCTAGGTTGCAACACTTGAGATTTCCCGAAACTTTACCTTTCAATGCAAATTCAACTTTAGCTACAATAAAATTTGTATCAAAATCTGTAGACATTTTTAGCTAAGCGTTTGAAAACTAGATTTGAGACATTACTATAAATTGCTACTTTAGTGCTAAAAGAATAAAGTTGTATTCCAAATAAAAGTTATGATTGTTAAGTATTCGACCAGACTACATCCAGAGGTCGGTGACAGAATTAGTTCGTAATCAGTTGATTTAATCTCAGTCAAGCGACGGCTCGTTAGCGACTGGTTATGTAACGCGACTTCAACTAATTGCATAGCAGTCTCGTTGTCGAAACGACAGTTTAAGCTGTCCAAATGTTTGTAAACATCGGCTGATTAGGTCTGTAGGTGATTTTTTAGAGATTTTATTTTGTTCTGTGTGGGTTTATTTTAACAGATATTAATTAGGTAGCAGCTTTTAAATCTGTGTTAATTTATGTTATGATTAGCATAATATTAATGGTTTTTATTAATTTGCAGCGCGGCGAACATATCAACCTTTGAAATTATATGAATGGCAAACATTTTGTTTTGATCCATTGGCAATTGGAACCTTATGTTTCCACCAAGATCTATTTTGTGGAAACATAAGGGGAGGTTCTTTGTTCATCAGTGGACGTTCTTTGCCTGATATTATGATGATGATGTGTATTGTTTGTATTTCATCTTCCTCGATTTACTAACACTATTCCCATCATATTGTACTTCATAAGTATATTTTATTCAGCATTTATACTTTTTCCTATATTCTTGTTAATAAAGATACTTTTAACGAAAGATTAACTTCAGCTGCTCCTCAGACTTCCATCTTCGGAATTTACAATTCTAAAATTTCTAAATCAAATGCATTAGGGTAACGTATGTTAAAACATTTCCTGTTACGTTTAAACCGTTATTGGTAGTTTGAATATGCTATCAGCGACCGAGGCGCCGTCTGACCCGAGATAGGGGGTTACGTCAGCGTGTTATCTAGGATACCTAGCGCTCAAACCGATCTGAAACACTATGTGTATCAGCAGAACAAAATACACGATGCATGGAATATTCTTCCTGTAGAATATGTTAAATATACATACCATAATACTTGGCAAAAGATTGCATTCAATTAGCGAAACACATACGATTCTCATTCAATCTTAATTATCTTCTATTATAGTTCGTTTGCCTTAAGTTGATCAGTTAATAATCTTGGAGTCTTTCCCTAATGCTAGTGAAAGGTATTGTGTCGAAAGGGTTCCCTTCCCCTTCCTACCTAATAACACTGTTCTTTAGAGGAAAAATGGAATAGGATTTTGTCGCTATTAGGTATTTACGTATTACCACTGAGTATGTCGCACCTACTAACATAAAACCTAAGACAAATAAGCACCTACATAACTGGTATTAAATACCTAAAACCACGCCTGTGTTATTATATAATCTTCTTCTTAAACAACAGAATGAATATAATAGAATATTTAATTATTTGCATTAACATATATGATTGGTCATATACGAGGTCAAAGAAGTAGACAAATTAAGAATGGAACGTGTTTTAAATAATAAAATATATGGTAATGTCAAGCAGACTGTAAGGTTACAAATTATTATGCATTATAGTTAAATTTCTGACATAGTTTGTAATAACAAATTTTCACCTTTGTGCTGGCTGAATAGAACTCGAGAAGAGAAAGATATATAACCTGGTTCATCACAATATTTTACATAATATACCTATTCCAAATTGAATAAAACATAAATAATGATACTTAATTCGATTTAATTCGACTTTCAAAAGTATTTACATCCGACGATAATGGCGAATCTAAATACCTCAGTTATTCACAAAAAGAACCAAAGATACACGACCAAGCACATTACAAAGTACAAGTGACATTACACTAATGTAACTATCGATAATAACATAGCTAACGTTCCTAGAGATACGAGCAGACGCGGCAATGGCATTCAAAACATTTTAATTTATGTTTTGAAAATATTCTCTTATGAAAAATATGAATATCGACGCTACTGAGCTAAGTTCCACGCGACATTCTACGAACGTAATATTATTGATAGCTTTGGAAATATTCCACAGATACATACATAATACCGGCTTTAATAGTGGTGTTTTATCTGTCTACGGTGATGCAATATTTAGTTAAAATTTAGTTAAAAAAAAACAATACTTAAGTATTCTATTAAAATAATTATCTGAACGATCAGCATCAGTACTATACATAAAGTAATTCCAATTCAGTTAATAAAGTTAAAATCACTCGAGACCATTCTGTGGCCCATCCAATAGATTTAAAGCTAATTGTGTTGGCACAGCTAAGTGTTCGGGAATCGCTCCGATAGGCGGCTTTACGCCACCAATTACTTACCAATCCGGCTATTTCAACTTGTCTGGCCGACACTTAAACTTTAACTATTAAGTCATTAATATTATGTTCCTCCCAAACGACCACAGTTCCTAATATAAACTATTAATTCCAAATAATAAAATCGTATTTTAAACCTCGCTTTACATTTAAGTTGTTAAATCTTGTCAACCTCAGTGTTCTTATAGTGTTCATGTATAAGCAAAAAACACCAAATAAAATGATCCCACATTTTACGACTTCATTCTTTTTACTTCGTTTACATTCACAGTTGCACTTCACTTGGCAAGTGAAATTATTTGATTTTTCAACCCAAACAATAAATAAAGTAACATTACGAGCTAAATACATTATAAATCACACCTTTACGACTCATTCACGAGCATAATAGATTATTTGCAAAAGGAAAAGGAAGTGGTCCCAAATGCGTGCCCTGCGAGACACCACGACTTGTGACGCCTAAATAAATACGAATGCGTTTTGTTGGATTGTGAGAATTGATATTTATGGTCGAAAAAATGGCGTCCCGCAGCGGGACAGCTGCTCGAACCGAGGGTATAATGGAGGCCCTTTGAAAATTATGTTTTCGACGTCGAACGACGCTCTCGGAATCAAAACGATAAAGTATACGTTTAGGAATTTATACAGTAACGATTATTTGATATTTTACGATAATTTAATCGCTTGAGGATAATGTTTCAATGTTTGAATTGGAATTACTAGAACGAGCTCGTTGTTTTCGCAATGCGCTGGAATTACGATAAACATAGATCTTGGCTTTAAATATACAGTTAACATTACATTTAAATCCGAGTGTTTATGTTGCAGTTAACGGAGCATGTTTATAGATATAAATACAACTTAATTACAACAATTTTGCCAATAAAACGGAAAGTGCTGAAACGGAAAGCTGTCTGTTTTAACTCTAAGAAAGTCATAGTTACTAAATATTTTATATTCAATTCAATACCTATGATGTAAATAATTTCCCTTCACTCGGAAGATTATTATAACATGCTGCAGTAGTTGTATGATATTTTATATTTGTCTGGTAACAATTTAAATATTAATTAATGTACACCTGTTTTATTTAATTTACATAACCTACGGACTCCTGTGGAGCGTCTACATAATTTGGAAGCGCCCAATATTTAATATAATAATATTATTATATTGTATTGCATGGAAACATTATTTAAATACCTTCCATTTTTGTTCGCAGATCGAAAGCTGTTGTCGTTTCTCACCGCGGTTTAAAATGTAAGTACAGAAAAACACACTTCTTTGATTTTTCAGGTTTTAACTCCATTCACGGGTCAAGGTTATATAAAATGCTTTTGCAAATTATCATCCGCAGTTAGCTTTATTAGCTATATTAAATGATGGATTTGTATGCGACCAGTTATAGTCAATAGGAGTTTATTAATAAACGGAATATACATGTTAAATTAGCTTAAAATGGTGACGAGAATGTAACGAGCCCACGCGTGTCACAATACGAGTATACTGACAATCTAATGCATTGATAATTAAACGGATGTATCAATGAATACCGCAACCTTGTTACAGCTACTGTATTTGCGTCATAAAGTTATATCCATTGAGGATTAGATGAAGTATGTTTTGATTGATTCATGAATGCATCACGTCCCTACAATTTATTTTCACTGCCATTTGACATAAACTACATACCTATTTCTTAATTGCATAAACAAAATATCAATGATAAAACTAATTAACGCTATCATTCACACTTCTAGCAATAACATTGGCTGCAATTATCTTAAAAACTGAAATCTCGTTAGTGGCAACGCGATCTTTGATTCTGACGCGAAGCAAATTAATAAAATCACCTCGTTACTACCCAACGTACCTGTATGGAATACTGTAATCTGCATGCAAATTAATGCCGCCAATACTAATAGACCCCATACTATGAACGCCTGGGCTTCGTTTAATTTTATACCTGCACAGGTTTCGATATTACCAACCATCAATTTATAAGTACTTATGTGTATTTTTGCTGTATATCGTCGATAATATCAGCACGTTTATCTAAAGGATCCTGTCTCTAGAATGTACTGGTTAGATCACTTTCCTTAGGATTCATTGTTAATTAGCTTTGAATTCAGTACCTTGCAAAATTAAAAACTTTTTCCATTGCTTACGAAAATATTGTTTGCTTTTTTATGTAAATAAATAGGCATTTCTGTACACTACTACAAGGATACATGTTATTTTAAAATAACTGTATTCATATTTAAATTAAAACAACGAGAATCATTTAATGAAATGGAAGGAGGACAACAGCAGTCTATACAAATATTATAGTCATTACCGTTCAATTTTCTCAACTTAACTGGCCCAAGGATAGTGAACAGGTATGCATGTATAATCTATACTTTGCAACCTTCCTCCAAGGTCGTACGGGATGTAAATTTTGCATGAGTCAATGGTAGCTTTGCCCTCTACTGTCCAGTATTAATGATTCTATTAAAAAAGAAGTCTCACAGCCAACCGAAATTTATAACATCCCGTATGTTTAACAAATAACTCTCCTACCTGGGCATAAACTTGCGGTATGATTTAGTGATTCCTTTGTTTTAAGCCGTGTTTTTTATTAAAACCTTGTTTTTATTTTCGTTTTAAGAAATTCAAAAGATGTGACTGTTGCGTCCTTAGCCGTCGCCTATTCAAGCTGTTTTGTCACGTCACCTCTCGTATTTTGAAGTCGTGACGGGGGTCGTTAATTAATATAAACATTCATTCTTAAAAACAAAACTTTTGGAAACCTGAGCTGGTGTAAATAATACCTCAAATAATTGATTTACATTTTGTTAACGACACTTAAAAATATTGTTTTCATATAAAAAAATAACAAACCAGATAGAATTAAACAACGAACTCAACATAGTTTTAGAAAGATCCAACTTGTCAACGTAAAATAACGTTGACTTAACATACGCAGCTTAACAATCTTATGTTTATCCGATTTCATTCGATTATCTCAACTCTTGAGTTGCTCTGAGTTAAGCCGAGTTGGACAATGAGTAAACACGTCAGGAAAAGGGGTGGTGTCACTCGAGACCGTGACGAATGCGTTTAGGGACAACAAAAACAAACAAACGCTGACATTTTGTTTTCTAACTGCGACTGGCATGCGGGCGACGGACATTATATTTTAAAACGTTAATGCTACAAATGTGTGGGTACTATTTGACGTTATCTCATAATCTTCTCCTTTCTCATAATCGAATGCAGCTTGTGTCGTTGTTCCTGCTGAGTTAATTAATTGTCTTATTGAATGAGTTATGTTTATTATTTTGAATACTACTAATATGGAGAAGATATCGTTTTTGTCACTAAGTGGACTCACATAACTACACATTTTGGAAATTCTTGAATAAAATAATGGATGTTGTTTCAAGAAAAGCACAAGAAACGCTTTTGAATTGAAACTAAAAATGTCATCGTTGCAAAAAAAACTTTACAAAACAATAGTAGTGCAGCATAGGCACAATGACAATCGATTTCTGAAGGGGACGCGATGTTTGTGTTTAGGAATAGTTGGGATTGCGCCACCCACCGCCCGCTCGGCCAGATGCACGCAATAATAAAGTAAAACATTCCTCCAGTGACGCAGTTACTTGACATAAATGACAGGAGAAAGGAAACACTTTTTACAATGCGCATGACATTATAAGTTTTTTTTAAAACGGTGAAGGAAGAAATTTGAGTTATGGTTGTACGGAATAAGGTTTGATACTTTGTTACACGTCATGAGGATTTTGAGAAAGCTTTTCACGTACTGATTCATTACTGTATACAATTACGAATACCTATACCTACATTCGCGTATCTTGATGACATTGTGATTCCATAGACTTACCCCAACCTGCTTGGATTTTATATTCGTTTGCAATAGGCTTTAACCTTTTTTATAGTGACTTTAGTTTTAAAATAAAGAGTAGAGGCTCAGACCATGAAGGTTTTACGTCTGCAGAGGTGAAGGTTTTAGGTCTACCCGGCACTAACAATTGGCGGTATCCACAAAGCGAAGCATCACTAGCATACAGTTCAAGTGTCACCTGATGTATCACAATGAAATGTTCCTGTCAATCTCTACAAGTTATCTAAGTCCACGAACTCTACATATTTTGAGAATACGAGTATATTTTTGAAATAACAAGAATATTAACCTTCACTGGAAAGGCGTAAAACCTCATTCCAAATTGATTTAATTTATAGATTGTCCACTTAATATTTATAACATGTCCGTTATTGATAAAATATCAGATGTCGACGTTTAATTTAAAAAACATACAAACCGTCCATCAGCCGGCACTAAACGGCGCTGCCCGCGCCCGCGTCGCCCGCCGAGGCGTTGTTACGATCGTTTCGACTATTTATAATTTTTAATCTATAATGAAATCTGCATGCATAATGTGCGTCATAAAAACAGTGAGGTGAGACTCGAGGCTGCGCGAGCGCACCCGTGTGCCCACGCGCACCTATTGTACCCACCCACATCACATCCAAACATACAAACTTATCATTTACCGCCCCGCTAACTGTTCCCCTCCTACACACCGTTCTTTTTGAAACGAAATTCGAATGCAAACTTAAATTTGTTAACTTGGAAAGAACAAGTTTACCTTTGCCGTCTACTTAACTAGTTTCAACCCTATTTCTTGTTGACAAAGGTGTTGTGGAATACATTGAAGAAGTGAGCAAGTAATGTAAACCAAAAGGAACAGACACCATTCACGTCCTGTCGCGGTCATACATAAATATCGCGTTAAATAAATCATCGGCGACATGTTTTGTGACGTTTGTATTTTTAGCTTTCGATTGTAAATTGTCAGTGCTGTGTTTATTTTATGGGATGTAAAAAATGATAGATTCTCAGGTTGAGGCGCTTTGTCATGCGCACACCCACTATTGAACACGAATTTATTAACTGGTCGTGTTGTTCGGACTAATTAAGTAGACAATGTTGTATGTTAATGAAGCTCGTGTTTATGGGATAATGTTAATGGGAAACTAGGCTTTAAGCCGGGACCATAGCGTCCATGACTTTATTATCCAGACTTTACTTAACAATCTCCTGCAATATTATATACAAAGTTTGCTTAAGTTATTTTATGGAGTAGATTATATTCTTTGCAACAAGCTGCCAACCACTTAAGCAGCAGCTATTATTAACAGCTAATCGCTCAATAAACTTGACTACTAATAAGCTAATTTTACGCCTGCAATCAAACTCTGACACGCTACTAAGCTAAATTTACCACAACGCCTACATTAAACGTCTGCCTACGAGCAGTCGTTAAACAGTTTTAAACATAACGACCACACTGACCGCTCACTATACGGCACCATTTTTTGCCCAGACAACCCTCGTCTTATATTTTTTTCGCATGGAAGCACTGTCTTTTGCTCTCGTGTCTTTATTGTTTCTTTTATCTTATTTCTATTCAACTTGCTCAGAAGTGAAATGTTTAAGCGGATTATAAGCCCGCATAAGTCAAAATATTTAAAAGATTAGTGGTCAAATTTTGTTTTTTTTTTTAGTCTTTCCAATGCCTCATATAACTGTATTATGTGATTCTTGGTCCTCAGATCTCCTAGGTTCACATGTGAAGCTGGTTGAAATATTCGTACATTTAACTAGAATACCCTAAGTATCACTTTGTTGGATAAGTCTAGAAAAAAAATATCTGGAAATGGCAATATTTTAGCACAAAGTTTCGCCTACCTACGTAAAGCCTTCGCGACATACCATCCTATAAAGACACAGTCATTTTGGCGCGAGAGCCACAAAATGGCGACGAGATGGAGACTCGAGATAGTGGATGCAAAACCGGATTGATAGTGCTAGGTAGTGCGTCCCGTGACGTTTATTGCCATCCGGGGCTAAGAGTTATGGCCAGCCCGCACTCGCAGAAAGTTCGCCTTCAAACTATTTATTGGCAACACTCCAGCTAAGGAAGCGTCGACGACTACCCCGCCAGTATTAATTCATTCATTGCTCAGCTAAAAAACATCATATTTTTTCGATAACGACACATGTATGTGCCAGCTTAATGTTCGCATGCAAAACACAGATAACATCAGACTCTTGTTTGTGTATTTCTTGAAGTTGCGTCTCTTATAATGCAATGAATGGAATGCAATTATATTTTATGATGTTATTATTTAACTTTATTTATAGTACCAATACTACCTTTGCAAATGCCTTGATTTACTGCCTCAGAATATTTACAGATAAAACGATTTCTCTCAGAGACGCCTCCGTTTACTGTTTAACTTCGTGATCTCTGAGACAGTCACGGGATTATCTAAATCTGTCGAGTGCTTTCTCATATAAATCGTTTTCAGAAACATAAGGTTAACTTTCTTATTAATAAAAGCCATCATTTTGATTCATTGCTACAAATATTTTTTGTTGTTGAAAGGTCATAAAATAATTATATCTAACATATATTAAAAAAAAGTGAAACGTTTTGACATCTTCATTTTACTGTACCATTATAAACAAAAGAATTTGCGAATCCCAAAACCATAATGGAACGTTTCTAAAGAAATTCGTAAAAAAAGAACATTTATTATTGTGAGCGTAGCTTGTTGTGTAAACATCCGCTGGGTGAATCCGAACGCATTCGCTGGATGCCATCTTTTTTCACAGTTTGGCGGGAAGATTTATGGGCAGTGACAAAGTCAATTTCATGGCACGACGCGGCGGCGATACGGCACGCCTCGGATGCCTTTATGATGGAATTTGGCATGGGCTTTTAACTGTAATTGTCCTTAAGTAAACATTTTACCTGCCAATTTGATGAATCGCCTCTGTCGTTGTGGAGAGACGCTTTGTGCGCGAAACAATTCAATTTCTAAGAGGCTTTCGCGAAAGCAAATTTAAATGGCCGATATTGTCGCGTAGCTCAGCAGAACTTTGTGTAAAGGATCAGTTAAATAAAATGAAATGGCGTTGAAATATCTTGCGCTGATTCACTTGAATCTGTAGATTTATCGATGGTGGAATCCACAGGGCTAGCTTTAAAAGGATTTTTATCGAAGGAAATGTTAAAGTAAGGAGGTGGCTTAGACCAAACATATGTACAAGTTAGGTAATCTAATCAATAATTTAACAAGATTAGCCCACTCGTTGAAGGCGAGGATAACTGCCTTGATAAAAGGTGCTGCTACAAATTGAAGCTATTTGAATATTTTGAATACACCCTTAATGAATATAACTTGTTTCCTAATTCAGTCCCTGCGTCATAAAATCTTATTATTTTAATAATAATATGCTATACGTATTACTTAATCTTCGCTTGAGTTGCCTATTCTGTAGCTTTACATACGTATTTGTGGATATTGAATACATTATGTTATATCTAACCTTACTGGAACGCTGAAACGAAACTTGAAGTTACCAAAAAAAGTATAACTTCCTCTTTGGAAAAAACCTAATTCTATAGCTTATTCCAAACCTAAACTTCTACAGGTATATAACAAACCTTTGAAAATAATCTATAAACAATATTAATTTTGTGATCATAACATTTATTATATTATAATCACACCAGTTTTATACGCGAGTGACAAGTCTCTTGATATCTGTAATAAAATATTCAACATGTTTTGATAATAAAATCCGACTAAGCGGATTCTCAACTGTGGCCATATTGATTGCTTCGACAATTTTATCGTCTGTTACGCAAAGCTGTCAAATGGAATGGGGTTTTTTCGAATTCGAATTCCGAACACGCGACTGTGTAGCTTCGTTCGTATTTTTTTGAATGAAGAACACGCTTTAAATGCTAAAAAGTTTTACATAAAGTAGGTTTTATATTTGATGGGCTTACAAAAATTAATCAATGACGAATGATCAACTAACAGCATCGATAAAATTTATTATAATACCGATAACGTAACAAATGTTATGATGACGAAAACAAACAAAATCGTAAAAGAATCGGATAAATAAATCTTTCATATTGGCGTAATGGAATAACGCGTGCGTTAAGCAGCTATTTATTAGAGTCAAGTATACTATGCTTGTAAGATATTTTTGAAATCGTCATCGCCGAAGATTTTGGTGTAAATTAGTGGATTCTGCGAAAAATTACAATTTACACCTAAATCTCCTACGATAGCAATTTTTAAGTAAAAGTTTTAATACTCAATTGTGAATAAGTTATTGTTGATGTCGCAATTTCTACTGCCAGGTACCTAGAATGTGATATAGCCGAAAAAAATGCCAGAAACATTATGTCAAAATATTGAATTTCGCGCCCAGCCTCGACGCTTTAGCCTTAATAAGGATAAGCGGATGTTAAGACAAGACTACGACTACTGCTGTCATTGGTCAATACTCGGTGTTATTGAGTATTTCGTTGAGCGGAGGATGAGTCAAGTCATCTCAGCTCCATAGATTTTAGCCTAAGAATAACTGAATAATTTAGATTGAAACTTGAACAAATGCTAAGATAACTTTCGAACGGAAATCCATTAACAGGTTATGTAATGAAACTAAAGTGATGAAGTAGGCAACTTCTATCTTATCAAGTGTGATGGACAGTTTAATTGCATCAGTTGCGTTTGTTCTAAATGCTAACGACGTTCCGCAAGTTCGTGATACTAATACGATATCGGTGACTAAACCAGCGCGCAGACATCTCGCTCTATTAGTAATTAATATGTCACCAACGACCCCATCCCAGAAACGCCACGCTTCATGGAAATGCACCACAGAACTAATATTATCACTACAAATATCTCACGTCCCCGCTACCGATTCTACGAAAAATATTCTATTTTTTCGTCACCGGCTATCCTGTCACTTTTATCCGTTCGAGCATTTTTCATTCGTCCCCGCTTATTACGTTTCTAAATATCAAGTTACACGACACACCTGTTTAAAGAGCTCCGTTTTTATCCGATATCAGCACGTCTGATAAATGTCATATTATTCTTGGCGCGAACTTTAGCGCTATGTATGCGTCGCTCGCGGTGTTCCCCATCAATTTCATTAGTAATGAGAAGATGCGATGATAGTGACAGGTCCAACGCACGGCGCCTGACAGCAGGCGTGGCGGCCTAACGAGCCATGTCCCCTCACAAAAAAAACACCGTCTTATTCAAGATATTTGTCGATGCTCGTAGTGTTTTCGTTCCAATTAATGTATCGAGAGCGCACGAACTCAGCGTAATCGATTTTGAATCTGTCACGAACTCGCTACACGTTCGCTACGACAAGAAATTGATTATAAAGTATCGGAACTGACCAGTTCTTGAAGCTCAATTATGTATATTTAGTTACTTTTATCTTCTGTTTAATTTGATGATTGCAGACAGAGGTTCAAATAAATTTAATTCGACCCCTGCGTCATACCTTATTTGGAAGGGATATTAAATCTCTTGCGGAATAATCAGCGCCTTATATATGGCCTGTAAAGTTTATAAGTGTTAAAAACCCACGCTCACCAGCAGGTGATCACGCGCGTGTGTACATAATATGCGCAGCTTCTCAACATTAATGAAAACCGCTACTTTCCGTAATATCTGCTAACATGACGGATATTAATTTCTTATGATTTGTGTCACCCATAAAACCAACGTTAGACGCCATTAAATATGTTGTAGCATGTCGTATAGAATAACACGTCGTTCGATCATAAACGTGCTGGGCTCAGCGTCCACTCGATCTTGTCGATGCCACCTCGCTCGTTACAGGCGGACGACACGACAGACGCCATTATTTCCCCGGTTGTGACAGCATGGCACTTTATACAAGTCGCCAAGCGTAGGTGGTCCTATCTCGGACGCTCCTGGACTCAACTTCTTAAGTCAACATTTCTCGCTGAGCTTTTGTTGTCACTACACTATTGTTCATAAGAAATAGAGACGGGAACGGACCTCCGAGGCACGCCACCGCCGAAGTTCCAATAAAATGTCTATGGCTCCCTTTTAAATTAAAAACGATCGTAAAATGTTTCAATAAAGATCTGTTTTCGCAACCATTAGTTAAACATATTTCGTTTGAAGCTTTTACGACTCCATTATCATACAGACGCCTGTGGGGGGGGGGAGTTGTTAAAAAACATTCATGTGTGTGGCCGGCCACTCGGAACGAATGCCATTTGCACAATCTGCAGGTTAAAAGTAATATTGTTTGCATTATGAAAGCTTTTTCGCGCCATATTTGAATTTATATTGCGCGTTGCGTTTCGTGTCCGCATTGGAAATGTGCTACCTACGCATTGTTTCAGTGTAATGTTAATATCTTGCGGATTTATGACGCTATAAACTTGTACACTTATTAGTATTGTAGCGTTTTAGGATAGCTAATGTTAAACATTAATATTTTATACACCAAAAAGGACTGTGAAATTCTGAAATCAAATGAATCACTGGTTTTGTAGCAAGTTCGAACGCCAATACAAAAGGACCAACATTTTAATTGATCAATCAACAGCATCAGGAAAATTAAGTGTTATTATAACAGTTTTCTGCATCTTACAGTTATTTTAAACAGTTTAATCGTGAACCGGCTGATAAATTGCTATTTGATGGTTTATACGTCTGATGCTAATAAATTGAATTATAGGCATAATCATAATAATGACTAACAATTCCAAATCACGTTATCTGTTTGTATCCAGT
This sequence comes from Subacronicta megacephala, assembly GCA_958496365.1. NCBI lineage: Eukaryota > Metazoa > Arthropoda > Insecta > Lepidoptera > Noctuidae > Subacronicta > Subacronicta megacephala. Next base: position 640,809 of record OY292526.1, read on the forward strand.
CAATATCTAATATCCTGTTAATTCACATCGAATTGCAAATTTGGAACTTAGCAGATGTGAAGTTGTTGATTCGACGAAGCGAGTGAACAAATCCCATCAATATCCGGCTATATTAAGAATTTTTAGTATTCCCTACGGAGTTCGCATAACCAGCAGCTACTTACAATGATTTAACTTAACATAAAAACCACATTATTTACTTTGCGGTACGGTATATATTGTCGCGGACATCATGATTGCACCCCGCGTCACGTACTCGTCCACGAATCGAATACTAATTAACATTACAAAAGTGAATAATTCATTCGTCGTGTGCATAATCAGCCACCAATCTACCCTGAGCTCGATGAAAAAGTTTGTTAATAAAAAGGGTGGGTGAATTTACGCTGGTCGGTTAGATTGGAAGCTTAGATCGTACGCATCTGTATTTTACTATGAAACTCGTTATAAACGCGAAAGTGAATGAAGTAAACGTGTCGAATGATGAGCAATCGTGCTTACTGTTTCAGATTTTGCAGTTTGTATTTTAATAACGGTAGCTATAGGCCGACCGTTTAACTCGCGTATCGTCTGCGCGGTAAGAAGGGAGCGGGCGCGGGTAACGCTACACACGGAGTCAATAATCCAAAGATTTATCTCGAGATAGACATTGTTGGTAAAGAATAAAATAATAAGTATCGCTAACATCTCCCCCCGCTCCCTTCTTACCGCGCAGGCGATACGCGAGTTAAACGGTCGGCCTATAGCTGCTGAGTTTAAAACAAAACTTATTTTCAAATTTCATTTGCTTATTTTCAAATCTTTAACTAGATGTGGCTTAATAAAAAAAAATACACGAAACGACTGCCATCAGACTTCCGTAATCCGATTTGTTATATCAGGCAATACCGATATTTTATATTGTGGCTTTTTGGTCTTCTAACTGCCACTAACGACAGTCGTCGCTGTTTGCCAACTTGCAGATCCACTCAATTATGATAGGTTGAGCAAAAGTGTGATAAGACAACGTTGCGGACTTGAAGATGATATAATGACACCAATTGAAAAGAATGTGCTGAGAAGGCCAAGAGAGAATGAATAAATGACGATTAACTAAAGGAATATATAAAGCGAATGTCAGCGCCAACGTCGCTCGGTAGAAGTCGCCCTAAAGGACATACACCGATCTTATTGGCGAATCCTTCAAAAATGTCAGGTGCATAGAACTCGTAACCGGCGCATTAGTATAATAAGATGTACGAATGTGTTAGAAGCAAAATAAGTATGCACGAATCATAACAAGATGAGGTCTGTAGTTTCAGCCTACCCCTATGGGAAAATAGCGTGAGGGTATGTATGTATGTTTCATCGACAGTTCGACGATCGATCGAAATCGACCAGTTCAATTTTCAGTACATTTTAATCGTACTGTCATTTCCATTGATTTCAGAGAATTCAATATGCATAAATAAAACAGACAGTGCCATAACAATTATTATTTTATGTTTTCTCTTTCGGTGGTGGTTGCCTCAATTATTTCTTAATTGAAACAGTAAAAATATTCAACCGTATTGGAAACATTGACAATTCACATCACAACCATTACCATCATTATGTTATTTCGAATGTTATGTACCTATTTAAGTATATTTATTTGTAACTAGCTTGTAACTATTAACGCATTAGGCCAGCTCTCACTCTGAGAAGAGACCCGAGCCCAGCAGTGGGATGGATGATGCATGGGTGGATGATGATGATGATGATGTAATTAGCTGACCCAACATACGTTATCTTGTCGGAATTAAAATTATCTTAAATGCATATTTTACGTATTTACGTGTTTGTTCTCTTCATGGAAACCTTTCTTGGACTGTAACGAACGAACGAAATGAACGAAATATTTAAGTAAATTGGTCCCTCCTTAACTGCTGTAAATTTAGTAGGTACTTATAGCTATACATTTCGAAATACTTTCTTGACACCTCATAAAAATTCTCAATCCATGGGAATTGATGTAGGGTGAAAGCAAAGATTTACAACACATTCAGTTATATAAATTGTTGCCAATACCAACCAACCATGTAATAATAAATAATGCATAAGGCAATTTAAATTTGTATATATTTGTTCTAAATAAATGGTTTATAGCCCGAATGATAGACTTTTAGAAACGCTCATAGTTTTATTTATTACGTTATTAGATGAATTCCGAAACTGACTCTGTTTTATAGTTCGGTCTTATAGAATGATACACACGAATGAATGGCACATCAGGTTATACAAAATTGACAAATTTCTCCAAAAGATTTTAAATCTTAAAATCTTGATGATATAGTTCAAAATCGACTGAGAAAATTTGTCGTTTTGTAGTAACTTGATGTGCTGGCGAGCATACCTAATAAGAATATAAAAAGTTCAATACGTGAAAACGACTGTTGTTAAATACCTATGGACTGTTGTTAAAAACTATAATTGTTAAAGAGTTTATATATTTTTCTTAAAAGGAGGTCTCTATGTAAGATTGACTGTAAAAGTTTTACGAGCTTCTGCAATAAACCTTTTTTTTTCGAAGAAATGCCTGCGCATAAGAATATCAGTCGGTTCTCTTCATTCTGTTTTGTTTTGAGTTACTACAATACATTGCTACACTCACTGTATAGGCCTTAAATAAGCCCGCAATTAGTTAATCAACCACTGCAGCTTCTGTAAGCCACGATGATCAACAAAATTAATATTATAATTTGAAGAGATATATCAATATTTAAAAAAACTTTTATATACATTTAAGGGATATAACGCATTTGAAAGTATATCTTACCGAACAGTTATCAATCAGAGCTATGCACTATACAAACCTCCGAGCACGGCCAGGCAAGTCCGTATGTTTGTCTGTTTGCGCGCTATCAACTGATTAAACAAATATGTACTTACGACTTACCAACATGTACCAACACATGAAACTAGTGGAATTAGGAGGCTCTTTTTAAAAAGCTTTACTCAGGGCATAAAATTGCCGCACATGATCATTATAGGTTTATCCTAGTGATATAATCAACTGACTGCCTCATTAATCTAGTAGTCCTGAGCGCGACTGCTACGCTAGAGGTCCTGGGTTCAATTAGCAGGTCGAGCAAAGTGTTATTGGGTTTTTCTATGAAATTCTCAGTATCAGCTCGAAGTCTGTATTTGTGTACGAATAATGGCAATAGGCTCGCCCCCTATTAGGTACATGGGACCTCAACATACCAGTGTTGGTGTACATTGGTACATCTCTGCCTAACCCTTCGAGGCACACAGGCGTGATGGTATGTTATGTTATGTTGTGTTACACATACCAGCGAAGTGTGGGTGAATATTGGTACCCCTCTGCCTAACTCTTTGAGAATACAGGCGTGATGGTATGTTATGTATAATCAAGAACTTCCAAATCATAGGTTTCGAACGGGAGCCCAAGGTACCTGTGGGTTTTCAAAATCATGGGCATATTATTAATTAAATAAATAACTTGCTTAAAAAACATCGCGAAGACACCTGCATGCCGTAGAACATGATGGCATGTAAATCTGCCAACCCCTCTTGGACAGAGTGGTAAACTATAACCTGTCCGTTACTTTGTCAATAAATATTTTTTCTTTCTTTCTTTTCTTTCCAACGCGTGAAAGGGTCTCCTTACAATCTCCACGGAATAAGAGGATCATTCTACGAGAAGACCTATACCCAACAGTGGGGCTATTAACAAAATAAGATTAATTAAGATAGTCCTGCATTTGAGATAAGTTTCTGTCAATACGGAATTCCTTCGTCTTCCCTTTTCTCTATAATCACAGCAATGGGAATTGTGACATTAGCTAGGACTACGGTTGAGTACAGGTTGAGGTGTGGGCCGAAGACATATTAAAAATAAACAGCTATCATTATTTTAAATCCCTGCATACTACTTAAACGGTGTGTATTACTAGAACAAGCTCCAAACGGAAATATATCAGCATTATTTTCCGTACGGCAACGCTCTCCGTGCGGCAATAACCGGTTTAATTACGGCATAAATTATCACCGGCCTGCGTTCCCGGCTACCGGGCGTGCCGTTCCGGCCTGCACCACACTCTATCACAGAATAAACCAGCTCCCACTTAATGTACCAAGATTAATTCTTATTATGAATTAATGTGATACGTTTCGGCTAACTTAGGTTATGGTTTAAAGTGTGAGCGTTATTGAAAACTTTATGAAGTTTTTTTAACACTTAGGTAAACATTTTAAGATACCATGATTCATGAACGTGACAAAGTGAATTTTAATTTATTACGGCTCAAACGTACCACAAGTACGAGCCTAGACAGAGTGATAGGCATGTGCACTACAAGTTGTGGACTCGATCCCTGTACGGAAAAATAAATTATATAGCGTACATGTACTATTTTTTGTTCGGTGTCTGGGCGTCTTAAGAACTTACAGCCACGATACAGGATAGAATCCTAACGTTATTAATAAAAAGGAATTAAACATGCCCTATTACACGGGAATTAAACATACCGGCGAAATGTGCTAGTACATTAATACATCTCTGCCTAACCCTTCGGGGAATATAAGGGTGATGGTATGTTATGCGAAGTTAAATCATGGCTATGTTATGATATGTTACCTAATGGTGTCTAGCCATTCTACTATAACGGAGAATGACTGTCTGTACAACCTAGAACAAAAACTAAGTTTCATGCATTACGCCCATATGTAACCCAAAGACAACTGTTAAGTATTCTTTGCCTGCAATTCTTTAACAAAATTAACTTGCAGTATAATGAGCGAAACTCCTGGTTAGGCTAAAGCTTTTTATACCAACAAATGTGAGAAGAGACAGGCCAGCGAACACTTTTTTGACCAAAAAACATTGGCAATTTTGAAAGTAATCTGTGCACAAAGGTCGTATGCGAGCGATCACGCGGAAATTAAGCGGTCGGTATGCGCCAAGACTAACGACGCGACGCGGCACAAATCGCGCGACTAAAACGATGCACGCGCGACTGAACGCGTTTAACACCCATTACCCAGCCGTGATTCTTGTGGATTTAAAACAGGTGTGTTTGATATATTAGCAAGAATCCAGGCCGCCATAAGCTTTCCTTAAACTCTCTCTCTTCCACTTACAAAAACTTATAACCACATTGGTAACATGGTACATTTAAACGTGGGTTATCCACATTTAAATGTACCTATTGGGAATTCAAAATCGACTTAATTCTAAATTCCTCTATTGAATTCTGCTCAGCATGTTACATTCATATTCCTTGAATCGTATTGAATTTTACTTGAATAGGTCTTCAACTTTTTAAAAACACAACACAGGTTATTTCGATATATTTCAGAATAAAATGGTACACTTAGCGGACCAACATTGCAAAGCATTAGACCATAGATATCTTTACAAAACAAGCTTACACTGTTCTATAAATCACAATGACGCATGTCAGTCTAGTTCCCATTTCAATGTGGATAATCGACAAAAATATCAAATAACTATTCGGAATACGTATCGATACATTGACAAATAAATTCGAGCAGTCGTACAAGCGTCCAGTGCGTACGCGGCCTACATAATTCATGAAGTATGGTGGTCTGTTACAAGCTGATATTGCAAGAGTTTTGGGTCCAAACGAATTAAAAATGTAGCACTTTGGTACTTTTTGACCCGCATTAAAATAGGGTGGGATTGGAAAGTTGTTTTATGTGAATGTTTGTTTGTCTATGTTAATTATTGGTTCCAACTAACGCCTACGCACATCACAAACTTTTTAATGGAAAATAGCTCCGCACTATTTTGTTGCCTCGTAACTACTTAATTATTCCTTGACACTATTTGGTAAACACCAAACCCTTCTAAATAATGTAAAAACAACGGAAAATTCGGGGTGGCTGAGCTGCTTCCGTGGCACGTAGGTATTGTAGTTCTATTGTAGGGATCGAAACCAAGACAGCAAAACAGGTAGGAATAGTACTAGGTATACAGGTAGAACAATACACGAAAAAATGCTAGTGAGGGGATCAAAGTTCTTCTTAAACATGACCTCCTATCATCGGAACGATACACAAAGCCGAGACCCGCAACAGCAATATATCTACAAGAACAGAAATCAAACTGATAAAATTCCAGTCACTTAAATTATGAAATTTATTTCCTATATGAAACTCTATCAATAAATTACGTAAAGCAACCTGCAATAAAATTGATCTGCATATGAACGTATTGCATAATTAAACACATCAAGATTACAGCCTCTTCAACTAGTAGTGTGCAGTAACACGCCCCTACCATTGAGCTAATGTGTACTGGAGACGAAACATGTCTTAGTCAGTCACAAATACTAATCACGACAACGTACTGTTTAATAGCCTAAATGATGAAGATAAAATTATGGGAAAAAAAAACGAAAAGATGCTGTTCATCTAGTGGCAGTCACCTACTTCAATTTGGCAATGGCATGACTTACGTATTCTATATAATAGATATAGATAGATAGAATAAATAGATAATAAAATCATTGGTAAATTTCAGGTTTCTTTTAACTCATGGAAATCCCGATCGCACAGCGTGCCTTCTCTTATCCCTAATTTCCGCGAGGAATATTTGCCTGGCGCATAAATTTTCTTTGATCGGGCTGTTCTAGTACGATAGTGCGTAATACCTGAACGCTCATTAGTAATTCTGCCACCACTCGCGTGTGGAAGACGTGTCGAATCGACTAATTTGCAAATATATCGATAACGGATGCTTAGAGGACGTTTAGCTAACTATCGCAGAATAGCAATATGCTATGCATAGTAGCATATTATTTTGTTTATTGAATTATTTATTAGCCACAGCTTATACTGCTGGTAATAGAAACTTCAGTTGGAAAAGCAGCCATATATTTTCAGATTATAAAATAATATTAGAGTTGGTTGGTTGTAGTTGAAATGAAAAAAACGCAGTGATATCCGTGATGAAACTGGCACTATCAGACGAAGAACTTTCAGACAATGGTTTTGTAAAACCTCCAGGCTCCAGTCATTATTGTTTTATTTATTTATAGCTCCCTTCGACGATAAACTACGCTATTAGTCTAGTGGTCCTAAGCGCGACTACTATGCTAAAAGTTTTGGGTTCGATTCCTACGTCGAGCAAAGTGTTATTGTGTTTTTCTATAAAATTCTCACTAAGAGAGAGCCCCCTATCACATGGGACCTAAACATACCCGGCAATTATGTGGGTCCACATTAAGTACACCTCTGCCTATCCCTTCAGGAAATACTGTCGTGATGGTATGTTACTTATGAATTATCACACTCCTAAACGAAAAAGTAAAACATCGTGAGGAAACCTGCATGCCTGAGATTACTTGACAGTGTGTGAAGCCTGCCAACTGCCTTATTCCTCTCGTACTGAGAGGAGCAGCTCAGCAGTGGAACAACATAATTGATATTTATGTCTTTTTCATTGCTATCAACCGTATAGGCTTCTAAAGATGATTTCAGATTCGCTATCCGTCTCGGCAAGGATGCATCTGAAGAGTATTTTTACCAACTCCGAACTTAAAACAGTTTCAAATTAAGTCGTTTTAGCTAGTTGATTCCTGGAGGGCGTAACTAGAGCCTCCGTTTACCTCGTCGCGAAGCTACCAAGCAAATTGTTAGCGCTTAATTAACTGAACGTAATCCGCACTCTGGGGTCTGATGACGTCACGACATGGACTTCACAGATGTTTGCATTAAGAAATTATTAGCTATTTTCTTACTCAAAGAATACAGTCTCAATTCACGCTCAGAATAGATCGTGAAGTCGTTAGTTCGATGTCCAGATCGAGTAAAATGTTAACATTAGGTTTGTCTGTAAGGCTCACAGTTGCAATTTTGATTTTAATTTGGCTCCAGTTCATGGCAACATCGGACTTAGAGACATTGTTATGGTGTGCTATTTATATGGACTGACTGCCTCATTACTCTAGTAGTTCCAAGCGCGGATCCTACGCTAAAGGTCCTGAGTTCGATTTGAGGTCGAGTAAAGTGTTATAGAGTTTTTTTTATGAAATTATCAGTACGAGTTCAGACTCTAAATTTGTGCCCGATTAATTTCAAGAGGTTCACCCCCTATTACAACGGACCTAAACATACCGGTGAAGTGTGGATGTACATTTCTGCCTAACCCTTCGGGGAATACACGCGTGATAGTATGTTAGGTTTTGCTGTGAGGCTTTCAATAGCAATATGGAGTTATTTTTTTTTCCCAGTTAATGGCAACATCAGACTTAAAGACATTATGGTATGTTATTTAAAAGGCGTTAAAACAATCGTTTAGAATAATTTATCGAGGGACGATCAAAGTTGAGATTGTATTTATAGCTTTAAGAAAAGCGACTGGATATTGTCGTAAACAGCGAGGTGTTAATGTCAGTCATATTTGCATATTATTGTATGAAACATCTCGCTCACGCGAACGTTCACCCCGATCGACTCGTTAATTCAGTTTATTGGTTGTTTGTATATTTTAACATATTATTAGTTTAGTGCCATATTCATTTTGAACGTATATTATTTGTTTGTATCTCTTTAAGATTACAAATCACTTGCGAGAAGAAATAAATTACAAAACAAAATACATATTATTTGTAGTTCACAGATGCGCATTACAAATATATATTACAATTAATTTTTTTTTATATACTTTTTAAACAAATCTAATCATTTTGTTTCTCAAATCATGACTTGATACGGTTAAATAGTTGAGCATATAAGGTAAGAATATATCTGATGTACTTTAAAGTCATTATTTGTTAAGTTTTTTTCAGGAACTTTATTTATCTCTACTTACAATACAAATTACTGAAACTTTCTGTTAAATAATTGTGTTAGAAAACTGCAAATACCCAAAAATAATTAAGTAGCAGAGGTCTGATGGCAGTCGCTTTGTAATATGTGATGATGAGGGATTTGATGCTTGCCTCGGCAATAGTAGAATAAGGCTATGCTTATTTACAGGTCAAGGCCGGACTTACACAGAAATTCGAGGAGGTTCGTCGATTCAATACATGTTTACTTAACAAAGTCTTTGAAGACATTGTCAATAAATCTAACCACGATCATACCCATGCTTTTAACTTTCATATCTCAGTGCCAGTGCGTAGGAGCGCAAATAAAAGACGCACGGGTCGGTGGTCGTGTGTCGTAAATAATGTTAAGGTATCGATTACTATCCGTTAGTACAACGCCTCACTCTACCTCCTGCTGTGGTCTGCGCGCCTGGTATCCAAACCACTTAGATGTTACGATACGACGAAACGATTTCGTTTCGAGTCTAGATTTTTCTTCAAATTGGTGGAATTTAAAAATATATTTAGAGACGGATAGGTCGACTTTCCAAAATGTACTTGTAGATTTGAGAACTTATTCTTCTAATTTGTAAAAACAGATTAGAAGAATAAGTAAATTTTTATAAAAATCAATCAATCTTAGTATGGTTGTATGTCCTTATGGACTCCCAAACGGTTGGACCGATTCTGTTAAAATTTCTGTCAATCTTCTTTTAGCCCAGCGAGTGACCAGTTTGAGTTGAATGTAAAGTTTAGTTACAATTGGATAAAATTACCAGAAACCACACGTGAATACATGGTAGGTACCTACTAGCTAGTTAAATATAAAACAAACAACTTTCGATTTAGATTCAATTTCGTAAATTTCAAATGGCGTTAAGGCCTCAAATTGGAGTAATTATATTGTTGACCCAAGGCTGATATTTAATGACATTTTTAGATCGAAACCTATTAGGTATTATTCTTTTTAATTAGCAGTATTAGCCCTTTGAGTTCTGACCCTTATGTCATGCACACTAAGGACACGCCTTAGGTGATAGCTGAATGAAATTTCATCTCCAAACATACCTTGAAAAATCGTCCAATCCCAGTCGCGCATTGTAAAAAAGCTCCCCATACATTACGATACATCTGTTAATATCAATTGAATTATCTCCGTCCACCATATGACCGAGAATCGAGATGGTGGTATCGCCGCCAGACCGTTAAATAATTCAATCTTATATCGGTTCTACATATTTCTAAATTTAAAAAAAGTTTGTCCACCTGCGACTACGCGTGTGAATGATCGCGAAATGAGATAAGAAGTGACCACACATGCGCAGGCGTTGAATGATGTCGCTCGTTTGAGATTCAGGCATTCATGTTTTGAATTCTAATTAAGATATTTCTGGGAATTAGCAAGGTGTGACATATATCTGAGCTGGTTTTATAATTGTATTATGCGTATCCAAAAGACGGTAGATATTTAGACATAGCTAGTATTCTTGTTTACCCCTCGTACTAAGCTAAATTCTTGTATTACGTGTATCGTTCACGTCGGTTACCGTCGGTAATGGAATGGGTGGGTTTCGAACCGGCAACCATACGATCGCACTTACGATTCGCCGCTCTTATATGTATAATATGTACCACTGCCCCCCCAAGATTTCACCCCATCTATGAAAATACCATTATTTACACACGGATACAGGTCTAGCTATACATTTCCAGTTTGAACTGATCTCGCATTGTATGGGCTTTCCGTCCAATAAGATGTCAGCGTAAACTGGATTTGTATGTATAGCTCAACGTGCAGCCGTGCGTACTAGAAGGGGCAAAATATAGGTGATGAGTGAGTGATATCAAAAGACATGCAGCACATTATCAAAAACAAAAGCAAGCCGTTTTCGAAACTTGTCTTTTACAAACAAAAACGTCTTTTATATCCTAGTGATATTAATTGTAGCTCTATCGAACCTCGTCCGCTGTAGGCCTTAATATCAGCCAAAAAGCCTAATCAAACAAAGCCGCAAACACAAAAACAATAATAGACAGAGACTCGTTCTACCGCCATATTAAATGTAGTTAAGAGTCCGGACACGCGATACAATACTTTATACTAGTCATAAAACATAATATATTTTTGCTTCACTTAAAGCTTGCAAATCACATTCATAGTCGTTGAAGATTTATCTAACATATCATGCGATAATTTACATGGAGTCTGCGCGGGGGGCGCAGCCGTGCGCCCTCGCTATGAATCCAACGCCCACCTCGTGCACATTATTGTTTATAATTGTCTAGACACGCGACTTGCACTCAGGTACATTCCAAAAGTACTAACTACATACATACATACATACCATCACGCCTGTATTCCCCGAAGGGTTAGGCAGAGGTGTACTTAATGTACACCCACAGTTCGCCGGTATGTTTAGGTCCCACTATTGGGACTATCCCGCGAGCCTATTGCCATTCACCGGGCACAAATCTAGACTCCGGGCTGCTACTGAGAATTTCATAGAAAAACCCAAATAACACTTTGCTCGACCTGGGGATCGAACCCAAGACCCCTAGCGTAGCAGTCGCGATTAGGACCACTAGACTAACGAGGCAGTCTAGTCTAGTCAACTAACTAGCTTCGATACAATGCCCAAGCGCATACAAGCTCTATGAATAAAATAATATGAATAAGGAGTGGCTCCTAATTGATATTTCGTATTTCAAGCTAGCCTCGTCGAAGCGATCATTCTCAATTATCAACGATAGACAAGTGTAATCGTTACGGAATGGCAGGGCCCACTCTGCTAGGATATTATGCCCCTTAGCATTTGCAACATCATCAACCAATTTCATGTTCCACTGCTGGACACGGGTCGCCTTTCAGAACGAGAGGGATTAGATGATGTTATAGTCCACCATGCTAGCCTACTGCTGGTTTGCAGAATTTACACACCGTCAAGATAATCTCTCAGGCAAGCATGTTTTTCTTCATCGTTTAAACGCATGAAAATTAATTATTAATACGCATAGGATTTCGAAAAGTCCTTAGATCTTGGATTAGAACAAGTTAGACCTTTGAAATGGCAGTCCAATGGTCATATCACTAGGCTATCACAGCACAAGGATATATTCAATATAACCTGACTGCTGACTAAACATTGACATACATTTATAAAGCAATGTGATGGATATAAAATCTATGTCAGTATTTTAGCCAGAGAGCAAAAACAAATGCTTAACTTGCGCTTTGTACTGTTGTTCTAAATAAATTGTTGATGTCACTCCTGCAGATGGCAGAACAATACGGTAAGAGACTTGCAAATATCATCAAAATTATTAATGCAATGATTATTTTTACAGATTTTTGCGTTCGTGTATTTTGTCTCGAACCAACTACTTACTACATTTTTTTTATAATATGGTACCTAACTGTGTAGGTAGTCTAGTATCACTCCACGGATCTAACTGGACTGATAACGAACTCAATACTATGGGAAAAATAGTCAAATCCCAAAACGAATCTTCAAAAAAAAGACAAACGTATGATTTAAATTGACTAACAGTTAATGATCTTATCTTTTAACCATTGATTCGCCTTAAATGATCAAGTAGTTGCTGAGCATAAATAAGGTCCTGGGTTCGTTGGCTAGTCCAGTGAAGCTATTGGGATTTTTTGTCAGGTTTTCGCATACTCTATGAATAAACAAGACTACTATGACGACAAATATACGCAACAATACTACTACTACTACTACTAAAAGCCAGCAAGTCACCTTCAGTTAATCTTATGGCGATAACCATATCAACAAGTCAAGCAATAAAAACCAGCGCAATATCTAGGTACCAAAACCTATAAATTGAGACCATAATTTCGTTACTATACTGTAATTGACGTAGCGTGGGGTCAGCGGGCGGAGTTGCGAAATGCTCGCGTAGGGCACTCGTGCGCACGTCGAATGTGATTAGCGTATTCATTCGCAAATAGGGCTGCCTCGCAAAAGAGCTTAGAAAGCTCGCCAGTAACACAGAAACAAAATGTTGACTTAGGTTTAATATACACAAAGAAATGAATTTTCTAATTAAAGAAAATTTCTAGTGAAAGAAAAATTCGATCTCAGGCAGGGTTTGAACCTGCGTCTTTCTGGTTAAGTACACCAGACGCTTTGCCAACTAAGCTACCGAGACCACTGCCTGTGATGTCGAATTTCTCTTCCACATTCCACGTCTTTAGGTGACTGCCTGAGATCGAATTTTTCTTTCACTAGAAATTTTCTTTAATTAGAAAATTCATTTCTTTGTGAACATTTCGCAATATTTAAAGCTAAAAAATAATATAAAATCAGTTTAATATACACATTTTTATAGGGTATAGTTTATCTTCAGCTCGACAAAAATTCTTAAACATATTTCAAACGAGCTGTTGCCGCTGTTCAACAGAGTTACTTTCGCATTTTATAATATTTAAGAAAGGATAAAAGATGCCTAAATGCCCGGTGGCGAATCATGCTTGTGGGTACTGAGTCCAAGTGCGAATGAGGACCATAGCATGCTAAAACTAACCTTCCGTTTTGACCAATTTTTCGGATCTGTGTTTACTTTCAAATAAAGTTGTCATTTGTGCAGAGCTTGACGTTCTCCAATGTGAATTCTTAGCTACAGCTTTAATGGGGAATAAAATCAATATGGTTATAACCATATCTAGATTCAAAGATATCACTGTTTCACAGCTGGTTTCAATATAATATCCGATTTGTCATTATTAATGCTATTAAAAGTTACCATAAAACAAATATATTATGCGTTGGGAGCTTTTGTCGTGACAAATGTGTGTTGTGTTGCAATAACAATAATGTGGTGTTACGTGACGATAAAATTGATTGATTGTGCCTACTGTAAAGTATTGAGCCTTTAGAGAACATTTTGATTTATGTATGGTTTGCATTACATTAAAATAGTCGTAAATATTATTAATTATATAGAATTTGTATGTATGATAGGTATAGGTTTGTATAGATTCCTATGCCCTAGGGCCAGCCCTACATGCGGCATGCGCTCGCGCAACTGGTTCAAAGTTGTTCGTAAGAATGCGGCCCGTATGCTCTACTCGCTAATTTGGTCGGACACTCGCCTTATACGGCGCCACTCCGATTGTCCGCCAGGAGATTAGAACTGGGTATGATTTATTCAGTCCAGTGTACGTCGGTAGTAAGGCTGACAGAACTTAATAAATGTTCAATGTAGGGTTATGAAATGTAAGGCGGCAGGAGACTCATAGCAGGAGTTATTAGAAGTCCCCGCCGCCGGTTATCGGAAGAATGAGTTTGGTAAAATTAGGCCAATAATTTTGTTCGCATAATGAAATGGTAATGGTAGTAATCACCAAGCCTATTGGGTATTGTCACTGGTCGTGGCTGATGTAATAAATCCCACAACAATAACAAAGCAAGGGAAGGCAAATGATGGTTTAACCTGACGCAGCCCTAGGCAACTCATAAAGAAAGAAACATTTATTTAATTATTATAAACAGCTAACTAACTAACACCATAAGAATTTCCTCATCGAAATAGTATTGCCTGCTTATTGAGAATATAAGAGATTTGAAGAGAGAATCGATATCAGTGGGGTTAACTGAAATCGGTTCTACTATCTTTGACAGAATCCTGCAATGCACAAAAATATCATACCTTTCCGTTCAACTTTCAAAGAGCGTGACTAGAAGTGAATGAAAGTATTGAAGTGAATCCACACTTCAATGTATCTTTCATTCTTAAAGTTCTAACCTGTCAAGCTAACTTACTAAAGACTCATGACGAAAACGGCTACACGCATGCAGATTAGCAGTCAAGTATGATTTACGAGACAGTTTAAACGTATATGTCAGCTAATATAACGACAATACATAACAAATGTTCAATTAAATTATTATGTAAAGCGGTACGGTCGTAATGGCCTATTGAGTAAGACCATACACAATTACACATACAAATGTCGCCTTTCTCGGTCGGTGGCAGAAAGTGTTCCAGGGGCATGTACCCTATTGGAAATGTTTCCATGTAAACGACTTGTAAATAAAGTGAGGTAGATAGGTGAGTATTTTGAATAGTAAACCAGCTTATTCTGGTAGATATGTGATAAATAAATTAGGTTGGCAACCCAAAGCAACAATTAGGGATATGAAAAAATATGGCCAAGACTTTTTTTGAGTAGTGCAACAAAACGGGCATTTTTTTTATTAAAAGTACAAAAGGAAGCGCACTGAAACGTATTCGTGCACTTTTCTTGCAGCTTCTTTTGCAGAGTTCCTAAATGAAAAGCTCGGTAATATAATTGAGAACGAGCTATCATATTTGCACTTAGAACTTTTAGAACGTCATTTTTGCCCCCGAATCGGTCGCCCTTCACCGCTTCCTAGTGTTTTAGCAAGGAAGAAGCGGCGCAACAAATCCCTAACAATACATTTCTGTGTGTTCACTGCCTTTTATAATGCCACTTCACTATCTCAGTTAATGCCATTTATTGACACAGGATGTAGGTACACTGACATTA
This sequence comes from Subacronicta megacephala, assembly GCA_958496365.1. Lineage (NCBI taxonomy): Eukaryota > Metazoa > Arthropoda > Insecta > Lepidoptera > Noctuidae > Subacronicta > Subacronicta megacephala. The sequence continues at coordinate 656,160 of OY292526.1, forward strand.
TTAATAATAACTCCTAATAACACTACATTCAAACAGACAGATCAACATAAAATATAATTGTTGTTGCGGTCGAAGCGTCGCGCCGGGATAACGGGTTCGGTTCCCAGTCGCTCACGGGTATACGTTACAGTAACGTGATATGTGAGTTTTTGTAAACATCTTGTAACGTAGTCTTGTCGGCTGTTACTACGAAGGGGGTCTCGAATTATTCAGAACCAAGTATTGTTGTTGGACGAAATTGATACCACCGAGAGTCGAATATGAATTAATCATACTATATACTTATTTAAAAAAAAAGTAATAATTGGTCTTCGTTATAAGTGCAAGGTGATTTCCAGGGCACAAGAAGGTACTTTTGAAATAAATTAGCAATGTGGGTGCGCACATTACTAGTATTCTTGTTAACCCCTCGTGCTAAGCTACATGCTTGTGTTACGAGTGGGTTCACGTCGTTGATGCAATAGGTGGGTTTCGAACTATTAACCACATGATCGCAAGTCTGACGAGCCATTAGGCTACCGCCGCTATTAATAATTACGAGGCGATAGATCGTAGTTTTAAGATATTTGGGCGCCCAATTCTGCCCTCGTAATAACAATTAATGCAGTAATCGTCATTTTTACGCTTTTCCGTTTTTGTCGAAAATTACATATATGGAGACTTTAAGCTATACGTCCTATGTTTTTTTTTTCCTTACTATTTCAAAATGTTCTAGCAATACAAAAAAAATCTACGTATAGCTCTATAGTCTCCATATTGATGTCATTTTTTACTAAAACGGAAAATATGGAATACTGCATTTGCTATGACGGCAGAATTATTATAATATCTTCATATTTATCTGAAAACCAACCAACCAAAACAACTGTCGCACGCGGTTTCTGTTGCGCCCCAAAGGATGAACTTATTATTATTACGTGGAACCCAATTTATTTTTGGTCTGTCTAGTCAGACTGCAAATTGCTACCTCAAAACCAATTCTAGTTAGAAGAGTGTTAACGGCTTTCATTTTCGGGAACCAATCGATTGTAACTTCAAAAATCTAAAACAGACTCGACTCGCACTTACCGAGTGCCTAACCACAAAATGAACATAACCAGTTAGGCTGGTTAAATCGGTCTCCATAATGACTAATAATGTGATGTCACAATACTGCTAAAAGATTGGCCACTCATTTGGACGACAGAAAGTCTGTATGCGCAGACGCAACGATGTTTTGTAATATCTTAGACAAGCAAAACCCCTCAAACCTTGAATACTTGAAGGTTAAATATTAACTTGAAGTGGCAGTAGCCTAATGGCTAGGGCGTCGGACTTGCGATCATGTGGTTGCTGGGTTGAAACCCATTGCACTAACGACGTGAATCCACTCATAACACAAGCATTTAGCTTAGCACAAGGGGTTAAAAAAATACTAGTAATGTGCGACCCACATAGCGTGAAAGCTTTTAAAAAAAAATGTCGGTTTCATCGTATAATTAAGAGGTTAACTGCCTTAACAATACTATAATGACATAACGAGAAGCTAGTTATCTTCTATAACATTAGTGTGAGTCGTTAACTGGTTAGCGTTAGCCACTGACAACACATTATCTGACATTGTTTAACTGCGCACTTGTTAATAATGTTATTTATTAAGTTGTCTAGACACATACAGAAACCGCTACGTTGAAAATAACATACCATCACGCCTGAATTCCGCAAAAGGTTAGGCAGAGGTGTACTCCTATACACCCACAATTCGCAAGTACATTTTAAGTCTCACGTTAAAGAGACCGAGGGTATTGTCAATAATCGGGCACAAATCAATTATTCCTGGCTGCTACTAAGAACTGCTAACAGAAAAAGTAAATATTATTGTAACCGACCTGGTGCCAGCAGGTACATCGGGAGGTATGGACGGCACTAGACCATTATAGCCCATATCGCGTTTTTGTCTTCCTATCAAACTTACCTCATTAGTCTAGTGGTCCTAAGCGCGACTGCTACGCTAGAGGTCCTGGGTTCGATCCCCAGGTCGAGCAAAGTGTCATTGGGTTTTTCTATGAAATTCTCAGTAGCAGCTCGGGGTCTGGATTTGTGCCCGGTTAATGGCAATAGGCTCGCCACCTATTACATGGGACCTAAAACATACCGGCGAATTGTGGGTGTACATTAGTACACCTCTGCCTAACCCTTCGGGGAATACAGGCGTGATGGTATGTATGTATGTATCAAACTTACCACCAGGCGTGTATACCGAAGTATACCGAAGGCCTGATAAGGCAGAGGTATACTAATTACCCATGGTTCGGCTGTATGTTTAGGTTCCATGTAATAGGGGGCGAGCCTATTGCCAGTAACTGGATACAAATCCAGACTCCGAACTGCCACTGAGAATTTCATAGAAAAACACAAGAACACTAAATGCATCAGAACTGACACAACAAAGTCAAACTTATTTTTTATAAAAAGGCTACGCACTCCGTCAGACCAAATAATCCGCATAAGAAACTTCTTTCTAAAAGCTTTTAACCAAATAGAAGTCAAACTGTCGGCACGAAATACCTAAAACCGTGTGTCGGTCCCAAAGGGGTGCGGATTATTACCATGACAAATATTCAAACACAGAAGGTAAAAAAGTCTGTTTCGAACGTCGAATCTCATTTCACCACAAAATACGAGACCGTTCAAACTGATGACTGTTTGAAGCTTCTGAAGCTTTTTGCATGGTGTTCATATCACGACCACCTATCTGTCGCTAGATGGATTACGAAGGTAAGCCTTAATGATAGGATATTAATAAATACATAGAATTATGATAGTTGTGATTTGGACACAGATAAGAGAGGAGCAGTACACCTGGACTTTCATTAGTAGTTTTAGTAAGAATCTGTAGTGGTCAAAACAAAATCTGTTCAACACTAAGTAGATATTAATAGTTTCTCATTTTGTCTTAAGTACATTATCATTTTAGAAAGACATATACTTTTATTTGCTCTCCTAGTTAACCAACCAATCAAGGTAACCAAATCTCAGATCAAATATAAAGTTAAGATGGAACTATACTATGCGAACAAAGAAGCGAGGCTGACTAAAACTACGCCTTGCCGTGTACAAACACAATTACACGCACACACGTATATATTTATCTACCGAAACTACGCCTTATCTTGTCAGTCCAATAATATCCTACTGACCTATCGAAAGCTCGACTGACAAGATAAGGCGTGGTTTTGGTATACGTGTGAGCGTGTAATTGTGTTTGTATACGGTAAGGCGTAGTTTTAGCCGACCTCACTTCTTTATTCGCAAAGTTCCATCTTAACTTTTTATTTGATCTGAGAACCAAATCAAATGCTTTTGAGTAACCTAACAAGTCTTTATTAATAATAACCTCTAGCCATGCGTGTACTAAAACACTTGAAATTCTAAAACAAAACAACCGCTATGCAGCAATCCACCATAGTTTGACAATACAAGGTATTTGAATAACGGTGAAACGATTAACTCCTGTCGCCACACTCCCGCCAAATTTATAATCTGTGGTCCCGCATACTACTGTCACTTTTTATTGTCACATTGTTTTCGGATGAATGATGAATATCTTTGTCAGATTTGAAAGACTAGAATAAAGTATTTAATAAAGTCAATAGAGTTATGTGACTTCGGATGCCGACCGAGAATAAGTTTTGTATATTTCCTCTCTAAAAATAGGTTAAAATAAAAAAGCTTCAGTCTAAATCGTTACCAAACTTAGAACTACTTAATCTGAAATAACACAGTTACAATAAAAATAGAAGCTACCCCAACAATTACTCGCGATTAAAATAGTTACAAATCATATTTAACTGGCCCACGCTTCGGAGTTGCTTGCAATAACTCTCGCTAGGAACACAGGGCTAATGGCTTATTGAAACCATATTGTTCATGAATAACGAGCCAGCTCAACGTGGCCCGATTTACCAGGATTAAACATCTGTTCGCTTAATCCCTTGGCTTTTGATAAATATCGAACAGAATAGCATTGTGACTTTCATGGTACAGATTAAAGACATTGTCGTTGATTGGAATCAAGTTGCAAGAATTAGTACTACAGATACATAGTTTATAGTGATATTTTATTACTAATCCGATTATGATAAAACGTTGAACGGACTGACAGATTTTGCTGAATATTATTTTTTTACTAGCCCAAATGTTCTTTGGGAATTCTATGAACTGTTCTTTGAGACTTGATTATGTCATTTATTAGAATCTAGTATTTTTCGCTTAAGCACTGTTCGAAGGTCTTTCTTAAACCTAAATCAATATTATCACTGCGTAAAACTGCTATAGAGAACAGAATATTATGAGCTGGAGGTTGTTAACCTTATTTATAAATTAAGCTTTCAAGTTCTAAAAATGGTTAAATACCCAATCTATCCAATCTATCCATTCTTTGTTACCACATCTGAATTTGATTGTAAGACTCCAAAGATTGAAAGAAGTCGTGTATAATTTCTATGGATGGTGCAGCTTAAAGCAGCCTAGCAAGAAGGATGTAATATACTTAGATTATTGTTGATGATTATGATTGACTGCCTCGTTGGTCTAGTGGTCCCAATCGCGACTGCTACGCTAGAGGTCTTGGGTTCGATCCCCAGGTCGAGCAAAGTGTTATTGAGTTTTTCTATGAAATTCTCAGTAGCAGCTCGGAGTCTGGATTTGTGCCCGGTGAATGGCAATAGGCTCGCCCCCTATTACATGGGACCCAAACATACCGGCGAACTGTGGGTGTACATTAAGTACACCTCTGCCTAACCTTTTGGGGAATACAGGCGTGATGGTATGTTATGTTATAGTTGATCCATTAATAAATATAAAATTGTCCATGGAGTTTCTTGTCGGATTCTTCTCCGTAGGATCAACCTTTTGGAACCGTGAAACTTGAGTCAATAACGTTTCATAAACGCTTGTAAAAGCTTATTTGAAATAAAAACATTTGATTTGATTTGAATATAAAATCATCCAAGTCCAAAGTAAAGACTGTTATACATATAAGAACGTTATTCCGCCTTTACACATCCCGTTTTTCAACTGATAATATTTTTAATAACCTGTGCAGACATTACTTTTGCATTTAAAGATAATAAGATTATACCGTACACATCTGCAAATGATATTAGACAACTGTTCTGCTGAAGACAACATTTGCAGTCGATTATAGAGCACGACGATTATCGCGGAAGTTGCACATTACTACTTATACTACTTATGAACTCCTGGTCACTAATCCGGATTGCGCATTGTTTGCGCACGAACAGTTGGGGACTATGCGTGCATTAACCAATAGAATTTTGAACTTAAAACTCCTTAGATATTTTGAATACTTTATATTGATAAGCTTGATTTAATCACTTCATAGATTTATCTTAAGCCTCATTAAATTCCTAAAATTTTTGCAAGTAGATAAGCAAGTTTAAATGGCTTGATTCATTTTCAGTTTTATTACCTACTTATCAAGTAAGAACTACAACGAATATATAAGATTCTCGTTACTGAAATAATTATGTTTTTGTAATCATAATAAATGTAAAGTTTTGAATGTTCTGAAAGTGATTATGGGAGACCTTTGTACCGATACCATTAAGGTATAATATATATAATAGTTTAGCGAGCTCTTTAAAAGTACTGGCATGAAACTACAACTTACAAGCACCTACAAGTAGAAGTAACTTATTTCCACGGAACCATTAAGGCGATTACAAAAATTCAGTTCTTATAAACCACTTTAATCAAATAGCGTGTATCGCATTTCGCCGGGCAGTGTGGTGCAGTGAGCCCACCTTCCCATTGTGTGGCGGCATGCCACATGCACGTATGTGTACATAATGGGCTGTTTGTTTGCCATCGAATGTACGCTCTGTTCCACGGTAAGAAACACGACCTACTCGCAAGCTATCTTGTCCTGGTACTTCCATGTAAACTTGTTACGCTGCCTTTTAAAAGCTTTTTAGCCGAAAAAGACATCGTTTTTGTTAGTGGATTGTCTGTCATAACGCTTTCTTTGAATCAACTCGCACTCGGTTGGTATTTTTTCCTTAAGTGTTACTAAGTTACAATAAAAGAAAAAATACCGATTAAGTATATAACTTATAACTATGAAGAAATGTTAGGTATTAGTGATTTAATGAACGTAATTACCCTCCTATCTCTGACGGACACGGATTTTGTTCATTTTGACTTTGCAAGCAGTATAATGGGAGCTTGTTTCAAATTTAAAGCAATGATTGACCAAAGGAATGATAGAAGCGAGTCATTTTTATTCATTATGTTTAGTAAAGTATGCCTTTTCAAATTAGTATCTTGTACTGCCGACATATTTAATCGCGACAGTTCTTAATCAAATCATATTAGAAACAACACAATCTGGAAAAGGAGTAATAATACATTTAAATGTAAATTACCGCATAAATAAATATTGTAATTACCTACCCATAATAAAAATAAAGCACTATAAATAATGAGTTCGTTGATGCACACGACTGGAATAACGTTATCAGAGAACAAATAACTTGATTTAATTGACATGTATAATGTTTTTAATGAACTTTTTATTGCTTTATAGTTTCCTAGCAATCGACTTTATCTCTAGTCATAAAGACACTTATAAATTTTACTTAATCATTAATATCGTATGACCAACTAAGTAACGTAGGTACTCATCTAGTACCTAATATCCAGCCATCCATCCTCGTCTCATTTTACCCGTGTTATCCTTTCCTTTTAAACGATACCAAATAAAATTGTGGCTTATAAAGCTCTTAAATTCTATCTCTAAACGCTGATTACATCATCATCAACCCCTATACTGTCTCTCTGCTGGCCACGAGTCCCCTAACTCTACGAAAGGGTCCTATAGTCCTAGAAGCTGTAGTACGCCACGCGTCCCCTAATGTTGTTTGCCAGACTTCACACGCCGCCATCGAGAAAATCTCTCAGGCATATAGGTTTCCTTACGATGAAAACAAAAGTCAAGATTTCGATAAGTCTCTGACTTTGACATCCTTGGATCCTAACCCGACACCTTTGACTTGGCAGTCCAACGGTCATATCACTGCTTCCGCCAAATAACATGTTAATAAAAATAATTGCAATTTGTAAGGAATAGATGGAACTACAGATTGCAGCGACTACCTTTGGAACAAATTTATTTGAAAAAAGTTATATAGCAATGCCATTACTATGATCGTAACCCTGTTACTTACCCTGTGTCTTGACGTAAATTGCAACAAGCAAATCTTAATCTACAGAGAACCGAGTAGGCGTTAGAGCAGTCTATAAAAAACAGTTAACAAATCATTAAAAATAATATCCTCTTTTTTTGTAGGCTGCACTCTATCGCCCAATATTTTTATATCGACCGTCACTCTAATTGATTTAAGGCGCCTCAGCGCACGATAAATCAGCTTTTATCTGCCCTTATCGCGCCCACTCCATTGTTTATGATCGAGCCTATCATCTGTCATATACCATAGACTAAGCTTGTTTATGCTACTACATACACCATCGCTATTAATTTGTTACGTACATATTAATAATAAAAGAACGTGTTCTTAGTAATTCTTGATCTTGTACTGTACTGATATTGTGTCAATTCATGTTTAACTAACTTTACTATCACGGAATACGACATTAACCTGATTATTACCTAAGTGCGACTGCTACGCTAGAGCGGGTTCGATTCCCAGGTCGAGCAAAGTGTTATTGGGTTTTTATATGAAATTCTCAGTAGCGGCTCGGATTTTGGAATGGTTCCTGGTTAATGGCAATAGGCTCGCCCCCTATTACATAGGACCTAAACATACCTGCAAAATGTGGGTGTAGGTACATTAATACACCTCTGCCTACCCCTTCAGGGAAATAGGCGCGATGGTATATGTTATGTTATTAGCTACGTTAGGACACCCTTCATTATTGTACTTAGGTCTGCTCTCCTCACCTGATTAAATGGATCTTCTCTGTCGAAAATGTTACTTTTGTGGACTTGTGTTTTTTTTAATTAATGATTATTCTGACAATGTGACTCATTAAAATTACGGAAAAGCTTGGTTTCTTATAGCATTATTTAGGCCACACGTTACGGCGCTTTGAGCTTTGTTTTAATCCTTTAAAAGGAGATTTGGTACTCCTTCGGATTGTAATGACTTATTCTTGGCTGTCGGGTTCTTGGATATTGGGGTTAGTCCACGTTGTAAACAATGGGATAAGTGACGTTTCTAGACTCTAGAGTAGGTACCTAATAATTACTATAATTATATTCTGGTCTCGAAAACAAAAAGTGAATCGCATCTATTTCATTAAAATAAATTGACAATCAGGACAATACCTATCATTTCCATAAATTTCTTTTAAACGCGTTTATGTATTTAGGCACCCAAGCATTTCTCTTTAATATAGTCCGAAGGAATGAGGAATCGAGAATGATTTCATCTACTCACTGATCGGCCCTCTGATAGAATCCATCCCCAATTCCCGAGTGCCTCCACAAACTTTAATCGATTTCCATTCCCGATTACAAGCCCAATCCGTGATTTAATAGAATTTTTACATTTACTTAGCTCTCCAAGCTCCGACTCGGAAAACGAGCAATTTTTTCCACAACGTTAAAGAAACGTAATGCACACATTAATTTCCGTCACGCTGAGAACGGCAAACAGGAGGTGGGAAAATTTAAAATGCCTAAAGTGGATTCGCGTAAATTGATTCCGGACATCGAAGGAATACGACGAATTGTAGAGTAAATGTTTGACGGGAAATAATTTGAAAACGTTTTCCTAATTTAGAAGGAAAGGCAGGCGGACGTTTCAGCTCGTGCCCTCACCCGTGCCTAATTATTGTAACGCGCTTTAAAAAAATCTCCATTTTATAAAACCTCGTAGCGTCATCTAGTGGTGTAGCTTGTCACCTTGCGTCCTTCCCCCGCGCTCGCACCGCCCGCTCCGAACAGAAGCGACTCCGTTCATTCACTCAATCAGTCCCGCTCCGCGCGCCGTGGTGTTTATACGCGTCTGAGCTGCGTCAAATTTACGTAAACCCGATATTGTTTCAAACATACGCTCAGCTGATCTGTGACAATAAGTTCCTATACCGGCTACAACAGCAAAACGAACAAACAACGTTGTGAAATTGTGTGTGCTTACTAAAAACCGGACTGCTATCGAAAATATCTCGACGTTGGATGTAAAAATATACGGCGTCGCCGGAGACCCTTCGCACCGCGTGTGACTGATCGATATTTTAAATGATAACATGGATTCAATTAGGTGTTGTTTAAGACGACGGTGAAGTAAATAGTGTGTGTTGTGTGGCGTGTCGTCTTCTGCCGCCAGGCGCCCGAGCCGTACTCAGCGGTAGGTATACCTATCTAATATTGATTCAATGTCGATGTATATTACGTAGGTAGGTGCTTGAGATAACGCATTCGAAATTTGCTTTCAACCACGTTCAGTATGAACAGCTGATGACTGCACTTTTTGATTGAATGCACGACTATTGATGACAACTAGGTCTAGTAATTTAAAGACCGTTAAGTGTGCTAAACGCGAGTTAGGATCATTATAATCTAGTCTAGATAACTAGCACTATCTGTGTGGACTGCATATATCTCTGTAAAACATAATTCATATACCATTATCGAGAACTTCAGCACCTATAATCAATTCCTACCTATCCTAGTTCGAATTGAAAACAGGCTCCTCAAAAACTAGGGACGGTCCTTGTTGACTTGTTCAGCTAGGGCAAAAGGGATAATCTAACATGATAAACAAAATACATAAATAAATTCCCATGATAATTTTTTTATCACTCGATCCTCGATAATTTATCATATTATCCATCATAGGTGGGTATGAATTCGTGTCCGAAGAAAACCTACTCATTTGTAGGTAATTTTTTAATCAAATACAAATTTATTCCTACCTACACGAAATTCTCTAAAATTTAATAATCGTGACCTATCCTCGAGAAACTTGTTATTGTTATTTGTGAATAATGAATAAGTAGGTAGGTATTTATTATAATATAAAAATCATAGTTATTTACTCCCGCGTCTCAATAATGAAGACTAGGTAGGTACCTAAATAGGTATTTTATAGACGCGACAGTGCAATGCACTCGCCACAGAGCGCCAGAGAAATAAACTTTAGGTAGGTACTGTGCTATCTATTGGAACACTATATCCAACCTATAGGGTTCCACTGTCGATGCACTTTCTCATTTGAGTCGAAAATAGCTCGAACCAACGCCACCGGGCGACTGAGTCACGCCTTAATTTACGAGCTGCTCTTTACCACTTTCCTCGCCCATCTTCCTGCCGAAGGGAATAGGTAGGTTGGTATTAACTGCTTGCTAAGTGTCCGCGAATCTATTCCACCAACTCGGGTAGGTCCATACTAACATGTGTTAGCGCTTCAGGTACCTATATTTATCGTTATTGCCGGTAGATTGACGAAAGTATTTGTTTAACGGCCTGTTAAAATGTTTAGACTAGGATCAACTTTATTGCGTTCCATTTTTAAAACTTCCACGCTTGTTTATATTCATAAAAGTTACAACGAAAAAAAGCGTTCTAGTATAATAATAGTGATTAATTTTACAAGTCAACTGATAATGTGTAGGAAACACTGAGGTGCACGAAAGCACACAGTGGATAGATGAGTAATGTTTACAATTATTATTAGATGGGGCATCTCTGTTTGTATTCGCGATGTAGCGTGGGCGCAACGGTAAGAGCACCTCATAAAGAAATCTAATCGTGAACGTAAGCGTGTAAACAATCCCCAAAAACTGTTTCGAAACCGTTAAACACTGTTTCACATTTTCTAACACCTCCTAATTACAGGTAAAACGCATTAAATATAATTAGTGCTTATTTGAATGGATATAAAGGGCCGTGTGTGGGTTCGATGGCCGGCCCGGCAAACACGGCGCGATCACACGCACGATTCACGCGTCCGACAATGCCGTGTTTGTTTCCCGGCTGACGCTTAACAAATTTGAGCTCGCATAAATTACACTCGGATTACACGCGGCATATTTGATTAGCTCGTTTTGTAGATACATTCTTTAGTACACTTGCTTGACGCATCATTATGTAGTCATCGAGACATGGCTTCAAAAATGGAATTGAAATACAAATGACGTATGCGCTGTCCTGCCATCCTACCTAGGAATTTAGTTTCCACCAATTTATCTTCAAAATTCCAAATTACTTGTTTCAAGTTGAAAGGACTAATTTGAAACTTTCAACTCATCTTCTATTGAGAATTCCATAATTTAAATATGTAGGTAAGTAAGTGGGTACCTATCTAATGGGTAAGAGGGTAGGTAGGTACATAATTGTCATGTCCTTTTAACCGTTACTTTCATTAGCTTACCAAGTCTATTTCTGAATTTATCTTATCACGTGGATAATTAAATTTGCATCTAAAATAAACAAGGTCGACGGATATAGATTTGTCATGCTCTTCATGGTAAAAAACAAAAATTGTATGAATGCCCTGCAGGCTCCATAATATAGCCACGTTTCCTAATATCATAACATCTAACAAGATTAAGGAGTGAGAAGATATTTGAGTATTGAATGCAACTGTTTTTATTACTTAAAGGTAGCTAAAACTATCGATCCACCAGCACTTTACCCATGAGATTATCGAATGTGAAACGATATATTAGGGTACTTAATCGGAATAGTTACGTAGATATAGATAGATCCTTTAGTGCTGAAATTAGTATAAATGGCCGCCTGTGCATTTGGCGTCCGGAATTAAATAAAAAATCAGCTCCGCTCACAGACTCGCCTAGTAGGTACACGCAACGTGTACACGTCTAGCCGTTGTCAGGGGACGCACAACTATTAACAATATTAACGAGCAATGCACGCCCGCTGGGCTACCGTCCTGGCCGCCATTTATCAAATTATTTATATATATACGCCAGCCCACCCATAGCTCTACAAGGTCCTCCAAAAAACGGACGCTTTCTACTTTTTTTTGGTCGCTCAGAAATGTCTGATAACGCCTGTTCAGGTTTAGAGTTTAACGTTTTTTGTGAGCGAATATTCGCCAAAGTATTTTAACAGAAGGACGGTCTTGAGTATTATATTCTATGTGATATTCTATTCACATCACCAGCAATCATGAGTGCAATCAACCGAAGCTTCAGAAATAAAAAGGGTATTGATTACGGATAGACATAATCGGAAATACCGAAAGGAGTTATTGAACTTATCTTGAAATATGATTCTAATTATTTTTTTTGTACATACCATCCAACACCCCTGTATTCCCCGAAAGGTTAGGCAGAGGTATGTTTAGGTTCTATGTAATACGGGGCGAGCCTTTCGCCATCAACCGACTACAAATTCAGACTCCGAGCTGCTACTGAGAATTTCATACAAACACCCGATAATACTGCTCGACCTGGGAATCGAACCCAGAGTCTGGAGAGACTGGAGAGTCTGGAGAGACCCGGAAGACCCTGCCTGAAAACACTGTCGCGAGACTTCCAGCGAACACTTCGTGCGCTGTAAGCCTTTCTCAACTTATGTTGATAGGTGGCACTTGGAATTCTGCCCACACTGCACTGCTCAAAGGCGGAGAGACAGCCATATTTACATTAAAGTCTAGACACAAACCAAATAGACCGTTAACGGATAAATCTCTGCTTTGACAATAAAAAAACATTTAAAAAGTTCAGAAAGAAGGTGGAAAGTCCATATTAATGTCTATGGTTAATTTAAATAAAGAATAAATAGAACACCCATTTCAAATGTAATCCGTGAGGATTGGAACGCCAGACACAGTAGGTACCAATCTGATACACCTTACACGGTAGCGAAGTGTATCAACAGAGCCATTCATAACGATAACACTGGCTGTTGAAGACAAGTGGCCGTTAAACGTCATAACACGTGGTCGTACAATGAGTGTTTAGAAAATATTTGATCTGTACTCTGTACGTGTGTTATTCAAATGCGGATGTTACAGGGATCACTCCAAATTATGTAGTAGTAGGAGTCCTATTATGTATATAAAATGTCACAATTGAGTCATATTGGGAATTCAGTACGCATCCGATAAAATTGTGTTAAATAAAATTAAATGAAGTCAAAACATTGAAAATTTCAAGTCTGTACAATAGGTATAACTTTTTATTAATTAAAATATATAACACAAAAGATCAACTTAATAAATTATTATCTAGAAAAAAATAATAATGCTAGTTTTTGTAGCTAACTAGCTTAGAGGATAAGGTATTAGCAATTAATCCGTGGCGCATAATCCAAGGATATTGTGATAAAGATATTAAAATTGATGAGTTTGTTCTTCTTTGCTGTAATGCCGCAATTTACTTTGTCGTCACTCTTTTATTAGGTCAGTATTTTTAGAAGTTATTTTGCAATTAAATTATTAACAAAATGGTTAATTGTTACAATATCATATCTTTATAATTAGATTAGTGTTTATCAGTAGCGATATCTTGTTTAAAATTTTCTTCATTTTATCTTGTATTACCGTTGTAATTAAGAACTAAGGTTACAAGTCCTTACAAAAGAAATCTAAATTCAAATAGCAATACACGTTCTAAAATAATCAAAATAAGCTGTACTATTACTAACATTATATGGATTTGTATCCGAAATAAATTATTTTGAAATATAATTCAAAGAGATACCAACCTACCTTTTAATAATTATTATGTTCAACTTTTTGTCAGTTCGTTTTTGATTCATGAGCTTTTAATATAGTATCTATTTGTGACCAACAAATGCTTTATTTAAACAGGTTTAAAGTAAGTTTTTGTGTGTTTAATTTTAATATCTAATCATTGCTTATTTATGTAAATTGACGTAGGTACTGAATACCGAATCAATACCAAGTATTGTGATTTGTGACAAAGTAATACATAGTTTAAATAATTTAATTAGTTTAGTAAGTGGAAAAGCTATCAATTAAAAATCCCTACTTAAAAATAACCACCTCTAACTATATTCAAAGATTTTTTAACCGTATTGGCACAAATTACAATACTTATTTTAAAGTACTTCACACTACACTTACTTAATCTCTTTAAACACAAGGTTCATAAAACAATTGACATCAAGAAACCAAAACTTACAATCGAACTTATTTCTGTGTCACACACTATCGCGATACGGAGCCAATATCAATAAATCATGCGATAAGTTTCCGTAATTAAACAGCACTAGTGATCGATCATAGATAGGGCCGCGATGTGTCCACCACTATCGGCCGAGGCTCGTACATGTGTTCTGAACAGTGATAAACCACGAGGAGCCGTCTCACACCCAATAGAACTCAATCAGGGAACGCTAGAATATTTTTTACGTTTATTAACTTAAAAGGCCTTGATTTCATGCTAACAACACTATAAATTAAAAGATTTTATCATAAACTTGTCTCATTAATATGAAAATATAACATCTATGTAAACGTGTTACGTCATGGTGTTCTAAATGTAAACAAATGTGCCCAATTAAATAAATAAATAATTCAACCGTTTTTAAATGTCACTGGGTGTTCTGTTTTCAAAATCAAAGTTATTGCGTAACAATATTTTGCAGACTGTAGGTACATGATGATATGTATTTTTCTGTCTACGCTACTACTGATAATAGTTAGAAAAACTTATTTTTTTCTTCAATTGATATTGTACCTACGTTATCAGAACGCTATCGTGCAATCTGGGTACACACTATACGTTGTAAAGACGCTCTGTTACAACCACACTACATGTTTATTTGACAAAAATATCAATAAACCTAACCAAACCACTATCGCATACCTACCTAGATTTTATATCTTTATATGGGAATTTAATAATCTTAAGTTAAATTTTGTTAGAAAATGGTATGTCTGAACTTGTCTGTTCTCTCTGTCCTTTTCTTATTGTATTTTTTGGCCGGCTCCTGCGGGTTTACTTAAATTTCTATAGTTCACTTCTTTTAACAGCTATCTGCCAGTGAAAGTCCCCTCATAATCGGTCCAGCGTTTCTGAGATAAGAAAGAATAAGATATTAATTTTTTAAATTGTTTTTTGTTATACAAGTTCCATAGAGATACACATTTTGTAATAAGCTGCTGTTTGACGTTACAAACACACACTTCAATTTTATTTATTTGTATAGATAGAAAACGATGGCATAGGTATTTTGTTGAATTCTTAAAATACTTTATATTATTAATTAAACTACAGAATGAACAAAGAAACCAGCGGGTTAATGGAATAATATTTTTAAGCCCTTCCTACATCTATTATTTCAAACTGCACTGTAACCTCCACTGTTGTGTCCCTTTTACAAAATCACTTAACAATTATTGCCACGAATAAACTTTCCTAGGACTGAAAAGTTATGTGCTACCTATTGAGACTTTAAATGTAAAAATCGATACCGGTCGGCGCCATATCTTGACTATCGAGAATATAGGCAAAGGCGTCTCGTCGCCATATAATACAGCAGCCTAGTAATAAGCTTCGTCGATGAAACTTTTATCGGATGTCAGCAAGATATACGAGCATAATGTACGACTGTTTACGTAATCCAAGCAAAATTATATGTTTTATTATAAACAATATTGCTGACGGTACGGCGATGACTCCCCGATTTAGTGCTGCAATAAATTCACATGGAAATTTAGCAAGCCCACTCGGTATTGTCCAAATATTACGGCGAGCCAACACTGCACGCAGGGTATTTTCGTTTTAGAGCCATTAAATCGAGATGCGTTCGATACACCCCATTCAAAAATGGTACGTGGCGTGGATATTTTATGGCTGTATTTCGTGTGACGTGGGGAATTTCGCCAGGGCATCGATTATTTGAACAAACAAGCCGGGTAATAAATCATCCGCTCCCGGTTACCTGCAAGGGATCGATACGAAAAAAGCCCCTTTTTGAAACAAAAGGGAGTGACATTTCTAACGATGCTCTACTGCCGTACTCGGGTTACACTCGACTTGATCAAAGATGAAATGGAATTGAGTTGTTGATAAAGAAAGTAACTAGGTACTTGCGGTAACCTTACATTGATCTTTTTTTACGTTGAGACAGTAGGTACTATTAGTTATTCTGTGGTTACAAGTTTTTTATAGCACAGTTTTTAAGGTCTAACAAAGTGGGTTGGGTTCATAAAATGTAATGCAGCTTTTTTAACTTAAATAATAATGAAAGCGTTCCGACTTAAAATTTGCATTAATAAGATTTTACAATCCTGGTAAGGGTTCGCCGGTAGTGTTACCAAGTCCAGTGCGACTTTCGGAACGGATGATTAAAATAATCGTGATTTTGGTTTTCATCGGGACAGCTACCATGGCTACAAAAAAAACTGATTTTAACATTTACTCACTTTAATTGTTATTAGACAGCTTGTGATGTATTATGATGTATAAAGTACAGACTAAGGAGATTAGTGAAAAGTCGGAAAATTCGGGGTCCCGATCAAGGATGAATCGGTACATCCCGTGCAAATCGGGACACCTGGCAACACGAGGCACCAAAACATTGACACAAATAATGGACACGAACCGGAGATTTGTCTCCAAGCTCGTCTAATTTGCAAACAACAAATTCATTTGGTGACGCTGATACCCATTGTATTCCTGTGCTCTCAAGCACCGTTACTTCGCCATTGTTAGCAGTACGTCCTTGCTTGCTTGAAACAAAAAATATGCAAAAGCTATTCGCAAATATCTCGTTTATGATATACAAAGTTTTTTCATCTCGTCCCTGAAGATTTTATTGACCCAAATTACTGTGGACTATTCAAATAGACGTAAATGACAAAACGAGGGCCTATTAGTTGTTCCTGAATGCCCGTATCATTGTTCGCTACTTTTGTTTCTAGTTTCCTTTTGACAAATGTCAGCATTAGTTAGTAGCTACAAAGACTTTAATTACTTTGCAAATATTCTAAACTCATTTTACTTTCGCTCTAAACGAACTTTAGAAATAGATCGCCAATTCGACCTTTTACAAGTTTTTTTACGATTCAGAACGCGTTTGTGAAATTGTTTTTACAAAACTCGAAAAAGGTACAAATCCCTGAGGGACTGAGGGCCATTATTTGAGGGCGTCCCCAACATTGAGGCGTCGACAAAGCCTAAACGTGCTTAAATCTAAAATTGTGACCTTTTTAAAATGGTGCGGCACAGATACGGGCATTCCAGCCTGAATGGCGTTTGTATCCATACGGGCGAGCTTGTATATCTGGGGCCGGATATCCGTAAATCTTGTTGGCCATTCTCGGGAATATCGGACGCAAACGACAAACATCTGCTGAGTGCGACCAGATGAGATCGTACCTGGGAACGTACACGATTTGCTTGCCAAGTTTTTTTTATCAATGAAAATAAAACTACGACGACTGCCGCAGTGCCGATGGCGGCGACGGAAAATGATGTATTATTAAATATCTCGAATTCTATCAATCTACCGAGTAAAATTGATAGAAAACGAGATCATTTTAATATAGAGTATCATTAATTATTATTATTATCATACCAGTAGTCGTTTATGATGGTATAATGATGAGTACAATATAATAAAATAAATTCATAGTTCTTGTACAGTCAGCACAAAAAGTTTATCACAATAAAAGTTGTTATAGAACTAGTCGAGTTCGATAGGATCGCAACGCAAAACGTGAAGTCGCGACAACGGACCAACATTTACATTAAAATGTCATAAAACCGGTTGAGGAGATACACTTTTTCAACATAAACGCGCCTACCATCTGTTGGTGGAATTTGATAAATTTTGTCGTGGAATTTAACTTATCCTGTTGAAAGTCAAATCAATTTTGGCTAATATCATACACATTACTCATATTCACGTGATATTCGTGATTACATAATGTCAACAATATAAATATCCTGTGAGTTATGTAATAATTTATTAGATACAGTTTTTTTTATTAAAGTCTTTGATGACTCTTGGTATAATTGTGAATAAGCCAACGCCATAACAACGAATGATAAATTAAGAAAAAATAAGTCTTAAACATATAAATAAGAGAGGAAACCAGCAGTGTCTACCTGCCTATCATAAAAATACTTGATTTACTAAGTACCGACTCTAAAAAAGTACCAACAATATTTTGTATCCAATTCAAATAGGCTTCTAAATTTTTTGGTAATAAGTCATTAAAAAAGTTTAAATTGGCAATATCGAGTGTCTCTGGTGGTGCAGGTCTCAGGCGAACGCGAGGTCGGGGCACCTGAGCTTTACCCCGTAACGATTACCGCCCAAAATGTGGATGAACTTTGCTCAAATGGCCTAAAGTAATACGGGTAGCGGTAAAGATAAAATAAATAATTTTTAATTTTGCACATTCCTCACTTGGCAATGATTATAAAATACTGCTTACATAGCGTTCGTTTTATAAACTGACGCTTAATCAAGATAAATAAATAAAACTTTTTAATAAAAAATAAAATGTTTAATTTCATTTTACGAAAACTAAACATATACATACATACATACATATTATCACGCCTGTCTCCCATGGGGGTAGGCAGAGACTATAGATTTCCACTTGCTACGATCCTGGCACACTACTTTCGCTTCATCTACATTCATTAATCTCTTCATGCATGACCGTCGGTTTAGGGTGCTCGGAACCTGGCCTTTTTGAAGAACATCCGCAATTTGGTTGCGGTACGTTCGCCGAGGTCTTCCCCTTCCAACTCGTCCATCCATACTCACCATATATACTTGTTTCGTCAATCTCCGTTCATCCATTCTCTCTACATGACCAAACCATCTTAACATACCTTTCTCAATCCTTGTTACTACATCTTCTTTCACTCCACATCGCTCCCTTATCACACTGTTTCTCACTCTATCTTTTAGCGTCACACCACACATACTTCTCAAAGCTCTCATCTCTACAGCATTTATTCTGCTTTCATGTTTCTTCTGCCATACCCAACTTTCACTACCATACATTAGTGTCGGCGCCAACACTCCCCCAATCACAGCCAGCCGTGCCTTTTCGGACACTTTCCGACTATTCATGAAGGTGTGTAGCGCCCCATTCACCTGGTTACCAGCACTCGCTCTCCTTTCAATATCACTCTCATGTTTACCATCTCTAGTAAACATAGAGCCCAGATATACAAACTCTTTCACCTGTTCTACTCTTACGCCACCTATCAAAATATTGCACGCTGTCATAACTTCATCCCTTTCAAAGACCATCACTTTCGTCTTGCTTACATTCACTTTCATTCCCTTACTCCTAAAAGCACCGTCCATAATTGTTACCATTTTCTGTAACTCCCCCTCCGATGGAGCAAGGATAACTTGATCATCGGCATAGAGGAGACATTTGACGAGTAACTCATTCATCCTTAAACCACATTCACTCTCTTTCAAATCCTTCAGACAACTGTCCATGAATAAGTTGAACAGCCACGGTGACGCTACACATCCTTGTCTAACACCCTTATTGATGTCAAACCATTCAGTATAGGCCCCGTTTATCCTGACACATGCACTGGAACCCTCATAGAGCGATTTCAGTGCCCGAATCTAAAACTAAACTTCTTAACTAAAAAATTAATAGTCGGTACATTTTCAAAAACCGCCGTCACGCTAGTTTACCCACGTCCTGTGCTAGCCAATAACATCGTCCGCTCTCGCTCGTCGCTCAGCCCGCAACCGTAACACAAGTTTGATTTGTCAAGCGGAAAATTGCGAGGAACGAGAAAACGTTGACCCTTGTTGATTGCGTTACATCAACAAGCATCTGACTGGATATAAAAAACACAAATGTAGGTATTACATTGCGATTCGTAACGAACTCATTATTCAAATCTGCGTTGGAAAACTGCAATGGAACGTTATGTTACACAACACGTCGCTAAACATGACTGTAATCATTACACTGCTCTATAACTACCAGTTTAATATTATTTTTTTCTTTGAAAACCAGCTGAAAAACTAAAAAAAAAAGTTTTTATTCATATTGTATGTTGACAGACAACTTCACACGGTAAAAATTATCATCGCGAGTGTACATTTTTATGGCGGATATGCTACGAATAAATAATACTCAGGAAGCGTAACTCGGAACAAATTCCGCTCAAAAAGTGGACCTACTTCAAACCAAATGACGACGATTCAAAATTCGAATCACTTGCGATGTTTCAAATAGACATGCTTGGTAATTGGTTTAAATTCAGAGAGAAAACAGGGATTGGTTCGCGCGCGTGCTGTAATGTCTGTTGTGACATCAGAGTCAAAATGGCGTGGACGATATTATGCAATAAGTAGACCGGACCAAGTCAATAATAAAACAATATTATAATTATATTAAATATTTTTTATCATTGTGATTTTTTTAAATTATACTATATTAATACAGGGTGGAAGGGACATCGACGCACAACCGCTTACCATGAATTCAGTGCATGATTCTGGACCCCCCCGCATAGATATTTTTCGTCGGTTACTAAAAAGGCTTAGATTGGGTACTTTTTCGTTTTGTTGTATGGTGCTAAAACGAACAAAGCCGATGGTTTGCCAACAAGAATTGCGACTTCATCTATTGTTGGAACGTTGAAATAGTGTAAGTGTATTCAATTGGGTCGTTTGTTTGCTCTGATCATAACCTTGGCAATAGGTCACCAGGTTCCTTTAAGGTTTCTGTTGACCTGGTACTTCAGTTGTATGTAGATATTTGTACAAACTGGTACTGCAGTTTTGTGTAACATGGTATATCCTTTTAATGATTAGTAAAAATATTTTTCATCAAAATACATGGAGCATAATCTGCTAGTTTTCACAGACATCCAGTCATACTCTCGTCTTTCTAATTGAACTGCAGCTATCCACCTATTTTTTTCTAGATAAAATATTGAAAAGTAAATTGAAAAGTATAAAAATATCTAAATCTTATCGATTTAGATTTAGATATTTTTATACTTTTCAATTTACTTTTCAATATTTCATCTAGAAAAAAATCTTTCTAAATTAGGTGAAAAATGTGTGCGTTCGCGCAGCGGAATGTTGTTGAATTTAAAGATTTTAATTATGCAGATATTTAGTGTATGACGTCGTATAATTGTGTATGGTAAAAAAAAAATTGTGCACGCAGCCATTGTGGAGAAATTCATCAAAAACTGATTCCGCTGGGCGAACGTTGTCCTGGCGGAACTTTTTTTAATCCATAAACTTTAGAAGAAAAAAGATGTGTCCAATAATTAGTGTGTATTTGTGTGTAATTGTGTATGTATGAATAACATTAGTGCATGCATAAACTTCGGAGAAATTAAGTTTCCGCTACGCGAACGTTTGGCTATTAGCTAGTTTTCATATAAAGCGCTTACATAGAGAGCTGTAGAATTTTACATACATTGTTTTGAATTTGTTTATATTTGTTTAAAAAACAGATTTAGAAAAAAACGTAGCGCTTAAAAGATAAAAATATAAACGTAAAATACGCTTATTAGGTCTTAGTTCTTAAAGTATGCACTTTGGGGTCTAGATTTTCACGTTTATACAAACCTTGTAAGTGTCTGCAACATGTTGCCAAGTATCAATGATGTTCCGTTAGTAATTAAAGAGTTATAGGACAATTTACCATGAATAGATCACTGTTTACAAAGCAGTCAAATATCACGACGTTCTAAAGGCATTGCATGGTAAAATGTATGCTAATAATTAGTGTATTCATTCAACTATTCACATGCAAAATTTCATGTCATTAAATTCAGTAATTAAAGAAAAACAATTATAATACTGACGAAGCATCGAAAACCTACATAACCCGACCAAGTTCGGATAGCTACAAAAAAGCGGCCGTGCAATATATTTAGGTAACATCCCAAAATTTACAGTATAATACCGGTATTGAATTGGTATAGGTGATAACACAATTGTTGTTTCGATATAATTTATAGGTCATTTATTTTTGTACACCTACTTTTTTAAATGTATTTGACTATGACAGAAATTAGGTACTATTTACGTAGGTACTTTATTTAAGTATGCGCTTGAGACTTGAGATATAATCTAGATATATTATAAGACAAATAAAATTCATACAGCTAATTTCTATTGAAGATTTCACGGATCAGGATTCTAACTATAGACCCCTTAGGGAAATTAAATAATTACCACATGTAAGTACCTACTACTATTTAGGTAAATATTTATCATATTGTAGCTTATTACTACACTATTTAACCAATGCACTAGGCATGCACGAGCGTTCCCCTTTGCAAGTTTAGTGGATCAAACAAATCTAATAACTTAAAAAAAACGACTTCTTGAATCGATTTTTTAATTGATGTATACCGTTGTACTGTACTGTGACTTATGTATGTGAGCGTGTTCCCCCGCACCCCACCAAAATATGTAGAATTATTTTGTTCAAAGCGGTACGCTTAAGGCTAGTCCTTTGGTTAAATAGTCTAAGTATTGTAGTTATGAATTGATCAAAAATATTCTAGTGTGAAAAAATAGACAACGCGCTGCGCGCAACGAGCGATAGGCGGCTTCTCGCTTGAAACTAGCTTTTTTTTTTATAAAAAAAAAAAGAAAAAAACAACGGTACTTCCATCCTTGAAGAAAAGAGAGGGCAATATGTTTTCATTAGCCGCGGCCCGCAACGCTTGTGTACGCAACTGTACCGTATTAATAAATACTATATTGGAAGGTTAAGAACGTTTCTTAGATATATGGCATGGCCGCTTTTTTGTAGCCATCTGAACTTGGTCGGGTTATGTAGGTTTTCGATGCTTCGTCAGTATTATAATTGTTTTTCTTTAATTACTGAATTTAATGACATGAAATTTTGCATGTGAATAGTTGAATGAATACACTAATTATTGGCATACATTTTACCATGCAATTCCTTTAGAACGTCGTGATATTTGACTGTTTTGTAAACAGTGATCTATTCATGGTAATTTGTCCTATAACTCTTTAATTACTAACGGAACATCATTGATACTTGGCAACATGTTGCAGACACCTACAAGGTTTGTATAAACGTGAAAATCTAGACCCCAAAGTGCATACTTTAACAATTAAGACCTAATAAGCGTATTTTACGTTTATATTTTTATCTTTTAAGCCCTACGTTTTTTTCTAAATCTGTTTTTTAAACAAATATAAACAAATTCAAAACAATGTATGTAAAATTCTACAGCTCTCTATGTAAGCGCTTTATATGAAAACTAGCTAATGGCCAAACGTTCGCGTAGCGGAAACTTGAATTTCTCCGAAGTTTATGCATGCACTAATGTTATTCACACATACACAATTACACACAAATACACACTAATTATTGGACACATCATTTTTCTTCTAAAGTTTATGGATTTAAAAAAGTTCCGCCAGGACAACGTTCGCCCAGCGGAATCAGTTTTTGATGAATTTCTCCACAATGGCTGCGTGCACAAATTTTTTTTTACCATACACAATTATACGACGTCATACACTAAATATCTGCATACTTAAAATCTTTAAATTCAACAACATTCCGCTGCGCGAACGCACACGTGAAAAATTGACTGACTTCATTTTGCATAATATTGACCATCTCGTTTTGATAACGTATTTGAACAACTTTGAATATAATTATAATTAAGCTACTACTTACAAGTGAAAAGTGATCTCTGGACAGTTTAATCTTGTATGTCTCCTGCACCACTTCACAACACATGATGGCATGATGATTTACAATGATATTAAGCTAAAACGTTTGACTTATGCTCGCTTACAAGGAAAATGTCCGACTGATGGCGCCCTGGACACAATTTTGAAGCCCCGCCTACTTGGACACAACTTTTGTTGGGTCATTTTCTTAACGCAGTTACATTTCCTGAGTATTATTTATTCGTAGCGGATATGGTTATTAGTAGTGTTACGTATTTATCCTCATTAATACAGCATTAGCTTTTATGTGCGCCAGTACTGTGTCTGTTATGTGCCTAATCTATATGTTTATCGAAGATTATCTCTTAGTTGATAAGTTAATTAATGGCAATTTCAAGCTTGTTTTTTTTTCAGTACAAATTATTCGTGATTTGAATTCTGCTAAATGAATGAATTCAATTAACTTTCAATCGCGTATTCACCCACATGCTGTGCAAGAAAAATAAAAAAAAACCTGATAAAGTACAAAACGTAATTCGTACCGAAAAACAAAGCCGTCCAGTTGCCAGCCAATTCATTATTAAGGGTTAAGGAAAGATTTATTTACGCAGTTTCCACGTTCCATTCCTGGTTAAATTCCATGGCTTATTTTCCCAGAATTCCTTTTAGACATCCCTTTTATTCCGGATATCTAACTTCATCAAATATTTAACTTAACGTTCCTCGTAGATGCATTTCATGTGAGGAGCCCGAACGCAAAATATACACGTACATACTGACAGTCGATCTGACAGCGTTGCCACAACAATTGGCTTCCGTATAAACGACTACGGAATCCTGAAAACAGTGTAAATAATAAATACGGACATCAAACAAAAGTACTACAATTGTTTTGTAACAACTCTATAAAGAACCGTGTTTAACCTCGTAAGTCCCCGCGTACTTGTACAAGTACAAACTAAGCATAGTAGTTCAGACCTGACATTGAAACTACATAGCAAGTGTAACTGCCTAATGTACTTTCCCAAGTACAAATTTTTCATTCCCCATTTACCGCGTAGATTTTTTACAATGGCAATACTAACACGGCCATTTTAATTCTTTATTCTATGATCAATTCCGCCATGTTAGACCAGTAACGTCATCTGTCAGTGTCAGTTCCACTTTTTGCCAAGATAGCCAAGCGGCCTGGTCGCCGGCCGGTACGAGGTAAGTTAATCTGTTTTTATCAAAGTAATCTTTTGTTTTTTGTCTTGTTGTTTATATTAATCAGTAAATATAAATTATAATTATTGTAAATTAAACAAAATTGGAAAGAAAACTTAGTATTTAAGGAATTTCCTGATCGGTCAAAATAATATGTACTTGACATGGTACGTTAGGCCTTTGTTACATAATAATTTGTACTTGTGGGAGTACGTTCGGTCTGTATTACTTTTTTATATTCTAGCTTTCAACGAAGAGCAAACCGCACAACTTCTCGATAACTCCGACTTCGAGAACTCGGATGATGAAGATGTGTTTACACCTGAACACAACGAAGTATCCCGTAGCGACTTTTCTTCGTCTTCGGAATCGGAAGATGAAGAAATAGACGAAGCAGGACGTGCAGATCGTGCATCGGGTTCAGATGTTTAATTTTAAAATTGAATACCCTAAGATCTCTAATTGTCTGTGATTTTAAAATGTCAATTCACTAGTATGTAAGTACTTTTTAACTGTACTGTTTTTTAAGTGTTTTCTTTTTAATAAGTACATTTGATACCGTTACTTACGGATTTATAAAAGTTGATTAAGCTTAAATGGTCTTAAAGACTGAGTTGTATAATTATTGTTTCACTTTAATGACGTTTAGAGGAATAATATGATTTATTGATACTTCAATAAAACTTTTAACATTTTTATGTCGTTTTTGTTAAACTATATAAAAGCCTAACGTACTTACAGGAGTACAAATTATTTTCAATATTTTCTTTTAAAAAGAGGTAATACAGATGCTTAACTTACAGTAAAAAATACAGAAAACGAGGTAACACTCCAAAAACTACGTAAATCCGTCATTTTTTTATGCCGGTCTGAAGCACTATTCTTAGTTTGTACTCGGTATAGTACATCCGGCAGATATGAACACTGCTGTTGAAAAAACACAGGACTTACGAGGTTAAAAGTGCGTTGTTTATAAAAACTCATGCGAATGGCACTAGGTTGATCTTAGCGACTGGGATTTTACATCTGGGAAGAACGAACGACCGTCCGAAGTAGGTATTTGAAGATTCTGGATATAAAGGAACAACAGCACACATTGTTTACTGATGTCTTTTCGAGGACAAATAGTCGTCAATATTATCTTGCCATCGATCGGTATTACTATGAGTAAAATCATTATTATTAATGTAAGAAAATTACCGAAGAACTATCAAGCATAGTATTTCTAATCTTAGTAGCGAGAGTGCTAAGAAAATATAAGACGTGGTCGACACCCATCCCTTCCTAAATCATTCAAAGTAATAAATGGATGGCGCCGTACACATGAAGCTATACAAATCTACCTCTGATTGATACGGAAAGCGTAGCGAAAGGTCAGCGTATACTGGCAACGTATAGCTTGGTTTGTAGTTGTGTGTACAACTCGATTCTTACCGACTTGTCTTTTAAACAACCACTAGATAGTGCCTATTGCCAAATACCAAGTCGATGAACGCATTTTTGGTGGGACTTCCTTAGCTGTTGCCACATTCACTTTATTTTCTTCTATCTACATAAAATGTTAGAAATAATCTCTGATGAATTTATACTGACTATGCCAATGTTGACACAGCTAATAAATTTATACAAAGCAGGTGAAAGGAAAAGGCGCTCTATTTCGCATTCATCTACCCTGATGGGTCATTGCCCTCAGCGGCCATGTTTACCTGCTTTCCTTTACGGGGTGAGCACACCTAATGATTGGCGTACGGCCCATTAATCACGTAGCTCGATACGCATTTAGCATGCAAGTGAAGCCAGGGTGACTCATTAGCGATAATGTTACAATGGGCCTTTCTTGCGTCCGCGCATACACGACGAACGCCTTGTCGCACCATAGTACTCTGAAGATAAAATATTTTTATTCATTATAATTACAATGGGGTATTGATCACTAGTCCTATCTATGCTCGATGTGAACTGAAACCTAGCTATGTATGGATGTTGACTGGGAATGGGAAACCGTTGGATAATGACGCCCTTTCTTTGTAGATTATTATAATTTTCATAACATACCTACTTAATGAGTTCATTCTTCACTTTTATCACTTATAACGACAATGAACTAAGGATCCCTGTGGCATCTCATAAAATCTAAGTACAGTCAACAAAATAGACTTCATTATTATGATAGACTAGCTTTCCGCCCACGGCGTTGCCCGCGTGTTCGTTTCAATTTGACAGCAAAATCCCCAATAACAAAATGATCCGCCATTTATTGAATTTATTTGTTACAAAAAATGTGATAAATGAAGAACCGCTCGACCGATTTTGTGCAAACTTCACATAAACCATCTCTTAAATAGTCCGAACAAAGCCTAAACATTTGGTTTGGATAGGTGAGCCCGTTCTTGAGTTATAAAATTACAACGAAAAGTGGCATTGATTTTTATATATATAGATAATAATTACAATGTTCCAATGTTCAGGTGCGTACGACCTACTCATAATCGGTATTACGTGTGTATGATTAGATTTATAAACGTGGAAGAATCAGAAGAAGAAGAGCAATTGGTCATGGTAGAATTTAGTTTCCCCCCATCCTGATAGGAATAAGGGCAGGTTACTATGTAAAAACCTAAATGTACCTCGTACGTTACCTCAGTATCAAGTCGCAAGTTTCCTGTATTATTTCGCCAGCTCACTTAACTCTGAACATATCGGTTTATAGTTGTGTATATGTTAGTTTTTCTCCAAACAATTTCTTAGTAGACTGCTTTGAAAGTAGATAAGAATAAACGGGGCTTCCCAACAATAATAACGATTTGACCTACAAATTATAAGCATAACAATGGCGACAACTTTTCACTTTCAAACTTTGACAGTTACAAAGTACCTACTTGTCTTCGCAATTTTCGGTGGCGCTAGTAACAATGTGAAACGTCAAAGAATCTGTCAAATTCAGTACATTAAAATTTAGTTCCGTAGTTCATCACCCGCAAAGATGGAGTGGTTTTCTCTGTGAATAGTTTACTAAAGCTGAAATTACCGCTACTTACTACTTTTTATTGTAGGTAATTCGACCTGGTTTTACTTAAATAGTGACAATGGAAAACTGTTCAGTGATAATGTTATTTGTGTCAGGGTTTTTATTTATGCAAATACTCACTTTTTACACGGTGAAAATGCATGGTATAGATACTCTGTGCTGTCACCCGTGTTGTTATCGTTTTATATAATCACTTAGAATTTCTCTGGATCCTTTCTTAGCGGGATACCTAAAGAAGTTTTAAAGTTACCCAAGTCCCTAATATAAAAAAGAGAAAAAAAGTTACCCAGTTTAGATACAAAACCAAACCAAAAAATTCGCATCCTTAAGCCTTTTCCCAAATATTTTGAGTATTGCTTACAGTCTAAAACGTGCGTGCTCTCAGAGGCACGAATGGGTCTTGATATGTTACATATGGTCACTCACTCATAGACTGACAGTTACCACAGCAAACGCAGCTCAAATTAAATAAATTCCTAAATTACATTTGAATCTATTTCCTCCTCTCACTCGTTAATGTTATTCTGATATGTCAATCAAAGTCTTTCAATTTATCAAACATTAAATAATTGGAGGCGGTAAATCTGCACATCACAAAACATATTCGCAAAAAGTTTCTGACTTGCGTCCGTTAATCTTGTTGCCTTATAAGTTGTCCATCAAACAATATTCTCGTTAACCGGTGCAAAAAACAAATCTAAAACATTGCCAAAATGTATGTGGCTGTATACTAAACATCAATCATGCAAATAAGCTAAAGAAACGAAACAAAAAAGGAACAAAAACTTCGGGTTCGTAACGAGGCGTGCCTTGTTTAATACGCGCGGTTAATCTCTTGCATCGGGTTTTTGTTCAGTTTCATATGTAATCATTAACTGTTACGTGGTCCCGTGTATTCTGAATATTCTGATGTACTTATATCTTTAGACAGAGAACACATTAATATACATAGATTGCATACAAACTCATTCATAACTCACACGCAGTCATAAAATGAAAGAAAGATACAACTTACATAATTTATAACACACCACTGGATGGTATAAAACCACTAACAACATGTTGACAAAAAAACAACAACTATGTATAATAAGTCTCATAATAATTATATTCTTAGAACTAAGTGTAATTTTTTGTTATGATGGCAAGTCCGAATTATGATTCGAATAGAGAGAATACTTTCGACTGTAATTTGACGTTGTGATAGGCTAAACAAGGCCACCGGTGCGTTCTTTGGAGATCTCGGAGCCCCCCTCCTCTTTGTGCTATGGATGGCCGTGTGTTTTTAGTCGGTAGGAGTCCGACATAATCCTCCGCTTTTTCTTTTGAGAGGCGGAGGACATCCATGAGGATTTTCACACGGGAAAAAAAAGGCTAAACAAGGCATCCAGCCTGGGATAAATTTCAAAAAAAAAAGAATAAAATCAATTTTACACTTTTATCATAACGATACGTTCGCGTTGTATCAAAGAGTTCAGTTCAGCTCATGCAATAACCATCACCCCTTTGTAAAAAGATTTGTATGCACGATTCCTTATTTTTTTCTTAAAAAAGCTTATATTTTATTTAGAATACCAGGAAAAGATGAAATTGAAAAGGATTCGTCACCATCACCGGATTCGAACCAGTGGAAAAATAGTATTCAAAAATCAAGTTGCTATCCACCATAATAACATAAACCCTGTAATGTGCTGCTCCTATACAAGCATTTACATGTAGAGGATCTCCGCGCAGATAAGTTTAAGTCACAATAGCATGGGGTTCAAGTGTCGCCCGGCATGCCGAGCCTGGTTTATAGGTGGTAAACACGGAACTGGCTGATTCGTGCGGCCTCCGCGATCCCGGTTTACAGCCGCACTCGCTCGTATATTATTTTGATGTCACTCTGTGGCGTGGAGCGAGTTAACGTGGCGTTGGCTTTAGAGGCCTATAAATTGTAGGTC
Organism: Subacronicta megacephala; assembly: GCA_958496365.1. Taxonomy (NCBI): domain Eukaryota; kingdom Metazoa; phylum Arthropoda; class Insecta; order Lepidoptera; family Noctuidae; genus Subacronicta; species Subacronicta megacephala. The sequence continues at coordinate 685,987 of OY292526.1, forward strand.
TTTGGAATCATTATTGATAGAAGAGCTAAACCGAGATGGCATTAAATCATACCGAAAATTTATGAAAAGCATAGAATACGTCCTGATTTATCCCCTTGCATCCATACCTAATTATTTTTAAGCATAATCGTAAATGTTTGCTAATGTCTCTTAAAGTGGTTCACCGTTACGGTAAAAGAGTCCATACCAACCAAGTTTTAGACATAACTCGCGCCCAGGTGGGACGGAAGCCCATTTGTCATACCCTGCGCAAAACGACCGAAGTTTTAAACTTAGCGCCACTTTAGAGTAGCTTGCATATCCCTTGTATTTACCAAACCTGCGTCATGTAGCCATGTACGTACACGTAATATTCTCGGGCGTCCACAGGAAGCGAACGGTCATAAAATAGCGTTCGACGACGGAGCGACGCGACGTAAAAGTCGCAGCGTTTTTACGACGCGACCGCGACCAGCGTGCCCGCGGTCGCGAGATGTGGGTGCGGTCCATTGTGCACTGTCGTAAATAAAAATAACTATAAAATTAAAACGATAATAGTTTTTATTTTACGGACGGAGGCAGTTATGGTAAGCGCGCTGTGTGAAACGGAAACATCTAAGCCACTTGTTTATGTACTGAAAACAAATGATTGCGTAAATTGTATAAGAAAATGGTCTACCACATCCGCACATGAACCTACTACAATTGATGGTACTAGCTCACCATTACGTGGAAATCTAATGGGTTATATTGGCACGTTCATAATCACCAGGCGATCAAAGATTCCCTAGTGTTTAAAACCTAGCAATTTATTCACATAATGTGCTACAAAATAGCTGAAATATGTTAATTGGAATCATGACGGCCGGCAGTGCTGGTAATTGACTCGATGAGCTTGACGCATCTTTCCTACTGTTTATTGTTAGGCGGTTGGCATACTGTATGATATATGAAAATTACCACTTTGCCTAACTGGCAGTTATATCATTACTAGCTGTTCACATCTATAGCATGGAATATTTCCCATATTTTATATAAAACTAGCTATGCCTGCGCTGCAATGTCTCTATCTTCTTTTTTTATATATACAGTCCCAGGCTGGCTCGCAACAAATAAAATATTATAAGTAATTGTTTAGGAATGCAGACTAGAGGACAAACATGTACAATATTTTTTAATTTTATAGAATTGAAAAAATAAGAACCATTTTAGTTTTTGAAACATCTTATCTATTAATTGGTACTTTGGCAACATCGCCGCATAATTTCTATGATAGAAGTATCTAGATCGGATCGGACTAAGATACTGTTTGCATATTGTAGAACGTTGGTTTATGTTCACCGATTTCTTGCCTTGTCTTGTTAGTCTCCGTCTTGTTCTAGTATCTATAAATATCATTGACACCTCAACGATTCACACGATAAACTAGAAGTGTCAAAGATTACCACAGTTATCTACTAAGGACTGGCTTGGAATCTAAGAAAAAAATTCACAGGAACCGTAACATAATTAATATTCACAAGTTCATGATTTACAGAAAAATCAGTGAAATTTAGTCACATCTAGTTAAGCCACAAGCATTAAAATTACATCGCTCCGCGTGTCAGAAACTAAAAAACTGTCTCATACAAACTCACAAACCGCTAATTTTATTCACTGTCTTAGCTACATTATTCGCGTAATTCACGAGCTGGTTGCACAATAATATTCATCTGTGTCGGCGACTGTCCGCGGGCCCCGTCGTAAAGTCCGCGTATCGATTGTGAACATTGGACCACGTGCAGAACTGCACACATCGTTTGTACGCATTTTCATTAGCAGCAAACGTAGAAATGTGTGGCCTGTGTTGTGGGAGGCAGCGGACAAGATTGGTGATTATATTCTCTAAAAAGCCTTGGCAGAATTACTCCTGTCTTGGTTCAGTAACCGATAGGAAAATATTGTGTTACATCAAATTTTTTATCACTATGTAATGCAAACGAAGAAGCTGTAAAGTGTCTTGATTTAAACAGTCGCTTACAGAAATGTTGGCAACTTCGCCTACGTAGTCATAAAAAATGCCAGTACTTGTTATCACCATGTTTCAATGATTGATATTTCGACAGCGTAATTTTTTACTGCAAGTCTTCGCTCGGCCTTTGATTTTGCGGTCAACAGTCACTTGATATTCAACACATCTATCATTAAGCTCAATAAAAAAGAAAATATCTCATACTTTGATTCAAAGCATTCTCATGGAAATGCCTGGCATTGAAACCGTTCGTTTATAAATAAAACAATGTACGGGCCCCGCCCACGTCGGCGACTTGTCCCAACACAGAAGTCTATAAGCTTTTAAACAGTTTGGCAGACCGCCAGGCGATCGGGCATCAACCTCTGAACACCACGAATATATGCCAATTTCGAACCTAATCGACCAGCCAGATGACAAACACCGAGTAAAATGACACCTAAGATGTGCTTCTTTTATGACAACTTTTTGTAATATTTTGTGGCAATTCGCCAGTCGAGGCAGGATGCAGCTCATTTATTTAAAGTCAAAGACTTTTCTAATGCCAAAATAATCTATGAAAACTGTCAAATCATTATGATAAATGTGGCTTTCTTCGTAAGATTTACAAGTCGCTATAACGAGTCCAAGGAACGGCTCAATTTCCCGGCGACTTAATCGCGATACGGTCACGCAAATACATTCAAAGACTCAATTCCGAACACTCGTCGAGTTAACGCAAAGCCAGGACGCGGAACTAATACAAATAGCCCAGTTCTGAATAACTCAATAAAATTAGGTTTAAAGCAAACACGGCAGGTCGGTGGCGGCGCGGCCGGCCGTGCTGCGTGCAGCGTGCTAGTCGCGGCTCGAACACGTTCCGGCTATAAGGTGTCGTTGCTAAGTCGCGACGCCAACTATTACTATTTCCAGTGAAGCGGAATAAGCGTGCGACTGTAATAAAGGGTAGGGCACGTCCGCATCGAGAGCTGAGCGGTATTGTAAGCAAAAAATACAACGCTCCATTTAGCTTAATGCAATTTTCATATGGATTTGCGCGACGCTTAGAAGTTATAGTCTCAGAATAAGATGAATTGTTCTGCATAGAATTCAACTCGTAAGCATTCCAGTTGTATAGAGTTGAATCGACGCAACATGAGCACCTACGCGCATACTTGTTAAGCACACTCATCGTGTAAGTGTTACAACAATTTGCAAATGGTAATTATATATTTTACAAACAATTAACATTAGACACACATTTAACATTTAATAACACTTCAAACAGTAATTCCTGCTTGTTTGTCCTTGGACGTTCTATAACATGGATACATTATGACGGCATTACCATATTGATACTAGTTGCGATGTTCATGCAGTGTAAGTTCCATCCATCCTTAATTAAAGCCTTGAAAAATAAACGTTGATTACCTCAAAAAGCTTTAAAGATTAGAAGAATCCAGCCACCTCGACCGCATTCCAGATGATCTAACTTTCAGTGTTCGCCACGAAACAAGCTAAGCTACGCAATAAAGAGGTGTTGTCGTTCTGCGTTGTACGCCGATTAAAACGCATTAATTAGGAGGTAACAATGTGGTCCGCTGACAGTGGCACCTAGCCCCGCCTTCATACGCGTATCGTACCGGGAACCAACTCAGTTTTACGATCAGCCGCGCGTTTGTTTATACAACTACGATACGTTCTGTTCTGATGCGATTCCATTCAATTCAAATCACTGCCTTATTAAATGCATAATGCTCGTTTTTACGCTTCATTAGCTCAATGACCGTTATGCTCTGCGTTTAACGTCTAGACTTCGCAAAAAAATGTCGCCTTGGCTTCCCAGGAATTATGGCTTTATGGTTACTGAGAATTAATGTATGTAAGCTGTCAGTAGTTAAATGATGCATGAATTACTGAATCGTGAATTACTAATCAAAACCAATGTAAGGGTTCATTAGTAAAGAGCGGGTGAAGTAACCACCGCATCAGAAGACATCCAATAAACTAAATGAGTCATTATGGTAACGACTGCTGGATAGCCTGTACGTGTTGGCTGTCGCAAAATACTACTAATACTCATGCGAATTATGCCTATGGGAACCACATGAAATTTTTAATCGTTACACCGAACCCTTAATGAAGTTTTTATTGAAATTACTCTCGCCAGAAAAAGGCCAGTGGAAATGTAAGATGGTGTAAAAAAATTCGTTTAATAATCACATGCTCCTAATTCTCTTAAACAATGATGGTACAAGAATAATATATAATATTGTGCTTGCCTCTAAGACCATTGACTGATCCTAGTCCGCTCAGGGTCTTTTATTTAACCATGTTTCAATCAATATTAATTAAAGGAACCTTTCATCCGCTTTCGTCTACCTTTGTTTTGCTATTTGATCAATGATCAAACGAATCACACATCCGCGCCTGCGCATTACTATTACAACTTTATGAGATTTCATTACACACTGTTTAAAATAGAACCGACACTCATAATAAACTAATAGTTAGATATTAACCATTCACTGCGCACTTTACACTCGATCTACATACACTGAAGTTACAACGTGTCGCACAATAAATTCATTAGTTTAACGATGAGATAACTGACACAACAAAGGAGCTTTGGCTAACAACTGCTACAGGTTATATTTAATATTTGGTAAACAGTTCTTCTCCCTAGGACCTTGTATTTGGAACCCAGCACTAAAACCTATTCAAGGAAGCGCTACAATTTAAACAAGAAGCGAATAAGCTACGCTTTTCTAATCATTCCTTTGTTATCAACTGTCAAAGACACGATACAATTACGCCAAAATGGAAATAATTAGTTTTACTTACATTTTTGTTTGATTCGTAGTCTGTGTAGTAATTACAAAGAAATTGAGGAGGCCTACCATAACCCGCTACTTACGATAACCATAAAAACAACAGAAAATAAAATATAATGGCTATCAACTAGAATACAAACAGATCTCACATTTTAACATTTTATTAGTTGAAAACCCCCAATTACACGCTACACACTACAATTAAGCTGGTATAACCACAGAATTTTAAATAGATCACGGCTAATTTAATTTTACGGTGGAATCAGTGTTCTGTCTGTTTGTAGCAGCCATGTGTCGATATGGTGTGTCGTTAAAAGCGAATTAACCGAGGATTTGGACGACGACGGGACGGCGAGAAAACCACAGAATAACTATTGTAGACTGGTTGCGAACTTATCGATGAAGTTTCTGCCTATCGAAGTTTAATTGCATCTTTTATTGTGTCAGTACGTCACTACTTTGCTTTTTAAGAATTCCTTAGCTCGTCGATCATTCAGCTTAAAATGTCTTAAGCGATGTCTCGTTGTCGATCATTAATTATTCACATATCAGTCCGATATAAGTATAGGCAGTATTTTTATAAAAAGAAAGAAAAAAGATACATATTCTATGGAACGAGTGCAAGTGAGGAGTTTGTTTTTTATTACTTGCAGCTTTGCAAAAAAAAAACTATCCAACTGAAATATAGTATTTTGCGTAGTATGCATTTTAGAATTATAGTACAATACTATTTATATGTATTATTATATATTTATTCCCTTTCATCTGTGAGAATTAGTGTCGTAGGCAGAATACTTCAATCAGCCGTTGCCTTCTTTCTCCGTGAGCGCGTAACTTATCCCGCAACCATGTACTGTAGTCTGTAGCATATGTTCATCCAGAAATAAATAAAACTATTTAACCTCACTAATTCAAACGCGACCAACCTGCATCGGTATTCTCGCTGAACGGTTTGAATGATTTTGAACACATATGTAATTCTTTTGTGAAGAGATATATCTTTTCACAAAAGAATTACAAATGTGTTTGTAATTAGTTTAGTAGTTAGTTTAGTTTTTTTTTTTTTACAATCTGTTTTTTTTGTGACTATTCACTGGCGTTGATAATTGGATTTATAGTTTCAGGAAATTATTTCACTGATTCTTGAATTACTTTCTGCTTTGTTTTACAAATTTATCGTTTTATCATTTTTATAAGCAGCATTTTGAATGACACATTATCTCAAACACGAAACTATTTATTTACATAGATACTAAGGTTAATAAGGTTCTTAAATTTGGATTTTTTTTTTGCAAATTTGGAGGTCTCTTACTAGTACAATAAAATCTTAACTAAGAATAAACAACTATTATTCATTAATATATTTTTTTAAAATAATATCTACATGGTCACATGTGTGGCGGCTTATTTGTTTTTAATTAATAATTAGTGACCGGCAGCCTTTGATGTTACTAATGTTTTAATTGACCTAATTAACAATGTAATTTCCTCGAAATATTAATATAATAATTGGCTATAAATTAGAAAGAATATTAGCTCGTGGTGCTTATTACGATATTAAAGCATGACGGAACATCAACTCATGGCAGAATACATCTACCGTTCTCGCAGACGTTACCTCTTAGGAATTTGCAAGGTTAGACTAACTGAACGCCAAATAAATATTAAACTATGATGTTTAAGTCATTATAACGAGGCGGATTTCCCAAACGGTTATCAATCATCGCATGACAATAAGCGAACGGTAGTCGATCGCACAATGCAATGCCAGTTATTGTGTAATCGCCATGTTCCGATAGCGAGCGATAAGCCGCGATATCGGCCAGATTGCCTGATACAGCCACCTCGAGCATTCACTAACATCAACAATAACATACCATCACGCCTGTATTCCCCGAAGGGTTAGGCAGAGGTGCACTTAATGTACACCCACAGTTCGCCGGTATGTTTGGGTCCCATGTAATAGGGGGCGAGCCTATTGCCATTCACCGGGCACAAATCCAGACTCCGAGCTGCTACTGAGAATTTCATAGAAAAACTCAATAACACTTTGCTCGACCTGGGGATCGAACCCAAGACCTCTAGCGTAGCAGTCGCGATTGGGACCACTAGACCAACGAGGCAGTCAACAATAACAATCCTAAATTACTTTGTCAGCGATGTTTTATTGAACGTTGTCCTAGTCAAGTAAAGTTTTGTGTAAAAAAATCGGGTAGTTGGGATTTTTTGTGTGCATTAGTGCTAGTTTTTTCTTTAAAGTGAAATCGTGCTGAGAAAATGTACTTCTCTTTATTGGTTTTGTAAAGTTTTGCGTATTTTTTCTAATAAGTCACAAGTCAAGTTTGATAAAAGTGTTCAAATTCACTCAAATAAATAAACCTTTATAAGTTTCTGATTTAATTGACCTCATCCCTGTGTAATCCGTCTCGTCCTAAGCAACGTTTCTAAGGACTCGTGGAGAGATGCAATACAATGCACCTGGGGACAACATTTTAGTAGTTATTTGAAAGGTTAAGCTAATTTTGACACCAAACTTAGCTTATGTATAAAACGTTGTTCTACAACAGTATTTTATTATATTCCAGATGCGGTTGTTTTAGCGGCATGACGATGTGGTTGTGGTGGGTGGTGTCGGCGGCGCTGGCGGCGGGCGGCGGCGCGCTGCAGCCGCGCTGCCAGGAGATCACCATCCCCATGTGCCGCGGCATCGGGTACAACCTCACCTCCTTCCCCAACGCGCTCGACCACGACACGCAGGAGGAGGCCGGCCTTGAGGTTCGTATTTTGAATACCTCTTTATAACCATAAGTAGTTCATTTAAGACGTTTTGTCAATCATTTTCGAAGTCGCATGGTGTGATTGTGGTTGCGACCTTGACAGAGCTTTCTTGATCCCTAGATGGCTTTTGACAGCAAAATGTGTTTCAATCACCCTCATCGTACTTATTATACGATGTTCTTGATTCCCTCGCATGTTTGTCGAGCCAAATCTATTGTAATTATATGCGCGGTACGGTAATAGTATGCGTGTTTCACTACAGTGTATTAATGAATAATATTTTTGTTTCAGGTCCACCAATACTGGCCGCTTGTCGA